>OY757926.1:55942730-56385230 GCA_963585895.1 Sepioteuthis lessoniana | reverse complement strand
TTTCCTTCTGTCTCATTTAGAGATTATATATATATATATATATATGAAAAAATCGATATATATATATATATATATATATATATATATATATATATATATATATATATATATATATAGATACAGAGACAGAGACAGAGAGAGACTGACAGACAGAAAGCCAGATTTCAAAGCGCGATAATATCAGTATGTGTATTTGTCTATCCCACTCAATTTCTATCTAAAACTTTCTATCAATCTCTCTCTCTCTCTTTCTCTGTCTCTCTCTCTCTCTCTCTCTCTCTATATATATATATATATATATCGATTTTTTCATATCTATCTCATGGACAACTCTGATAATCATTATTAATGACCATTACTTCAGCTTGATAATCCATTGCCCTATCTTGATAAATATGATTAGTTATTTATTACTTTGATATTTATTACTTAAATATTTATTTATTTATAGCCCTTACTTGATAACCGTTATCTCGGCTTTATGATTATTACTTAATGACCATTACTTGATAACAATTACTCCATCTTGATAAAGGTTACTTAATAACTTACTTCAGCTTGATAACCATTACTTCGGCTTGGTAACCTTTACTTCGGATAACCATTACTTTGGCTTGATAACTTTTACTTCGGATAACCATTACTTCGGTTTATAACCATTACTTCGGATAACCATTACTTTGGCTTGATAAACATTACTTCGGATACCCATTACCTCGGCTTGATAACCTTAACTTCGGATAACCATTACTTCGACTTGATAGACATTATCTGATAATCATTACTTCTGCAACATAATCATTACTTGGTAACCTTTACTCCGGCTTGATTAACATTACTCGATAACCATTATTTCGGTTTGATAAGCATTACTCGATAACTATTATTTTGGCTTGTTAACCATTACCTGAAAACCATTACTTCTGTTTGATAACCATTACTTAATACCATTATTTCGGTTTGATAACCATTACTTGATAACCATTACTTCGGCTTGATAACAATTACTTCACAAAACGTGAAGAAACATATCATATATGAACATATTTCTTTGGCTGAAAACTATAATCATTGGCAAATGTATTTTCAAAACATCAATAATTCCTGCCTCAGAAGGTTCTTCTTCCTGGCAGCACCTGCCCCTCATCTAATTGGGTCATTCTTCTTGCACTGGAACAGGCTATATTTTTACAACCTGGAGGAGCCGTCTTTTACATCCTGTCACTACAAAAAGAAGAGGGATAAAATCCCTTAGTTTAACTTAGTTTGACGCCATATCCCAAATTTGTGGTGCTCAGTAAGGAATGAACTCACTACAGTTGCAATTGTCTTCAAGACTAACTCGCTAATATTGATATTAGCTTTGTCTGGCGTCGAACAATAAGTGTTGGCCACCCAGAACGGATCGAAGTCCATTCAGTATTAACCTGTAAGACTAATTTTATAATCAATACTCAATAACGTGTCATTTGTTTTTCTGCACTTTGACGAAAAGCAATGAGCATCCGTATAATGAAGCCAGAATCCGTTCGATTGACTTAGACGCAACTGTATAGACTATAGATTTATAGACTATATGTTCTGGTAGCTATTTTTACTTCAGATCTTTGAGTGGTGGTGTCTAAGTTATTTTGTTATTTTTTTGTGGGGTGTGGGGTAGTTTTCACAGAAAAAAAATTATTCGAATTTCTTTGTCTAGATTATATAAGTATGTAAGTTTTAAACGATGAGCGATATCAGTGTAACGCATAGAGTTAGCATCGTTGTGTCGTCTGCTTTTTTTCGTTTATCTCGACCTAGATTCGAAATATTTTTATTAAGCGTGTTTGTAATAATGTGACATTCAATTCCAAGTTTGCAGAGTGAGTATTCAACGTTGTATTTTCAAACCTCCCTTCCTCTTTCTTCCTATTTTTCTTTTTCTTTTTTTTTTTTTTTTTTTGTTTTCTTCTCCGATCTATTCTTTTACATTTTTTTAGGTTCTCTATCTTCTCCTTTCTTTATTGGAGGTGCCCGTGGTGTAGTCGTTATCGTCGTAGGAATTGGACACGGCGACACGAGTTCAAATCCTGGACGAGACTGATTGCATTTCACATAGCACTAATACCCTTGGGAAAGGTATGAATCCAATTATTCTCCCTCCAGCTATGGGTAAATAGTAGGACAGACTAGGTTCTTCAGCTCTTGGTTAGGCAACTAGTCTAGGAGAAGGAAAACTCTGAATTCAAACCTGTTAAACTCCGCTTAAAAACTGACCTTGTGTCATATCCTGCCCGAGCGGAGGGGTTGGTAAATAGTATCTTCTCCTTTCTCCCTCTAAAGTATTTCAATGGATTACTCTACAGCTGCCATTTTATAAGCGACCTTCTCTCCCTTCATTTCTTTTATATTGAGCACCTCGCCTCTCTCTTTCTCTCTCTCTCACACACACACACACACACACTTCCTTTTTTTCTCTTTATCCGACAATTCTTAAACATTCTTTCCCATTTTCTTTCTATATTTTACCTTTTCTTCCTTTTCTTTTTGTCTTCGTCATCCCGTGCAATCTGAAGTAATTTACTAAGCTTTTTGCTTAGATGTAGCATAAGGCCATATGAATGGGGCACCCTATGAGACTCGAATTCACTCGTGTAGGTTTGCTACTCACTAACCATTACGCTTCCCGAGCCACCACCACCCCGTGCAATATGAAGTATTTCTTTATGATACAAACGTTCACCGTTCTCAATTTTACCTATCCTTTCTTTTTCCTTTCTTTACTTTTTCCACGTCTTTACTTTCTTCTCCTTCTTTGTCTTTCCTATCTGTTTTCAAGCCCTGTTTGTGGAACTAAGAATAAGCCGACTCTCTCCCAAACAGAGAGATAAGACCTCCCCGCCAAAAGAAGAGAGTGCACCGGATAAGACATTAAAGTTCATCGAATGGTAAAGCTTCAGTTATTGAGATCTGAGGTGTGTGAAATAGTCCTACATTACCATTACACTCAGGTCCACTCTGTTTAAATCCCATCTATGGCTCAAGTAGTTTTGCTTAAAAATTATTCCTATTCGATAGGAATATGGGTAAAAAAAATTTGTCTGAGTCTTTAACTAGAACATTTTGGCATAATAGAACAGGAGATTTAGTTATTGTGGATGAGTATATCACTATGTGAGAGAGAAAAAAGTATTTAAGCTTTGGTTGTGATATGAGTATTAATAAATCTACGTAAACACTAACTTAGCCGCTCATTTTTTGGATAGTTAAATGATGTTGAAATAAAAGGCATTCTTGAAAGAAAAGAATGTTAAATTTTCACTCAAAAGAAATAAACTAAATGGTTGACTAGATTTGGGACAACTCT
Organism: Sepioteuthis lessoniana; assembly: GCA_963585895.1. Taxonomy (NCBI): domain Eukaryota; kingdom Metazoa; phylum Mollusca; class Cephalopoda; order Myopsida; family Loliginidae; genus Sepioteuthis; species Sepioteuthis lessoniana. The sequence continues at coordinate 56,381,884 of OY757926.1, read as the reverse complement.
ATACCAACTGAAAAAAGATTTTATTTCTTCGCTTTTTTACCCTGTCGGCTGGGGCTGCAAAATACACTAACTGTATCTCTGCAGAGGTTTAAGACTCCTCCAATGAGTGTCCTGATATGACATCAAACAATCTGATGGTTAAACTTCAGTAATTCTAAAGATTTGGGGAACACGGAGCACCCCTTCATTGCCATTGCTCGCGGGTCCACCTGATAGTGTCCTATCCATGAATTAAATAGAACTGTTTGACATTTAAACGATGTGCTTACGCTAAACTGAGTTGTTTGAAATAGAAGTGTTTTTACAATCAACTGTGTATAAACAAAAAACTGTGTACTTATGCGAAACAGAATTGTTTGAAAGAGAACTATTTGATCACTTAATTGTGTGTAAATAAATGACAGATGTTTAATTGAATTGTTAGTGATAAAAAAATTCTCAAGAAACGACATGGAAAATCTAAATATTGACGTACAATAAACACGATTTCCTAAACTGTAGGTATAAATAACCCTTGACAGATTGACATGCAATAAAAATCAATCAATCAATAAATCCGACTTTTTTTTTAGAGGAATTACGTCAAAAACTGTTTAATATTCAAATAAAACACGGATGAAATAGTATCCTGCTCAGTTTAGTCGACTGGGGCTGTAGAATACATTGATTGCATTTTTGCAAAAGGGTACCCCCCACCAACAAGTGTCCTGAAAATGACATTAAACAATCTGATGGTGAGACTTCAGCCCAGAAGCTTTGGGGAGTGTGAAGTACCCTTTCCTTGCCATTGTTCCCATGTCCACTCCGGCTCGAAGTGGTAGCACTAGATAGGGTCCCTTCTATGGATCAGATAGAACTGTTTGACATTTAAACTGTTTGCAAATAAATGCCTCATGTTAAAATGAATGGTTAAAAATAGAACTCGTTCACCATTTAACTGTGTGTAAGCAAATGACTGTCTAATTTAATGGTTAGGGACACAAAAGAATAAAAAGCCCCCCCCCCCGACGAAATAACTAGTATCCCCCCCTCTCCCGAATTATACTTTAAATTCATTAATGAGTAAACGGTAGAGTAGAACTGAAGATTAAGAACAAGCTTGCGCCACCAGAAAGCAGTTTCAATACTGATTAGGATAATGTCTTTAAGTCGTACAATTTTAAAATGCCAAAAAATTTTTACAAAATTGTATGCTGTTTATTCTTTGTAAAATGCTGCTTGTATAGTGTATTTTAAATGTAAAGACAGTTTTACTGTAAACCCAAATTGAATGTGACTCCTTGCCCCATGTGTTAGTATACACGGCGAAATGTTCTGAAAGTCTTCTAAAAGCTTAAGAGCCTTAAATTTATGTAATTTTGTCTGAGTCTTTAACTAGAACATTTTGGCATAATAGAACAGGAGATTTAGTTATTGTGGGTGAGGGCAAATAAATATAATTCCTATAATAGTCAGTCCCGGTATTTTATCTTTACTAGTTTATAGTTTATATAATAGTTTATTTCTTAAAGTCGATTTTTACACGAGAGTATATGGTATGTAACGTACTTGTACTTAATTTGCAGTGATAATAATTGGTCCATCCTTCCAGACCATAAACCAAATACTATCTTGTTTCATCTATTTTCTTCTTTGGTTTCATTGTTTATTTGTTTAATTAGTAATCGTCTGCCGCTGTCGGCTGTCAGGCGACATTTTTGACTGTGAAATCCTCTTTCTAGTTTTAAAGGAGCCTGTGGGGTATTTCTATTCCGATATAGCTGGGAGGAATTAAAACTCAGTTATCTATCCCCAATTTTTTGCAAACAAAACAGAAATAAGCCTGACAAGTCAAATAATCCACTCTCTCTAAAAGTTCTAATTACAAAAACAAAAACAAAAAAAAAGAAAAGAAAATGAAACACTAATACATAAATCACACACAGACGAAACTAATCGAGACTGATACTAATACAGAATGCACTTTTTTAGCCTTAAAATAATCAACATAAGAACATTCAAGAAATTTCGGATCAAAATCGCATTAACATTGAAGTTACACTTTTATATTTTCCAACCACTCAGCTAAAAACACAGAATAAGAACATTCTAGAAAATTTGGCTCAGAAACTAATTAACATAAAAATATTTAGGCTCCAAAATTATACGAATCTGATTGGTCAAGAAATGCCTGCACGCTTGAATTTTAGGACCCGCAATAAAACTTTTAAAAAAATCCTATTTTTGATTCCCTTTAGTGACCCCCAAAAGTATTAATAACGAAGAATTTAATTAACTAGAGCATTCCGCTTGCAGAGACAAGGACGGACTGCAGAAGGCATCGAACACAGGACACAGCAAAGAAGCAAGCGACGTTCTTTTAGCGACCACTGGAACGCGACACATAGTCACCAAAGATCATAAAAAACGCACGTGTGGACTTAAGTAAACAGAAGGCCCATACTTACGGTCCCTCACATATATACACACACGCATACATTTGTATGAAAGTAAAGTCAATTTTTTATTTTCTTTACTTCAGCCAACTATGGACCCATTGATTCAATAAACTTTCCTAACATGTACACACGCACACACGGGCGAACAAATCATATTTTTATTCAGCTGGCCATTGCTGTTTTTTCTACATACACACACGCACCTAAAATTACATTGTATTTTTAATTTTTTTCGATTTGGTTTGGTTTGGTGGGTTTTATGGCATATCAACTTTTGTAGGTTATTTAACGCCAAATCCATTTTTATGTAAATGATCAGTTCTATTTAAAACAATTCAGTTTAGCATGAGTACACAGTTTAACTGTCAAAAACATTTCTATTTCAAACTATTCAAGCAGTCATATATAACAATTCAGTTTAGTGTAAGTACAGTTTCAATGTCAAAAACAGTTCAATTTCAAACTATTCAGTTTAGAATCCGTACGCAGTTAAAATGTAAGTACATTTTAATTGTGAAAAACATTTCTAACTATTCAGTTTAATCAAGCAGTTCTAATTCAGCTAATTCAGTTTAGTATATGTACAGATTTTGTTTACACACGGTTAATATTCAAAACAGTTCTGTGTTAAACAATTCAGTTTAGTTTAAATACAGTTTCAATGTCAAAAAACAGTTACATTTCAAATAATTCAGTTTAGGATAAGCTCGCAGTTTAAATATAAGTACGGTTTAATAGTCAAAAACATATATATTTCAACCTATTCAGTTTAATCAAACAATCCAGTTTAGTATAAGTATGCCGTTAGTTCTATTTAACCCATAGATAGGGCCCTATCGGATGCTACCACGCCGGGCCAGAGTGGACCTGGGAGCAATGGCAATGAAGGGGTGCGCCGCATTCCCCAAGGCCCCAGCGTTAATTTTTTTATACTATTTGTTATGATCATTAAATTGCTTGTTTCTTAATATTTGTTGTTGTCTCATTCCATTTGTTTACGTGCTTCTGCGAGCAATCTTGACGAAGTCCTGGCGGCAACACCCCACAAGACACCAACTGTACGGCCACCTGCCTCCTATCACGAAAACTATTCAAGTTAGACGAACCAGACATGCAGGACACTGCTGGAGAAGCAGAGACGAACTCATAAGTGATGGACCCCCACATATGACCGAGCAAAAGCAGGACGACCTGCACGAACATACATTCAGCAACTATGTGAGGATACTGGATGCAGTCCAGAAGACCAGCCAGAGGCGATGAACTATAGGGAGAAGTGGCGAGAGAGGGTCAGGGATATCCATGCTACCAGCACGACATGATGATGATGATGATTTGTGGAAACTAAACCTGAAAGTAACTCCCATAAACTACGGAAGGTACTTAGTCCCCCCACTAACAAATGTATCAAAAACATGAAATGATTCTTACATATATCAACTAAAAATTATTTGGCTAGTTTCAGATTTAAAATAATTTTGACAACTTTGTTGATATCCATTTTCTAATTCAATTAAATCTAATCTCCGCCCTGTCACTAGAGTTTATAATACGTTGAATGTGCCCGTGGTGTAATGGTTATCGTCGTAGGAAATGGACACGGCGACACGAGTTCAAATCCTCGACGAGACTGATTGCATTTCACATAGCACTAATACCCTTGGAAAAGGTATGAATTCAATTATTCTCCCTCCAGCTATGGCAGTAAGGCAGACTAGGTTCTTCAACCTTGATGAGGCAACTAGTCTAGGAGAAGAAAAACTCTGAATTCAAACCTGTTAAACTCCGCTTAAAAATTGACCTTGTGTCATATCCTGCCCGAGCGGAGGAGTTGGTAAATATGAATAATACGCTGAATGTGTCCCCCAACTATAAAAAAAGCGTGCCCTGGGTGTGACTGTAAACTGCATCTGATACTGAGGTTCAAACTCTTGAGCTCTTACGAATGTGAAGTACCCCTTAATTACTTTTACACCCAGAGCCACTCTGACCCAGAGTGGTAGTATCTGTTAGGGTCCCATCTATCGGCTAAAAAGATCTGTTTAAAAATTATTCAAATTCGACAAACCGTGTATTACATACTGACCCCTGAAAGCCGGATGGTTGGTTATTTGGTTGTTTGGGCTTTATGGCATATCAACCTTTGGAGGTTATTTAATGCCAAATCCATTTTTTATACAAATAATCAGTTCTATTTCAAACAATTCAGTTTAGCATGAGTACGTAGTTTAATTATCAAAAACTTTTCTATTCCAAGCTATTAAGTTTAGCATGAGTACGCAGTTTGAATATCAAAACAGTTCTATTTCAAGTAATTCAGTTTAGCATCGGGTCCTATCTCGTACTACCACTCCAGGCCAGAGTGGACCTGAGAACAATGGCAATGAAAAGGTGCTCCCCATTCCTCAAAGTTCCAGCATCCCTGGAACCTCCCCATTAGAATGTTTAGTGTGAATCGTTGGTGGGGGTCTTACCCATCTGCAGAGAAGCAGTCAGTGTATTCTACAGACCTAGCCGACTAGGCAGTACACAGTTGAATGTATAAAGAGTTGTATTTCAGATAATTCAGTTTTGCGAAAGTACGCAGTTTAGATGTCAAAAATAGTTCTATTTTGAGCAATTCAGTTTAGCATGAATACTTAGTTTAAATGCAAAAGACTGTAAACTTGCGAAACCACAGTTTAGTTCTATTTAACCTATAGATAGGACCCTTATCAGAAGTTACCACTCCAGGTCAGAGTAGACCTGGGAGCGATGGCAATGAAGAGGTACTCCGTATTCGCCAAAGCTCCATCGTTACTGGAACCTTACTATCAGATTGTTTTGTATTATATTCAGTAAACTGGCTGGGAGGGGGTCTTACCCCTCTACAGAGTTGCAGTCAGTGTATTCTACAGTCCCTGATAGCCGGGTGTACCGGCTGTGTAAACAATGGGATTGCAGGACGCACTAGTAAAAACACTAGCAAACTAAGTGGAATCAGTCACGGAACAAAGCAGAAGCTGTCAGATGCCCACGTGAGATACGCAGTCTTGCAGCGGTCAGTCGTCAGTCGAGTTTAGCAGTCGGCAGATAAGGAATCACGACCGGCATGGGTTCAAGAGCCCACAGGTGGTCCCCGGTTGAGTACCTATAGTCGAGGAAGAGAAGGCGTAAGGCCCTAAAGATAACACAGCATGATACGGTCAAGAGAAGAAGAAGTTATGAGTCAATATAGCAGTCTGCCTTCACCTCCCTGGCTCTGTCTCTCACACACCAACATAGATTCAACCCCTTAGGAAAGACTAAAGTATATATATATATATATGTCTAAGCATATGTGTAAATTGTTGCAAAAAAAGTGTAATTCCTTTATTCTTTATAGCTACACAAAAAATACCAACACTTAAAAACTTCTTAAAAGATGTAAATGTGAATGTACAATGAACGTGATTCCCTCACTCCAAAGCATAAGATAGGATGATATGCCGTTAAAATGAATAGATAGGATGATATGCCGTTAAAATGAATCCATCAATCTGTCAAGTTCACATCTATCGCTCAAATAGATCTGTTTAAAAATTGTTCTTATTTGGAGAGAATACTTGATGTCATATAACTATAAATTATTTGCATTAGATAAGAATACTTGAAACCAAATAACTGTGCGAAAATTCTTTGTATCAAGAATAGGTATTCGAAGCTATAATTGTTTACTAAGGATAATCATTAGTTAATTGAAACTAAATAACTGTGTGCAAATTATTTGTATTTGCAAAGAATTCTTGATAGTGTTGTAGAGCCGATAAGCACGTCGACCACGCAAATTATTTTAGAGTTAAGCGTACAAGTAATGACAGCCAAAAGAACAATGAAGGAAACAAAGGCGAGATAACAGTATAACAAATATGACAATTTATTTGTCGAGTTTACAAGAACAGATCTCTGTAGTTGTTGGTGTATGTTGACGTTGTTGTTGTAGTCAGCCGGATGAGCGATGTCGGTGGCTGATATGGTCGTTGTTCGTAGAGATCGATGTGAGTAGTTAGTATTGGTCGTCATTGGTAGAGGAGTGTCGTCGTTGGTAGTGAATCCGCCCAATCATTGATGTCGGTAGCTGGTATGGTTGAAGTTGGTAGAGAGACGCAGCTAGAGAATTGATGTCGGAAGTTAGTAGATCGATGTCCCGGGGCTGGGCCGTCTGGCATTCGTGCCGGATGGGTGCTCGAAACCAAGAGGAGACTCGGGGCCGAATAGGCCCCCAGCTTCGGCTGGGCAACCTTCGGGTGGGCGAGCTGCACTTTTGTCCCCTTTGTACGGCACTAGACCATGTGTCTAGTTTAAGCCGCAAACTGGCATACGTGCCCGGACCCACATTCGTGAAACTGCTTGCCTCATCAGGCTCACATTGCACTAAGTGAGCCGATGAGCAGCACAGACAAGCAGGGTTCGAGTCTCGGCTCGTTCCCGACCTTCCCCTCCCCTTTATCCCCACTTTAATCGGCCTTCGGGCTTTTGACCTTGTGTCAAGTCGTGTCTGGTGGGAGGCAGCGACAAATACATGGATTAACCGGAGGTATATCGATGTAGCCGCGAGTCCTTACAGCGAGTCGTTCGAGGTTTAGATGCTGCAATGCTGGAGCATGTCGTCGATGTGGTCGGTAGTCCGTACAGTGAGTCGTACGTGGACTGGGTGCTGCAACGCTGGAACATGTCGTGGTCGAAGTTGTTATTGGCAGTTTGGTCACGTAGAGTCGAGCGAGTGTGGTAACTAAGACTTAACCGTGTCTTAGCACTGCGGACCAAGTGAACGGACAGGGTAACCGTGGCTAATGTTTGCCCTGCCTTAGCACATGCGAAGTCGAGCGAGCGAATCAAGAAGTTTAGCTAAGGTTTTAACCGTGTCTTAGCTGTGCGAACGAATCGGTAAGTGTACCTAAGGCTTTGCCGTGCCTTAGCTGTGCGGACGAATCGGTAAGTATGGCTTAGGCTTAACTGTGCCTTAGCTCTGCACAATCGAGCAAACGGACCGGGAAGCCGCGGCTCAGATTTGCAGTATCTTAGCGCTGTGCAGACAGGGAACCGATAGCCAAGGCTAACCCGTGCCTTAGTGCTGCACAGCCAAGCGAACGAACGGACAGGGAAACCGACCGATTTGGTTAAGACCGGGTGGTCTTAGAGCCCTCTTCGTGTTTTCCTCCAGGCCATCTGCTTCGATGTGTTCGTTAGAACCGTCAGAGATACTCCAACCCGCTGAAGGGGACCTTTAGTGGTCCTTAAAAGGACCTTTATCGCACGTCTATGTGATGTAAGGTGAATGCGACCACGAGGTGTTGGATTTGGCCTTCAAGGGCCTTGCTCCCAAGAATCGTACGAGCCCCTTATATTTGTCACTGCCCCCCACCAGACTGGACTCGACACAAGGTCAATGATCCGAAGGTCGATTACAGTGGGGGTTTAGGGGAGGGGGTCGGGTACGAGCCGAGGCTCGAACTCAACTGGACTATGATGCAGCTCACCCACTCGAAGGTGGCCCAGCCGAAGCTGAGGGCCTTACAGCCTCAAGTCTGCCTTTTTAAGACGGTACAGGCTTGAACGAGTTAACGTGCGAGTCCCCTTGAACTTCCGAAAAAGGCTTGGCAATGAAAGGGTACTCCACCTTCCCTAAAGCTCCAGCATTACAGGAACCTCACCATTAGATTGTTTAATATCATATCCAGGATACTCGTTTGAGGTGTTTTATCCTGCTGCAAAGATGCAGTTGGTGAATTCCGAGTTGTGCATATGCCGATTCCGGGTTGTGCATATGCCATTTGTTCGTATGGTTAAATTTAAATTTCTAGTACAATTCCCAGTGGATCACCTTCTCAAACCACTCGTGTCGAGTCTTATACTCTTTTTGCCCTAATTTGCTGCATTCGCTTATTATATAATTGATCGTTTTGTCTCTATCACCATATAACCAACGCTTGCTATTTTGTTGCGTCTTATCTATTTTTGCTTTAATGTAGTTTGTCTTTATGGGGTTATTCTGTGCAGCTATCGGAAGAGATTCAGTTTCTCTTTTAAAGTTTTCCTTTCTTAGTTTTGTCCAAGTTTTCTCGTGTAAACTTTTGCTTGTTTGTCGCTCGAAATATCCATTCAATTCCTTTTTTCCTATTTATGCATTATTATTATTATTATTATTATCTAACTCCTTTAGAGTTTTTCACATCAGTGTTAGCTGATGGTTTTTCACTGGAGTTATTATTATATACTCTTTTAGAGTTTTTCACATCTGCGTTAACTGATGGTTTTGCACAGGAGTTTGAGTGACAGCAACTCTCCTCAAGTCTCCAGGACTCATCTCAGGATTCTGGCCGTTCTTAGCAATGCTGTCGTTTGGATAGTCCACCAATTTCCAAGTCTTCCAGGCCTTTTAAAAATCCTTTAATTATTGTGCCCCTTATTATTATTATTATTATTATTATTATTATTATTATTATTATTATTTTACTCCCTGAGAGTTTTTCACATCAGCTAACGCTGATGGTCTTTCACTGGAGTTTGAGTGACAGCAAGACTTTTCAAGTCTCCTGGGCTCTTCCCATTATTCTGGCCGATTTCAGTAATGCTGTAGTTTGGATGGTCTTCACTCATCCTGATATTTCCACATCCTCCAGTCCTTGTATCAATCCTTTAGTGACAGTACCAAGAGCACCAATTACCATAGGTATCACCGTCACTTTTATGTTCCACATTTTTTTTATTTTCCCTAGCAAGGTCCTTCTTTTCACCTTCTTTCATTTTTATTCTGTGGTCAGCCGGAACTGCAAAGTCCATAATTATGCATGTTATTTGTTTATTATTATTAGGTTTGGTCGTCTAGCCGAAATCCCAGAGGAGTTTGTGCGTCTCATTTTTCCTGGACAGATGCTGGGTTGTGCATATACCATTTGTTTTGATGGTCATATTTAAATTTCTTTCACAATTCCCTGTGGATCACATTGCCTACCCTGTCGTATCTAGTCTTATTTGCTGCATTCGCTTATTATGTGAGTGACGGTTTCGTCTCTATCATGACATAACCTACATCTGCGTATTATTATTATAATTATTTGTATTTATTCATTTATTTATTCATTTATTTATTTTGTAATGTAAATGTGATGTTATAACTTCATGAAATTTTGAAAAAGAAATATAACCCAATCGGCTGGGGCTGTGGCATACACCGACTGCTTCTCTGCAGAGGGGTAACCCCCCCCACACACACACGAGTGTCCTAGATATGACATTAAACAATCTGATGGTGAGGTTCTAGTAATTCATTGGATAATGAGGAGTACCCCTTCATTGCCATCGCTCCCATGGCCACTCTGGCCTGGAGTGGTAGCACCTGATAGGGTTCTATCTATGGGTCAAATAGAACAAAACTGAGTTGGTTGAGATGGGACTGTTTTGATATGTAAACTGCGTACTTATACAAAACTGAATTGCTTGAAATAGAACTGTTTTGACATTTAAACTGCGTACTTATGCTATGTTGAATTGTTTGATATAGAACTGTTTTTGACATTAAAACTGTACTTACGCTAAACTGAATTGTTTGAAATAAAACTGTTTGATTAACCTGAATAGCTTGGGATAGAAATTTTTTTGACAATTAAACATTGTAATTACGCTAAATCGTATTGTTTGAAATATAACTGTTTATTTGTATAAAAATTGATTTGGCATTAAATAACCTACAAAGGTTGATATGCCATAAAATCCAAACCAATATTCATTAACGACAAATCGTCTCAGAATTATATTTACAATTTAGATTTATGTAATTATAATACACATTGCTAAATTGTGTTTTATTTCTTCACCCATCAACCACGAAACTAGTAGACCGGGGATCTCGTCAAGGTCGGAAGATATCTTCCTTTGTATAAGTGAAAACGAAGTTATTCCCCTTTGATATACCTGAGTCCCGATGTACATATAAAGGGAAATAACTCTTCAAATTTACGTATCCAGGATATAACACGCAACTGTATCTGATGGTGAGGGAGTTTGGGAGTTCTGCGGTATGTTGAGTATCCTTTCCCCAAGTTTAATCTAACGTGGAGTAGTGGAATCTGTAAAGGTTCCATTTATGAATCAAATAGATTGTTTAAAAGTTATTTGTAATCGATAGGACTGGGTGCAAAAAAAAGGAAAAAATGAATAAAAAATTAAAATAAAACATTTTAAAAATCTCTTTAGAAAAACTATTTAAAAAATGTAAATATGAACGTACAGTGAACGTAATTCCCTAACCTCTAGGCATAAAATAACACAAGATAGGTTGACATGCCATCAAAATTAATCAAGCTTTACATTCATGTTTCCTTTAAAATTTAATTTGATTTAATTCATTACATAGTCTTTAATGGTTGGTTGGTTGGTTGGTTGGTTGGTTGTGTTTATGGCATATCAACCCTTGTAGGCTTTTTAATGCCAAATCCTGTTTATATAAATATATTATTTGTAAGCAAATAGTTTGTCGATAACATTTTAAAGTGTTCATTTGTTTGCACACAGTTAAATGATTTCAAATATTGTTAGCACTAATAGATTTATTTGTACATAGTTAAATGGTTTCAAGAATTGCTAGAATTTATTGCCCGAAAAAAAAAAGATTAATATTTAATACCCTAATTCTTGCCTCTCATAAGTCTTGAAATGTAAACTGCAATGAAATAAACGTCTTTTGATGAATGGTCGAAGACCGAAGCCCGTCGGGATTAAGATTCATAAAACAATTTTCTACTTATCTATTCTTTTGTTATCATTTTTATATTGCTATTCACAGAAAGTTATTGAAACCTTTTATCAACAAATTTTTAAAACAATTAGAATCCAAAAAGGAATCATTTACAAACTAACTACTTCCTTCTTTTTCTTAACACACACACACACACACATTTATATATATGTATGATGCATAGCTCTTCGCAAGAACTGAGTAATTTAGATAGACGATAACGCATTTGTAGAAAGATTTACGTATAAAATTCCTTCATTAGCGCTGAGAATGACGATGGCTCCAAGGTAAGATATCCGACTGACGTAAAGTATATATATATATATATATATATATATATATATATATATATATATATATATATATATCACGGGCAAAAGTGTGAATAATTGAATAAAAATCCGTTCTACGAATTAATAAATTTTTATTTCTTTGAATTGTGAGATGTTTGCTGAAAAACAGAAGTTACAAATTTTTTTCTTGTAAGCAAAAATAATATTAGCCAGAACGTAGATATTTTTAAAAAGAGATTGAGAAGATTCGTGAAATAAAATACAGCAGTTTTTGTTAGCCTAATCTAAAGGGACATATTTTGTGTATGTAAAACAATCTATATGAGTATATCACTATGTGAGAGAGAAAAAAGTATTTAAGCTTTGGTTGTGATATGAGTATTAATAAATCTACGTAAACACTAACTTAGCCGCTCATTTTTTGGATAGTTAAATGATGTTGAAATAAAAGGCATTCTTGAAAGAAAAGAATGTTAAATTTTCACTCAAAAGAAATAAACTAAATGGTTGACTAGATTTGGGACAACTCTATACCAACTGAAAAAAGATTTTATTTCTTCGCTTTTTTACCCAGTCGGCTGGGGCTGCAAAATACACTAACTGTATCTCTGCAGAGGTTTAAGACTCCTCCAATGAGTGTCCTGATATGACATCAAACAATCTGATGGTTAAACTTCAGTAATTCTAAAGATTTGGGGAACACAGAGCACTCCTTCATTGCCATTGCTCGCGGGTCCACCTGATAGTGTCCTATCCATGAATTAAATAGAACTGTTTGACATTTAAACGATGTGCTTACGCTAAACTGAGTTGTTTGAAATAGAAGTGTTTTTACAATCAACTGTGTATAAACAAAAAACTGTGTACTTATGCGAAACAGAATTGTTTGAAAGAGAACTATTTGATCACTTAATTGTGTGTAAATAAATGACAGATGTTTAATTGAATTGTTAGTGATAGATAGCAATATTTAACTTTGTTGAAATGCTAAACTGAATTGTTTGAAAACGAATTTTTCTCACATTTAACTGTGTAAAAAATAACTGTATTGAAACAAATGACTGTGTGCAAACAAGAAATTGTGTACTTATGTTAAATTAAATTGTTTGAAGTAGAACTGTTTGATTATTTAACTCAATATTCATATTAGATAGAAATAAGTGAAAACATTTAACTGTGTAATAAATGCACTCAGGTTCGTTTAAAAATATTGAATACATATTTAATATATATATTGAATATTGAATATATATTTGATATATATGTATGTATATGTGTGTATATTTGGCATCAAAAAACCTACAATGATTGATATGATATAAAACCAAACCAAACCAAAATCTTCACTTTTATAAAATGCTCAATTTTCTTTTTTAAGTTGATGATTCATCTATGATTCTGATTGGTTAAAAATGCATTTTAAACATTTTTGGAGGGAAAAGATTTCTTAGATTATTTGGGGTTTTGATGTTGTCTGCGAAATATCTCAAGAAATTTTAAAACTTGCGCGTAAGCAATAATTGGTCGATAAATACCAAAATGCAGTTTTTAAAAATCAAAGCTTTCCGTGCCCTTTTTTTTTTTTGCACAAAAAATACGTTTTTGTGTATGGAAATCCGTTGATTTCACATAATTATATATATACGTAATGACATATATATATATATATATATATATATATATAATGACGCATAGAATCGAGTCCATATCTTACGACGAAAACCGTTACGCCATCTGCGCCTCCAAGAAATGCTAATATTGGAACTTGGTAAGCGGAACCTCAAGTGAATATCTTCCCTAGCACCAACGAATCCAGCAAGGCTGGCAGAGATGGACAATGTCACATCCAGCCCTGAGGTTGCATGGACGTCACGGTAGCTGGTGAATCTATACTACTTGCCACATTTAATTCTCTTTGCGTTTAAGATACTCATCCACCACAAGAGAAAACCGCATGAAAGAGGCCTGTAAGAGAAGTCTTTTCTTAACTTTTTTCGGCCAAGGGGGTTTGGGTTAGAGTTGTAAAAAGGTATTGTTGTTTGGTTTCTTATTCTTTTGTTTCTGATGACTCCAATTGCGAAAGTGGTTGTAGACAACTTGGCCCCTGATCGTTTCCTTAAGGTTCGAGGCAGACGGTGAAAACTTAATATTTCTTTGATTTTTTTTTCAATAGTAAAGTTATTAAAGTACCGATGTTGGGCTAAATTGGTTTGGTTTGGTTTGGATTGTTTATTTGTTTATTTGTTTGATAGTTTATCCAACTTCATGGATAATTTAATGCCAAATTCATTCTTGCAAAACAATACCAGTGATTCTATTTAACCCATAACTAGGGGAATTAAGGAGTTCATACTCAAATTTGTTTTAAATCTAATACGATATGCTTTCTAGTAGAAAACTTTTTTATTCACTTATCTTTGTCATTAGGTTTAATTCAAGCGTTTTAGGATAACAGACACTTTTGGAACAAATAGCATTACATTTGTAGAAATTGAATCGAGTGGGCTTATGTATTGTTGACTTGAAGGTTTGCCTTTATATATTTGATCTATTTGAGTACCAAAACTTACCGCTACAATTATCTGAGTTTGATGAACAAAATTCGGATGCTTGCAGCTGAGGAAATGCATGATGGTTTAATATTTCCTCACAATTCACAGTGAATAAAGACCAACATATTTATTACCCGAGCAAATTCAATAGAATGAATAGAGAAATGACATGAAATACTAAAAGAGCGCATTATAGAGAAAAGTTATATCGTGCAGTAGAAGAGTCTTTTGGTATATGTTAAGAGTCCTTACTATAATGAAAGTAGTTGTTTGAATATATACAGCAAAGCATGGTACCTTGTGTGGAACGAAACGAGGTTTATTTTGGCAAGAACACTTCTCTGTCGGGAAAAGTACACATTTGGGTGTGGTCTTGGTTGTCGAGGCAGCACCGGAGAGAGAAAGGGTTTGACTTTACCGCGCTGTTTTACATCCTACTTTGGTCATGCCACCTAGCAGCTGTTTGGAGTACTATTTGGAAGGCAAGGTAAGTAATCCGTACGGAATGAACAACAGTTTTATTTTTATGTGAAAAAGAAAGATTTCTACGAGCTTTATTCAACGATATAAAAAGTTTAAACTAGAAGTCAAAACTTACTGAGAGATAAAACAGGCATCAACGGTGACGCAGACTCTTAATTCTTTAATATTATCTGCATCTATTTCAATATTGGTTCCATATATATATATATATATATACACGAGGATCATTAAATAGGTTTCCAGACTTTTTTTCGTATGGGCACTTTTATTGATAGTACACACATGAAACTCTAGTCCCCTTCGAAGTAATCTCCTCCGGCTGCAATGCATTTGTTTTACTGTTCCAATACCTTCTGGAAGGCCCCATGGAAGTCCTCTTGTGTGAGTGTGTCAATGAACTTCATCACAGCCTCTTTCATCTCCTCAATTGTCTCATAACGATAGCCTATGAGCTTAGGGAATAACCAAAAGTCACAGGGAGCAAGGGCTGGACAATAGGGAGGGCGAGAAACTGTCTTGATGCCCATCTTGGTCAAATAGTTGGTAATAAGGATGGAGTTGTGGACTGGTGCATTGTCCTGGTGAAAATGCCACTGACCCGATTTGAAGAGTTTCATGTGTGTACTATCAATAAAAGTGCCCATACGAAAAAAGTCTGGAAACTTATTTAATGATCCTCGTATATATATATATATATATATATATATATATATATATATATATATATATATATATATATATCCTTTCATGAATGTAGCTATATATATATATATATATTGCTCTTCTCATGAACTGAGCACTCCCGGTAACCTATCACGTATATCTAAAAGTGATATGCATAAAAAAATTCTTTCGCTAACGCAGAAAATGACGATGGCTATATATATATATATATATATATATATATATATATATTATAACAGTTTATGGTTGCCAGTATCTCATTTGGTGGGTTTGTGGTTGACCAAATGCGCTATGATTTGGAGAGTACTCAGTATCTGTGCTAGAGCTATAATATTATATAATAATAAATAAATATAAAGTAGATTTTATATATATTTAATTTTTATGGATATTTGATATATATGTAATATATATTTATTTAATAGCATTCATCTATTGAAGCACTCATGCTATTGAATTAATATAAAAACAAATATATATTTGTTTATTATATATATATGTAAACCCCTTACTTCATGCTGCCATTAAAACCTTGACACAAAACCTAACGACGTCTTCGTCCTTCTCCACCACCTTTATTTTCCATCAGCATTTAGAAAGCAGATAACAACTAACGAAATACCAAGGCTACTAACGAAATACCAACGCAACCTACGTAATACCAACATAACCAACGCTAAACCAAAAAACCTAAAAACCCAATAATAATAATAATAATAATAATATTATCCCTATCGCTATAAATGGTGACTTTCCGACTAGTGAGAACACGCAACCACATATAAAAACAAATTAAATATACCACTACAGAATGGAAATTAAATACCAAGGATCCCTTGGTCTAGAAGAATAGACCCAAGGGGTACATAAACTAGATGGCTCTCCTCATAGTGTTTGATGCTGCTACTGCTATTCAGGAGCAGACGATAAGACGTCCGTTCCCATTGAGGATTTCTGAGGGAGAGAGAGTTTCGCGGACTTTCTTCAATTTTTGGTGCTGCTAGGAAATATGGTTCGGGCTGAATAGGACAGCTCATCCTGATTGGGTGAAAATGTTCGGTGACTCAAACGGTCAAATTAAATTACGCGCCAAACAAAAATACAAGTTTCTTTCTGCTACAACTTTATATTTATGTTTACTTTCATCATTCACTATCACATTTATATTCGCTACCATACAGGAAAACACGTTCGAACTCAGTTAAGAATATAGAAATTCCAATTAAACATGGCTATAAGATTAAATTTATTGAGAACATTGAAAAATTCTTTCAAAATATGAAAGAGGGGTGGATATGCATTCAAACACACACACAAATGCACAAATGTTTGTGGTGGGGTGCGTGCATTACTTTAATTATCTTATTTTGGTTGATTGATTAATTAATTATAATTTTTGTATTTATTTTTTTTAATTGATTAAAAAAATTATTCCTTTTTATAGCATTAGAAAAAGAGAGTTAATTAAAAGAAAATCTTGCTTTTTACATTTAAACCGTAAACTTTTTGAAAAGCATCGCATAAAAATACATGACTGCTTCTATGGCGAATACTTTTCTTCTCTAAACTATTAAATTGTTCATTTTCTCTCAAATAAAACGTGAACAGTTCTATGATTTCCTTAGATCACCTCGGCCATTGCGCTAACTACTTCACCAATTTCGTAAGTTGTTCGTCTGTCAAAGTATTCAATGCGCATGTGTGAGATTAAGTTTATCTTCCGGGTCGAACATGTCAGACCGGTAGGAAGTTTAACCAGTGTTCTCCTCAACTTCTCTATTATTGTAGACTTTTAAGATGTTTTGGGTTGTCGTTTTCGTCGCTTTGACTTCCGTAAATGTCTTCTGTGACAAAGAAGCGGAGAAAACCAGCTGTGGATGTGCTACTAATCGCCCCAAAACATCTTCTTCTAGCAGTAGCAGCCCCAGCTGTAACGACAACAATTACAATAATAATAAATATTTAAAAAAGGAAAATGATGACGACGTTACGATCGAGGATGAAGAAGAAGACAAAAAAGGAGAATACAATGGAGAGAATGAAGTTAAGGCCTTCCTCAGTACTAACCAAATGTCTTTTATAGCTGGTGGGACGTTCCTGATGGGAACAAATAAACCAATATTTAAGGCAGACGGGGAAGGGCCTGAAAGAAAAGTAGAAATAAGTTCTTTTTATATGGACGTCCACGAAGTAAGCAATGCTGATTTTGAAGTTTTTGTCAAATCTACCGGGTATGTCACAGAGGTAAAAATTAAATTTAATAAGTCTTTTTCTTTTATTGTCACTTATATATGTATACAACATGTCAATCCGTCTAGGCTTATTTTATGTCTAGAGGTTAAAGAATCACATTCATTGTGCGTTATTATTTACATTTTTTTTGTGTGTGGCTGTTTTTGCACACAGTCATATAGCTTCCTATGTGTTTCTAATGCAAATAATTTGCACACGATTGTATGGTTTCAAGTATTTCTATCTAATATTAATAATTATCTGATTTCAAGCTACTATTTCTCTTTAATAATAGTCATTTGTTTGCACACGGTTATATGGTTTCAAGTTACTAATTATTGTAATCTTTAGTAAACAGTTATAACTTCAAGTTATCAACATCATCAAGTGGTGCCGACAGCACGAATTCCCTTGACTCTCTCTCAACACCCGTCTCTATCAGTCATCGCTTTTGGCAAGTCCTCTAGATGTGTCCAGTGTCTGCATAAGCTGATGAATATTAGTTTTTGTTGGTTGGCCAACACTGGTGTGTCCATGTGTATGAATCCATCCGAGAATGTCACTAATGAGTTTGTTTTTTACCCAAGCCAGCGCGTCCAATCCATAGACACACACACAGACACACACACACACACTTCCTGACTGGGATGGTGACCTAAGTCAACTTGGTGGGTTTTTATATATTTTCTATAAATACTACTTTATGAAAATTGACAATAAAGCGAGAGCTCTGTATCATAGTTTTGAGGTGGGGAGACATGAGACCATGGCACCGGCCCTGGTTCTTCATAAGCTGTGCCAAACATGTCTTGTTCATATTACTTGGATGGTCTGTGAAATGGAAGGTAAATGGCTGTTCGGCAGTGGTGCTTCCAAGACTTGTTCAAAACAGCCTGCAACATTATTGTGAGATTCCCATCTACCTTTTTCCTCTGGGCATTTTGTACGTCTCAGTGGTGCAACCAGACAGTAGTACTGACGTGGCTACAGCTTGGAAGAATTCTCGCTCCTACTTACTATTCTTAATACAAATAATTTACAGTTACATGGTATCAAGTATTCTTATCTAATACTAATGATTTTCAAACAGATCTATCTCATCTACAAATGGGACCCTAACAGGGACTATCACTCCTGTTGGAGTGGTTTGGTTTGTTTTTATGGTGTATCAACCATTGTTGGTTGTTCAATGCCAAATCCTGTTTTTACATATATATTGAATATATGATTTGTAAACAGATTTTTTTAGATACACACAGTTAAAGGATTAAACAATTCAATTTAGCTTAAGTCAACAAAAGTTAAATTGTTCCAGATATTGTTATGTATCACAAACAATTCAATTAAACATTTGTTTACATACAGTTAAATGATCAAAGAGTTCTATTTCTAATAATTCAATTTAGGATAAGTCAATAAAGTTAAATTGTTCCAAATATTGTTATGTATCACTAACAGTTCTATTTAGCATCAGTCATTTGTTTCCACACAGTTGAATGATTAAACAGTTCTCTTTCTAACAATACAATTTAGTGTAAGTCATGTGTTTGCACTCAGTTTAAATGTCAAAAAGTTTTATTTGACCCATCAATATGACCATATCAGGTGCTACCACTCCAGGCCAGAGTGGCCCTGGGAGTGATAGTAATGAAGGGGTACTCCACTTTCCCTGAGCTTCACCATCAGATTGTTTAATGTTATATCCAGGACACTTCCTAGTGGAGGGGTCTTACCTCTTTGCAAAGATGCAGTCGGTGTATTCTACAGCTCCAGCTGACTGTGCTGAGGTCAGAGTGGGCCTAAGAGTAATGTCAATGAAGTGTTCTCCCCTTTCTTCAGAGCTCCAGAATTGGAGTTTCACTGTTAGATGTAGTTTAATGTCATATCCAAGATATACCTTTTTAGGAAGGTTGTACCTCTCTACATGGTATAGAATAAGCATATTTTAAACCCTGTTGACAGGGTTTACTATCTAATATCAATAACGTACACATAGCTATACGCTTTTATATTATAGTATTCCTATTTGATTATTATCATTTGTTTGTACAGTTATATGTTTTCACATATTCTTATCCCGTACTAATAATTTTCAGACTTTTCTGACCCATGGATGAGCAGTCCAGTTGGCTGGGGCCATAGAACACACTGACTGCATCTCTGCAGTGGGGTAAGAACACCCCCAATGAGTGTGCTGAATATGACATCAAACAATTTGATGAGGCTACAGTAATGTTAGAGTTTGGGGAATGCAGAGTTCCCTTTCATTGCCATCACTCCCATACCTACTCTGGCCTGGAGTGGTAGTATCTGATTGGGTCCTATCTATAGGATAAATAGAACTGTTTGACATTTAAACTGAGTGCAAACAAATGATTTCCAATAAATTAAATTGTTTGAAATAGAAGCTTGATCATTTAATTGTGTGTACACAAATGACTGATGTTTAATTGAATTGTTAGTGAGATGTAGCAATATTTGGTACCATTTAACTGTGTGCATACAAATTAGTAATGTTGAATAGATTAAGTAATGTTAAATAGCAATACTTGAAACCACGTCACTGTGTGCAAACAAATGATTAAGATTGAATTAAATTAGGCTTTGCCATAAAATCTAACCTAACCAAACCAAACTAAATTATATATATTTAATATATATGTATGAAACTTAAAAAATGGTATTTGATGCCACCTTGCTTAACACTCAGCATTATAAAGTAAGGATCAAGGGTAAAGTGGAGCCATCCAAGGAAAGGAGTAGCGCCCTCTCCTATACCTTGGTGTAGTAGCTATTGAAATGGGCGCCTTCGGGTCAACCTCGACTACAGTTACCAACTTGACTTACTTTATGTAGAGGATTTGGCATTAAATAACCTACAAAGCCATAAAATCTAACCAAACCAAACCATGTATGAAGAGAATTTGGCATTAAATAAGCAACAATGGTTAATATGCCATAAAACCCAACCAAACCAAATCCTATATATTTGATATAGATGTATAAAGATTTTGCATTAAATGACCTCTAATGGGTGATATGCCATAAAACCCAACCAAACCAAATCCTATATATTTAATATACACGTGCAAAGAGGATTTGGCATAAAATAACCTACAATGATTGATCTGCCATAAAACCCGACCAAACCAAATCCTATATATTTAATATATACATATAAAGAGGAGTTGGCATTAAATAACCTCTAATGGTTGATATGCCATAAAACCCAACCAAACCAAATCCTATATATTTAATATATATGTATAAAGAGGATTTGGCATAAAATAACCTACAACGGTTGATATGCCATAAAATCTAAACAAACTATTCCTATTTTATTATAATAATTTCTTTGTGCAGCTGTATGGTTTCACATATTTTTATCCAGTGCTAATAATTTTCAAACAGATTTACTTGACCCATATCTATCACTCCAAGTCAAAATGGACCTGGTAGTAATGGCAGTGGAGTGGTTCTGTATACTTACAGATTGTGCTTTCATTCTGATTTATTTATTAAGCATTGCTTTGTCTGGCATATTAAATTGCTTATAGTACCTGTTGTTACGAAGTGGTCACCCATTCAAGTAATGAACAGGCTCAGTGTTGCTTAACTTGCGTGATCTTTCAGGAACCAGTTCTTTTAACATAACTTGACCATAAGTTTTTCCTTTACTAAGTTTAATAGTCCAGTCAGCTGCAGTGGGGTAAGACCCCCCTCACCAACGAGTGTTCTGTATACTTACAGATTGTGCTTTCATTCTGATTTATTTATTAAGCATTGCTTTGTCTGGCATATTAAATTGCTTATAGTACCTGTTGTTACGAAGTGGTCACCCATTCAAGTAATGAACAGGCTCAGTGTTGCTTAACTTGCGTGATCTTTCAGGAACCAGTTCTTTTAACATAACTTGACCATAAGTTTTTCCTTTACTAAGTTTAATAGTCCAGTCAGCTGCAGTGGGGTAAGACCCCCCTCACCAACGAGTGTCCTGCATATGACATTAAACAATCTAATGGCGAGGCTCCGGTAATGCTAGAGCTTTCGGAAATGTGGAGTACTCCATTGCTATCGCTCCCAGGTCCACTCTGGCATGTCTATGGGTCAAATCGAACTGTTTGACATTTAAACTGAGTGTAAATAAATAAGTGAAATTGAATTGCAAGAAATAGAACTCTTTGATCATTTAACTGTGTGTATCTAAAAAAAATGAGTTTACAAATTATATTTTTGATATATATGTAAAAACAGGATTTGGCATTAAATAACCAACAATGGTTGATATGCCATAAAACCAAACCAAACAAATTTACTAAGTTTAGCTTAACGTGCCACATACTTCTGGCCAGAAGTATATGGCATCCACTGAAAACCAAACAAAGCATGCTAACCATTAAACCGCACAAGACACCTGAAATATTTTGAGTTATTTGTTTAATAATAATATCATCAGAATATTATTATCCCAACCCCCCAAAAAATTTGCTTTGTGTTTAAAAACATATGGGATCTAAAGAGTACAGCTTATTGAATGTCTCAAGCTTATTGTATAAAAAAGAAATATCTTCAAAAATTCTGTGGAAAAGTCTGATTTAAACTAATTTTCTTACATTTATACAGAAATTTATATAGCTATTTTTAGGGTTAAAGTATTTAAACTCTCTTCACTTCATTGTCTTGATATTTATATAGCCATTTTCAGAGTTCAATTTTATATAGATGTTTTTAGGGTTAAAATTTATATAGCTGTTAGTTAAGATTTATTAAGCTGTTTTCCAGTTTAAAGTGATAAAACTCATTTCCCTACATTTATTTGATTCAATAAGTTTAAAATTTACATAGCAGTTTTCATTTAAAGGATTAAGATCATTTTACTACATTATTTGATTAAAATTTATATAAGTTCTTTTTTTCGGGATTAAAATTTGTATACCTATTTTTAGGGTTAATTCATATAGCTATTTCAGAGTTTAAAATAATTTTGCTGTTTTTTGGGTTATCAAAAAAATTATTACATGTATATCAGCTATATCATATTTTTGTTTATAATTGATATTCAAGATTATAAGTATATTGACTGATATCCTTAGAGATAAAATGTCAACATTTGAAAATGAACACTGATGATTTCTTTTTATATAGAAAAATTCACTTCAGCATCTTCTCATGTGCTTTGTGTAGTTTCAGAAGTAATTGCTATAACCATAAAATCTAACAAATAACATTCCAAGAAGAAAACCATTGACTTTCTCAAAGCCCAAGAAAAGGCCTATTCACAACCACCAATTTTCACTCGCTCCAAACTGGCAACCAAAAGTGGATTTCAGAAGACAACTAAAGATATAGGGTATCTCAATATACATGGGACCCATGTGACTGCTAAAAACTTTACTATTAATAATGGTGTGTTTTTTCCGATTTGAAAATAGTATACTATAACAACTATTAATCCTCGATCACAATGCCTTGGATATGAGAGAAAAAATATTTTGTGCCACTACTTATTTGGAGACAAAATCATTCAAAACTCTCAAAATAGTTGCAGCCCATTAATATGACAATGATTTATTACTGAGACAAGAAACTCAAAAAAAGACTGCATATCCAGGAACCTGATATAATAACAATTGATAAAAACATTGATTTGATGTCTCTAGTTGAGAGGATGCATTTTTTTAGAACGTGTTCCAAATGACTGCCATTGCACTTGTCTCAGTAATAAATTATTATCATATTAATGGGTAGCATCTATTTTGAGAGACACTGTATATGAAATATATGCATCCTTATAAAAAGACCCACAACAACATTTTTTATCAGTTGTGCTCATTTAATATGAATATTTTATTGATTTCTTTTCTCTTTCAGGCTGAAAAATTTGGCAATTCCTTTGTAATGGAGAACTATCTTAGCAAACCAACTTTAGACAATGTCACAGAATCCGTGAGTAGATAGCTTTTTTTGGGCACTCGGAAATAAGCTTTGTTAAAACAGACAAAAACCTCATTAATTGATCTTTTATAGGTTGTTGTTTTATGACATTATAAGCTCTTCTGGCACAAATTATGAACCCCTTCTCTAGATAGATGCAAATCAGAAGCTCTTCTGCACGTAGGTGCACATTATAAGCCCCTTTTGTACAGAGATACATATTATAAGCTCTTCTGCACCTAGGTGTACATAATAAGCCCCTTTTGTACATAGATGCACATCATAAGCTTTTTTGTACCAAGATACACATTATAAGCTCTTCTGCACCTAGGTGTACATAATAAGCCCCTTTTGTACATAGATGCACATCATAAGCTCTTTTGTACCAAGATACACATTATAAGCTCTTCTGCACCTAGGTGTACATAATAAGCCCCTTTTGTACATAGATGCACATCATAAGCTCTTTTGTACCAAGATACACATTATAAGCTCTTCTGCACCTAGGTGTACATAATAAGCCCCTTTTGTACATAGATGCACATCATAAGCTCTTTTGTACCAAGATACACATTATAAGCTCTTCTGCACCTAGGTGTACATAATAAGCCCCTTTTGTACATAGATGCACATCATAAGCTTTTTTGTACCAAGATACACATTATAAGCTCTTCTGCACCTAGGTGTACATAATAAGCCCCTTTTGTACATAGATGCACATCATAAGCTCTTTTGTACCAAGATACACATTATAAGCTCTTCTGCACCTAGGTGTACATAATAAGCCCCTTTTCTACATAGATGCACATCATAAGCTTTTTTGTACCAAGATACACATTATAAGCTCTTCTGCACCTAGGTGTACATAATAAGCCCCTTTTCTACATAGATGCACATCATAAGTTCTTTTGTACCAAGATACACATTATAAGCTCTTCTGCACCTAGGTGTACATAATAAGCCCCTTTTGTACATAGATGCACATCATAAGCTCTTTTGTACCAAGATACACATTATAAGCTCTTCTGCACCTAGGTGTACATAATAAGCCCCTTTTGTACATAGATGCACATCATAAGTTCTTTTGTACCAAGATACACATTATAAGCTCTTCTGCACCTAGGTGTACATAATAAGCCCCTTTTGTACATAGATGCACATCATAAGCTCTTTTGTACCAAGATACACATTATAAGCTCTTCTGCACCTAGGTGTACATAATAAGCCCCTTTTGTACATAGATGCACATCATAAGCTTTTTTGTACCAAGATACACATTATAAGCTCTTCTGCACCTAGGTGTACATAATAAGCCCCTTTTGTACATAGATGCACATCATAAGCTCTTTTGTACCAAGATACACATTATAAGCTCTTCTGCACCTAGGTGTACATAATAAGCCCCTTTTGTACATAGATGCACATCATAAGCTTTTTTGTACCAAGATACACATTATAAGCTCTTCTGCACCTAGGTGTACATAATAAGCCCCTTTTGTACATAGATGCACATCATAAGCTCTTTTGTACCAAGATACACATTATAAGCTCTTCTGCACCTAGGTGTACATAATAAGCCCCTTTTGTACATAGATGCACATCATAAGCTCTTTTGTACCAAGATACACATTATAAGCTCTTCTGCACTTAGGTGTACATAATAAGCCCCTTTTGTACATAGATGCACATCATAAGCTCTTTTGTACCAAGATACACATTATAAGCTCTTCTGCACCTAGGTGTACATAATAAGCCCCTTTTGTACATAGATGCACATCATAAGCTCTTTTGTACCAAGATACACATTATAAGCTCTTCTGCACCTAGGTGTACATAATAAGCCCCTTTTGTACATAGATGCACATCATAAGCTCTTTTGTACCAAGATACACATTATAAGCTCTTCTGCACCTAGGTGTACATAATAAGCCTCTTTTGTACATAGATGCACATCATAAGCTTTTTTGTACCAAGATACACATTATAAGCTCTTCTGCACCTAGGTGTACATAATAAGCCCCTTTTGTACATAGATGCACATCATAAGCTCTTTTGTACCAAGATACACATTATAAGCTCTTCTGCACCTAGGTGTACATAATAAGCCCCTTTTGTACATAGATGCACATCATAAGCTTTTTTGTACCAAGATACACATTATAAGCTCTTCTGCACCTAGGTGTGCCCTATAAACCCCTTTTCTACATAGATGCACATCATAAGCTCTTTTGTACCAAGATACACATTATAAGCTCTTCTGCACCTAGGTGTACATAATAAGCCCCTTTTGTACATAGATGCACATCATAAGCTCTTTTGTACCAAGGTACACATTATAAGCTCTTCTGCACCTAGGTGTACATAATAAGCCCCTTTTGTACATAGATGCACATTATAAGCTCTTTTGTACCAAGATACACATTATAAGCTCTTCTGCACCTAGGTGTACATAATAAGCCCCTTTTGTACATAGATGCACATCATAAGCTTTTTTGTACCAAGATACACATTATAAGCTCTTCTGCACCTAGGTGTACATAATAAGCCCCTTTTGTACATAGATGCACATCATAAGCTCTTTTGTACCAAGATACACATTATAAGCTCTTCTGCACCTAGGTGTACATAATAAGCCCCTTTTGTACATAGATGCACATCATAAGCTCTTTTGTACCAAGATACACATTATAAGCTCTTCTGCACCTAGGTGTACATAATAAGCCCCTTTTGTACATAGATGCACATCATAAGCTCTTTTGTACCAAGATACACATTATAAGCTCTTCTGCACCTAGGTGTACATAATAAGCCCCTTTTGTACATAGAGGCACATCATAAGCTCTTTTGTACCAAGATACACATTATAAGCTCTTCTGCACCTAGGTGTGCCCTATAAACCCCTTTTCTACATAGATGCACATCATAAGCCCTTTAGTAAAGAGATACGCATTATAAGCTCCTCTGCACCTAGGTGTACACTATAAGCCCCTTTTGTACATAGATGCGCATCATAAGCTCTTTTGTACAGAGATACACATCATGAGCTGTTCTGCACTTTGATGCATATCATAAGCTCTTCTGTATCTAAGTGCATATTACACCCTCATTCGAATGAAAGAGAGGAAGAGTCCTTGTGGCATAATAGCCAAAATGTTGAGCTGCAACCTTGAAGTAAGCGAGTTCGAATTTCAGTCATGCTGTTACATTCACTTTCATACTCATACCCATGGAAAAGGTATAAAGCCCCTTATCCCCCAAGCTATGAGTTAAAGAGCACCACTACTGTTTCTTCTTTGCCCAGTTGGCTGGAGCTGTAGAATACACTGACTGCTTCTCTGCAGAGGGGTGAGACCACCAACACTACCACCACGTGTCCTGAATATGACACTAAACAATCTGAAGGTGAGGTTTCAGTAATGCTAGAGCTTTGGGGAATGTGGAGTACAACCTTCATTGCCATCACTCCCAGGTCCACTCTGGTTCAGAGTGGTAGCACCTGATAGGGTCCTATCTAGGTCAAATATAACTAAACTGTGTACTTATGCTAAACTAAATTGCTTGAAATAGAAATGTTTTTACATTGAAACAGCATACTTATGCTAAACTGAATTGTTTGAAATGGAACTGGTTTTGCATGCTTAACTGAATTGTTTGAAATGGAAATGTTTTCGCCATTGAAACTGTACTTATGCTAAACTGAATTGTTTGAAATAGAACTGTTTGACTAAACTGAATAGCTTGAAATAGAACTGTTTTTGTATGCTAAATAGAATAGCTTGAAATAGGAATGTTTTTGACAATTATACCATATACTTATGCTAAACTGAATTGTTTGAAATAAAACTGTTTATTTGTATAAAAATGGATTTGTCATTAAATTACCTACAAAGGTTGATATGCCATAAAACATAGATCTTGTTAAGGTTCTTATTTAATAACTTGCTTTGCCATTTAGAGGGTGGAGGATAAAATTTGAAAGGATCCTCTCAGAGTAAATAGCTTCAAGGCACTGATTGGCTTAGGAGGAGGAGGAGTGGCCTGACTTGGAAATGGAACAAATTTTGTTGTCATCACGCATAAAATGGAAAGTTTAGTCATTCACTTACAGTTATATATAACTGATGGAAATTTCCATTTTGCAAAAAAAGAAAGACAAAATATTCCTTTAAAAAAAGGCAAAATATTCCTTTAAAAAAAAGGCAAAATACTCCTTAAAAAAAGGCAAAATACTTCTTTAAAAAAGGCAAAATATTCCTAAAAAGAGGCAAAATACTCCTAAAAAAAGGCAAGATATTCATTGAAAAAGTCTAGGACTTCTCCTAACTGTTTAATAACTATTAGAAATCTAATTTCCTTGATTAAAAAAAAAACATATTTCTTCTAAACTGTTGTCATGACAGTACTATTGTATGATTACACCAATTGAATTTTAACAAATCAGCTGGAGAAAAACCGAGATGGGAACTCCAGAAGAATTCTGTTTTGAACAAATTCTAGAAGCACAACTCTTCAAAACTGTATTTGTATGGATACTTACTTAATATCTTACAAACCATCTGAGTAAGATGAGCTGGATGTGCCGGGAACTATTGGAGAAGTAAGGATGAGCTCATAAGTAATGTTCTCCTATGCTCTCCTAAACATGGACACTCCAGTGTTGCCTGACCAGCAAAAACATGTTCATCAGCTCTGTACAGATACTGGATGATGTCTAGAAGACTTGCTAAGCATGGTTACTGATAGGGATGGATGGTGAAAAAGTGTTAAGGGAATTTGTGCTGACAGTCTGCCTTGATGATGATGATGAATTTCCCTTAGTTTAATCTGAATCAAAAACACAGTCAAAAGCACTTAATGAGATTGAATTTTTTTGAGTTGTAATGATCTGCAAGACAAGATGACTGAAAATAACCTTGAAAAAGAACACCTTCAGCTCAGATTACAAAATAGTAAAAGCTTTTTTTTCTTAGTACGACTTGTTATTGGCTGTTAATGTATAAAATTTATTTTATTTATTTTTTAAACTTGACTTATAAATGAGTATACTCTTAACAGTATTTGATAAAATTAATTCCACTGGGAAGAAAAATCCATTAGGAAAAAACCCACAATATTTATCTAACAAGTGAAAAATACTGATACATGGATTGATAGAAAGTGACTAGGACGGAAAGATATGAATAGACTGAGATAGACAAATATCATTACTTTGAAATAGACAGATAGATTGATTGATATCAATTCATTGAAATAGATTGGTAGATATCAATAGGTAAAAAAATAGATATGAATAGACTGATATGAGTAGGTAGATGATTTAAAAGTTGAAATACATAGACAATTAGATTAATTGCTAGATTGGTAAAGAAAAGAAGAAAAGATAGATACTCATCCTTAAAGAAGATTTTGATGTTAATGTTAATTTTCTTCTGAATCAAAAATACCAGGATTTTTATTCTCTTAAATGGAACATTATGCAATCAAAATTGATATTATTAGGCATTATTTATTACCAGTTTCTTCAGTATTTACACTTTCTAGCCAAATATATATATATATATATATATATATAGCTCTGTATTATCGGTATTAATAACATCTATGTAAACAAATATTTATTCAATTTTAGAAGAATTAAACTAAGTTGAAATTAAATGCATTCTTGAAAGATAAGAATGTAGATCTTCACTCAAAAGAAATAAATCAAAATGTATATATATATATATATATATATATATAAGTAAATAACAGAAAATAATCTGACAAGGAGGACAAAAATATCGAAAAACAAAATATTTCAAAGTGAAGAATTTAATATGAAAGATAGTCGGTGTTATAACGTTTCGGTTTTAATAAACCATCATCAGGCCTTAGAAAAGATGTGTTGTTAGATCACCGATCGATGCTTAATGAAATACAAAACTAAACAAAGGAGATTATATATAAAGAAAAAGCGGAAGCGTTAATTATCTTATCAATAAGTCAACATTCATATTTCAAAAATATCATATGACTGTGTATGGTTTATTGGAACTGAAACATTATAACATCAACTTTCATATTAAATTCTTCACTTTGGATCACTTTATTTTTCAATATTTTTCTCCCCACTCACACACACACACACACACACATGTTTGTATATATATGTGTGTGTGTATATATATATATATATATATATATATATATATATATATATATAGGAACTCAAATGATTTCCATACTAAAGAAAGTGTTAATTTTTGGCCCCTCAAAAAATAGGCTCGAGAAGCTGTAATTTTTGTATCTGTACTTTTAGTATTTATCAACCAATCATTGCATTCACGCTAGTTTTTAAATTTCAAAATACTTTGCAAACAACAATATTTGATTGCCATGAAAAATTTGAAGGATTCTAACCCAAAATAATTTTAGAAATCTTTTCCATCCAAGAAAATTAAAAATACAATTTTTTTAGCCAATTAGATTTTTAAGTAGATCATCAACTTTTTTTATTTGATTTTGAGCACACCTAAATTGAGCAAAGAAATAAATGTTTCTTCAGTAAGTATAATTTATATGTACTCCTGTGGACCCCTTCACATGGCCGAGCAAAGGCAGGGCGACCAGCTCGAACCTACATACAGCAGCTCTGTGTAGATACGAGGTGTATCCCTGAAAACCTGCTGGAAGCAATGAACGATAGGGAGGGATGCCGAGAGAGGGTCAGGGATATCTGTGCAGATGGCACGACAGGATGATGATGAGATGACGATAATTTATAGCATGCTAACTCAAATACGTTTTGATTTATTTCTTTTGAGTGAAGATGTACATTCTTTTCTTTCAAGAATGCACTTAATTTTAACATTTTTTAAATTTTCTTAAAAGGAATAAATATTTGTTTTCATAGATGTTATTAATACTGATATTACTGTGCAAGCTTGCTGATGAAAAATATTAGCAGCAGTCACATATACATTAAGACAGAGATAAATTTTTTCTTTCACAGAGTGACAAACTTATACAAAGATTTTGTTACACATACAAAATATGTCCTTTTATTCTAAGCTAATAATTACTGCTATGCTTCATTGCATGAATCTTAACATCATCTCTTTAAAAATAGCTCTGACTAATAGCATCGCTGCTTCCAAGAAAGGATTTTGTTATTTTGCTTTTCAGCACACTTTTCATTCACTTTAAAGAAATAAAAATTTTAAATTTATAGATCAGAGTTTTATTCAATCATTTTCTCCTATGCTTTAGTATGCATTTACAAAAGCCCTTATCTATGGGTTGGATGCAACGAAAGGTCAATTTTTAAGTAGAGTACAGCTGGTTTGAATTCAAAGTTTTCTTTCTCCTTGACTAAAGAGCTTAGTCTGCCCTACTCTTTACCTACAGAAAATGGAAGATGAGATGGATTTATGCCTTCCCCAAAAACCTTAGCAAGAAAGTGAAATATAAACATCTTCATCCAGGATGTGAACTTGGGTTGTGAACTTAGATGACATCTTGGCCCGGTCGGCTGGGGCTGCAGAATACACCGACTGCATTTCTGCTGAGGAGTAAGGCTCCTCCAATGAGTGTCCTGGATATGACACCAAACAATCTGATGGTGAGGCTCCAGTAATGCTGGATATTTTGGAAATGTGGAGTACCCCTTCATTGTTGTTCTTGCTCCCAGGTTCACTCTAGCTCGGAGTGGTAGCACCTGATAGGTGCTATGGGTTAAATAGAACTAAACTGCATACTGATGCTAATCTTAATTGTTTGAAATAGAACTGTTTATGTGTATAAAAATGGACTTGGCATTAAATAACCTACAAAGGTTGATATGCCATAAAACCAAACCAAATCAATTAGATGATATCTGCTACACCACGTGTTTCCTTGGGTGATGTTCTAGTTCTAGGATGAGTCAAAAGTTTGCCAAGGTTTTGTCAGATTTGTCTCTATAGCTTGAATCACAGCCGCAGAATCCACAATTTTAGGCCTACCCGACCTTGCCTGATTGTCAAGATGCTTGCAACTTAAATGAAATTTCTTCAAGCATCTGCACCTTCACCTTACAAATATTTTTTGGTTACTTCCATGGCATTATGGCCCAGCTTAGACTATGTTATGTGTTCGTCTATACAGCTTTCACATCACATACAGAATGCATAATGTGTGAGCATACCAACTACCCATAACAGTGGGTACCTTTCACATCTTGAATCACATGATATACATGCCACCTACAAACATTTACTAAAATATTGCAAAACTTTTGACTCATTCCAGCATCTCTATAATATTTATATGATATAAGAAATTAGTTATTTCATAAACTCAAGTTAATATTTAGTTATTCTTTTATATCTTAGAAATGTTTATTTTTTCCTTTTAGGTGATGGCTGCTCCTTGGTGGCTTTCTGTCAATGGTGCCAACTGGAGACAACCTGAAGGCAATGATTCTACAATTCAAAATAGGTTGATATTATTTCTAATTTCACATCTTAATCCTTCTTTCTTATTTTACAGTACTTTATCATTATTTAACTCTTTTGAGAGTTTTTCACACCAGCATTGGCTGATGGTTTCTCAGTGGAGATTAAGTGACATCAAGTTTCCAGGACTTTTCTCTGTATTCTGGTTGATCTTAAAGCTGTAGTTGGGATGGTCTCCACTCATCCTCTTATTTCTATTATCGTTATTATTATTATTATTATTATTTTGGCTGATATTTTCTTTCATTTCGGATATTATTTCATTTCCTTCCACATGGCAAATTCTGGGAGCAGCTTTAACAACTTTGAGGCCCAGATTAAAATGAGGTTTCAAAATTTCAAGGTTCTCAATATTTGTACTCTTCACCATTATTACATCTAAAACAAGATACAGATGAATAGTATTGATTATGATATATAATAATAAATAGTATTGATATATAAAAACCAATAATGCAGTTTACTATATTTATAAATAAAGAGTGATAATAAATAATGTTGGTGATAGATCATATCTACAGGGTGTCCCAAAAAGATGTATACACACTTTGATTTATTATAAATACAATGTTTATTTAGATATATTAAAGTTCTATGATCCAACTAAAAGAAGACATGTATAGATTATTTTGTAGTATTGTGGGTGTTTGAACTGATGATCATTCTGGTCCAGATACTGCTGATAACATGAACAGATGAAATAGCAAACATCACTGATTTATTGCAAGTGTTCAAACTGATGACCATTCTGATTAAAGCACTGCTCATAACATGATCAGACTGAATTGCAAACATCACAGACTGCCTTATGAACATCCCTGATTTATTGCAAGTGTTCAAACTGATGACCATTCTGTTTAAGACATTGGTGATAACGTGAGCAGACTGCCTTATGAACATCCCTGATTTATTGCAAGTGTTCAAACTGATGACCATTCTGTTTAAGACATTGGTGATAACGTGAACAGACTGCCTTATGAACATCCCTGATTTATTGCAAGTGTTCAAACTGATGACCATTCTTTTTAAAAACACAGTCACAAGTAAAAGTAGGTATGCATTTTTCAGGAGACCTCCTCCCACCAAGTTAGGAGGACAGAGATACAGTCAACAGCTTTTTGTCATTTTTTTACCTATGTAATCATTGGACTCAGTTTCTGCTATATTTTCTCTCTAATCTCCACTGCTTCCACATTATCAAAGACTGATAACCTAAGTCAGTTATGATAAAAAGTAATTAAAAACTAAGATGAAGAAAAATATGTCAAAATTATAAATAATGGTTGACAATGCTTTCTCTTGGCATTAAAAGATGAAAGAAAAATACTTGTCCAATTTAATAATTAGAATTCTATTACAAAGGACTTATTCAAATTAATACTTGTTTTTTTGTTTTTTTTGTTTTTTTAGATGATAGGTTTTATTTACAATATAAATGTATAATGAAAAGAAAAGAAAAATCAGCCTATCTGCTTTGAAGCAGATTAGCATTATAACTGGTGATAATCACCCACCACCTTATCAGACATTTTAGCCTACTGTGTCCCATTTCCCTTAGATGTTATGACCCTTTACAAAGGATAGGTACAAGAGTTATCTTTCCCTTGTTTTTATTTCCAAATGTCAGCTTTGAAATTATGCTCATATCCTTGAAACTTGGATCCTAGTAGTTTTCTCCCACTCTTTCTAATGGGGATTTTCTTCTTCCTCCTCTTTGGAAATGAAAATAAAAACAAGGGAAAGATAACTCGTATAAGTATTTTTTGCATTAGATTTATATTTATAAATAAGAAGCCCTCCCCCTCTGAAATTATACCTATAAATAAATAAATAGATATATTTATAAATAAGAACCCCTCCTCCTCTAAAATTATATTTATAAATAAGAACCCCTCCCCCTGTAAAATTATATTCATAAATAAGTAAATAAATATATTTATAAATAAGAACCCCTCCCTCACTAAAATTATATTTATAAATAAATAAATAAATAAATATATTTATAAATAAGAACTCCTCTCCCTCTGAAATTATGTATATAAATAAGAACCCCTCCCCTTCTAAAATTATATTTATGAATAGATAAATAAATATATTTATAGATAAGAAACCCTCCCCCTCTAAAATTATATAAAATCAATATTTTTCCAATCTGACAAATTTCTAAAGAAGAAGCGGGCCTTCTGAATTTTGAATGCTAAACTATAAAAATTAGGGTCAAATTCTACATATGCATCCATTTAAGTTCACTGGTGCGGGGGATTTTCTTGTGATTTGGATTTTGGTGATCTGACAAGAACTGGTGTTTTCAGTATGATATAACCATAAGACCTCAAACTCACTGTAATTTTTTTTATCTAAAAAAAAAATCAACAAAACAATCATTTCACATTTTATAAGTGGGGTTCATTTTCACATTTTAATTATATTTATAGAATGATCACCCATTTCTGGATTAGATTGCGTTGGAAAAGACTTATAACCAGACAGGTTGAATTATTTTTAAAAATTTGTTACTTCCAGTGGGGGTTTCCTTTTTTAATATTTGTTCTAGAAACGAGTGGTCATTCTGTATTGAATTAGAATGTGAACATCAACCTCACCTTATAAAAAGTAAATTATTTTTTGGTGAGTTTGAGGGACTAATTAGTTAAAATCACAAAAAAACCGACTAGAACATTTTTTCCTGTTGTACATGAAGAAATTTTTCAAAATTAATTTTGAAAAAATGTTTTTCAATTTTTTTTTTTTTTTCTTTACATAAGAACAATTTGCAGATAAAAATTTTAATTTTTCTTATTCTAATTATTCTAATTTTAGTTCTTTTTATTTTTCTTTAAATTTAAGAATGGATCATCCTGTTCTTCATGTCTCTTGGAATGATGCTGTAGCATTCTGTAAATGGGCTGGCAAAAGACTTCCCACTGAAGCAGAATGGGAATTTGCTTGCAAAGGAAATCTCAATCAAAGGTAACTTTGCTGAAATTTTGTAACATTAAATTGATGAGAATAAAATTTTTAAATATTTCTTTAGTAAGGCCTTTAGTAAAATCTACATTGGCTTGTTTCAAAGCCTTATTAAAGTAGACTCTAACAAAATTCTTGGAGAAAAAGCTTGATGGGAACTACTCCAGAATGCTGTGTGCTGTTTTAAAAAATTCTTGATGCAGCACCCTTCAAAACAGCAGTTGTACAGCCACTTACTTCCCATCTCACAAGCCATCCAATGGATCATCCTCATAATTTACATTCTCCTATACACAGACATGCCAGAGTTGGCCAACCAGCAAAGATTTACATTCATCAAGTCTGTGTAGACACTGGATGCCGTCTAAAAGACTTGCCAAGTGCAATGACCAATAGGGATGGATGATGAGAGAGAGTCAAATGAATCTGTGCTGCCTTGATGATAGTAATGAGGTTAAAGTTGATATTTCTTGAGAAAGCAATAGATTTGGAATTTAAGAACTACATTAAAATTATGTTCATTTTAATATTCAATTCTAATGTCAATTCTAAATTACCAAAATATTGTATTTTTAGATCATCTACAGCATGGGTCTCAGACATATGGCCTTGTAAGCTGTATGCAGCCTGTTAACTATTTTTCTATTGCATGCGGCGGCGGGGGAGTATTTTTTGTAACTAATACTTTCCTGAAACTTGGTAATTTGTCCCTTGACCCTATCCATGTTTCTTCCCAGAAGAAGGGTAAAATATTCTTTAATATTTTAGTGACTTGCACTTCAAGAGAGGGAGTATTTTTTGTAACTAATACTTTCCTGAAACTTGGTAATTTGTCCCTTGACCCTATCCATGTTTCTTCCCAGAAGAAGGGTAAAATATTCTTTAATATTTTAGTGACTTGCACTTCAAGATCTAAAGCTGAAAATTAGAAATAATCCAATTTTATTTGCATTTAAAAAAATATTTTATATAAGAACTTTAGTAAAATCTACATTGGCTTCTTTCAAAGATTTATTATAGTTGAAGAATGACTGAGGCTATAGAAAATTAACTTGCAAACCATGAGGATTTTTTTTTTTGTTTCATGTCATGGAAAGGAGTTGATTTGACAACTTATATTATCATGGAGTATATATTTGAGATGATAGATAACCAACACACACAACAGAATATGAGGAAATTTGTTTTGTTTCATAACATAAAAAGAAATAAATTTGTCGTTTGATTTGGGAATGGTGTATCTAAATTGACAAACACTCACAAATAGAAAATCGCTGTAAATGTTTGAGAGCAAATTGTTAAATAAACAGAAATTATATCTACTATTTTTTAAAAATGTGATAAAATTTTAAATTTCATTTTTATTTTCTTTCTTTTAATAATATTTATGTAACAAATTATAACAATTTATTCATGATAAAATTAAAAAAAAAAAAAAAAACAGACTTTATCAAAAGGGAAAGTGAAAAAAATAGGAATTTACCAAAAGTAAAAAGAGAAATAAAGAAAATTAGGAAGAGAAAATTTGTCCCTCAACATTTTTGGCTATGTTTTTTGGTTTAATGGCATTTCAACCCTTGATGGTTATTTAATGCTGAATCCTGTTTATAAATATATGATTTATAAGTGAATAGTTTGTAGGTAACTTTATTTGTAAACAAATTGGAGCTCATTTGTTTACTTTGGGGAATGCGAAATACTCCTTCATTGGCATCACTCCCAGGTTCACTCTAGCCTGGAGTAGTAGCATCTGAAAGGGTCCTATCTATGGATCAAATATAACTGTTTGACATTCAAACCTAGAGCAAACAAATGACTTATGCTAAATTGAATTGTTAGATATAGAACTGTTTAATCATTTAACTGTGTGTAAACAAATGACTGATGTTTAATTAAATTGTCAGTGATACATAGCAATACTTGGAATCATTTAACTTTGACTTATGCTAAATTGAATTGTAAGAAATAGAATTGTTTGATCATTTAACTGTGTGTATCTACAAAATGTGTTTACAAATCATATATTTGACGCATATGTAAAAAAAGGATTTAGCATTAAATCACCAATGATGGTTAATATGCTATAAAACCAAACCAAACCAATCATTTGTTTGCGCACAGTTAAATGGTTTCAAGCATTGCTATTCAACATAGTAATTATATTTATCAAGTATTCCTTTCTAATACAGATAACATTAATAAAAGATTGAATAGTTTTGTTTGACCCAGAAAGGACTAATACACTGGATCAGAGTGGACCTGGAAGTAATGGTAATGAAGGTGTATTTCACATTCTCCAAAGCTCCAGGACTGAAGCCTTACCTTCAGATTGTTTAGTGCAGGACATTTACCTTCAGATTGTTTAGTACAGGTCACTTACCTTCAGATTGTTTAGTACAGGACACTTGTTGGATGGGGGGGGTCTTACCTCCCAGCAGAAGTGCAGTCGGCATATTCTACAGCTTTAGCCAACTGGGTCATCTACATTATATCTCCCATTTAGTATTTATATGTGCACTCATTTTTATGAAACGAAAAAATCAATAATAGCCTATTAACTGTATGACAGATTAGTATTACAACTGGTGAAAATCATGCCCCCTACTTTCATCTCACTTTTAGCCTGCTGTACCTCTGCCTCTCCCACATAACATGGCCTTTTTGTGTTCTTGAATATGATACCCCTGATTTACAGTGTAGTCCATACAAAAGTACACACCTCACAAATCTTTAGAGAAAGGTTAATTTTCTTTTAAACCAAAGATACCAAGATTTTATTATCTCTTGTGGATTTTCATACAATCAAGACAGATATTATTCATTACTAAACTCTACAGCATTAAAATTCTATAACCAAAATTAAAATTATATATATATATATATATATATATATTTTTTTTTTTTGGACTGTTACATATTCATTTTTTGTTACAGTTTTCATACTTTAGATTTGGGTAATAGATAATGCCTAATAATATCTGTTTTCAGAGAATGATAATATTCATTATCATTATATACTGTTGCCAGTATTTTCTTATTTCTAGTGTATCTTTGATTTAGAAGAAAATTAGATCTTTATCAAAAATGTTGGTAGAGGTTTATTTATCGTAGGATTTTTTTTAAACCAATACACTTGACATTCTCTCAAATAGAAAATAAAGCAATTTCTTGTTCAATTTGTGACTGAATAATGATTTTGTAGAGTCTGCTTTCACATTAAGCATCGTTTTTTTATTCATCCAAATTCTTGAAATGCTCATTAGAATCTTTTACTCCTTCCTAAATAGAAGCATCAATATCATCATCGATATCTATTAAAATAGGAGTCCTGTGGTTTTATGGGTTGTCAGATTCCCTGTTCAAAAAATACTCTAAATATAAAATCAAAATTGAAGTAAACATTTACTACTAGCAGACCTACCTATAGTGGATTGTAAGAACTGATGAGTTCCTGTTTTTTATTTGTACTTACTTATTAGGAACTGTGAAGAGTTCCACAAATCAATTGATTCTTAATTATTGAATTATGCCACTTAATCAGAAAAAAATCAAAAACTCAATTTTGTACTTTTCCTTATAAACATATTAAAGTGTATGCATGATTTTAATGCCCAATGACATCTCTTTTCTAAGTTATAAGTCGATACATACATACCAAAATAGACATGACACCTTTATATATATATATATAGTTATGGGTTTCCACCCGTATTTTTAA
The DNA here is from genome assembly GCA_963585895.1 of Sepioteuthis lessoniana. NCBI lineage: Eukaryota > Metazoa > Mollusca > Cephalopoda > Myopsida > Loliginidae > Sepioteuthis > Sepioteuthis lessoniana. Next base: position 56,343,354 of record OY757926.1, on the reverse strand, counting down.
TTTTTCGAGATATGGACGATGTCCTATGTGGGGGTTACTAAGACCACGGACGAATGAGGGTGTTTCAAGGTTAAAGAGGTCGACGTGATATGAATGAACACATGGGGTATTCTGAACCGGACAAACAATATGACGCGTAGTTGGTTTTCTCCTTTTCTTTATATATGTATCATTCTTACATTTTTTTATTTTTAAGAAAGCACAACTGTAACAACAGACAAACAAAGAGCAAAACGAATACAACAAAAAAATATACAGAAATGTGGAGGACAAGTCGCTTCCAATAGTATCTGACTATGTCCTCCAATAAGACAAAGTTCTCCTTTTTTCTTTTTTCTAACTTGTTTTAAAATTTCATCCGCATTTTGTTTTTCCCTTTACAATTAAAGGGAGGGAACTTCCCTGTTTTCTTTCTTTTTTTTTTTTTCTTTTACCGAAGAACAAAAGTCTCTCCTCTTCGTCTTTAATATGGATATACAAATTTTAAACAAATAGGTTTTCCGCCGAAACTAGCTGCTGATGAACAACCTCAAAAATGTTTCTTTGGACTAGTCTTGATACGGACCTTTATTTAGGTTACGTATATTATTCATGATAAAATTTTTGACTAACCTTTTTTTTTTCTTTCCTTTCTTTTGTTAATTTTTTTTTCTTATATTCGTTAATCTCCTATTAAAGAATTGTAAGGCACCAGTTTTTATTTTCCTTTTCTTTTACGTTGAGCCTCAAGTTCCTGCCCAATGGAGTCGCCGGCTTCTATAGGCCATTCTGTGACTAGAATTTCCCCTTTCACCAGACCCTGTGAAAAGGCGACCTTTCTCTTCCTTGGCGAAGCTCGAAACTGACTTTTTGGGTTTCGTTTCTTTTTGACGGTAAAACGTCCTCCCTGCCTCGACCAATGGCATGTCTTTTCCTTATCTGGGTCAAGACCTTTGCCCCTCCTCGGCTACTTCTTCCACTGTTGCTAGGGCTCGAAGACTCGCCAATCGCCTGCCCCCACTTCCGGTCCACATAGTAGTTCTTGCTTCCCGGCATTATAATCCTACCGTGGCCGGTGGCCGTAACAATATATATATATATATATATAAATATATACACTAGAGCCTGACCAGATTATGGTCACAAAACTCTACTTTTGTACCTTCAAAAAATGAGAGTTCTGTAAACAAGCAACATGGTGCCTTTATTTGTAATTCTATAACTTAAACGTAATGATTGGAATTGTGAAATTCATTATAGTAGGTTAAACATTTCTTTTCATGTGTTTAAATCAAGATGGTGCAATCTCCTCTCTAAATGACCAGCCCCTGAAATTAATTGACCTGTTCATATTCTGAAAGTGATGCTAACATACATATAGATAAAGCATGGACTGCTATTGACAGATTAGTGACCATATGGAAATATGATCTCTCTGATAAAATGAAATGGGAATTCTTTTAAGTTGTAGCCATGTCAGTACTAATCTATGGTTGCACCACTCGGACTTTAATGAACTGCCTCGAGAAAAAGCTAGATGAGATCTACACAAGAATGTTATAGGCTGTTTTCAACAAATCCTGGAAACAATATCCTACAAAACAGCAGCTGTACTGCCACTTACCTCCTATCACACAAATTGAAATAGATGAAGTAAATATATAAGAATCATAATTATTTTGAGTGGTCATTATACATTTATTGTACATATGGTGAAAAGTTGGTTGTTATTTTTGCTATTGAAGTTGGTCATTATTTTTCAATGAGAAAAAAAGGTTAAGAATTAAGATTATTTATAATGTATAGTAACTTGATCTCCCATTTATATTTTACTTGAATTGTAAAACAACTGGATCAGTAATGGATAGAAAAATCATACAAATATATATTTGAATCACCACATATTGAGTTTCTAATTGGTGGGTTAAAATACAACTTTATATAATTTTTTTTTCTCTCTTCTACACTTTAAAATCAGCCTTGAGTGGGACCACAAAAACAGTTTCAGGGTGGTCCTTGGTTCATGAAACATTTTCAAAATATTGTTTAAAAAGGCTCTCAGTATGGTATATTTTCTATTGAATGGTTTTCTTGGGATAAAATAAAGTTTTCTAAGTGGAACTTGGATTAACAGTTTACATCTTTTGCTGAACTGTTTGACGCTTTTTCATCATGATTAACTGGAGGGTGCATTTTATATATATATATATATATATATATATATATATATATATATATATATATATATATATATATACTCAGAGAGAGAGAGAGAGAGAGAGAGAGGAACAAAAATGATTAGTGAAATAGGAATGTTTCTTTGTTATTATCTATTTTTTAATTGTTCTCAACTAGCTTTGACCTTAAGTCATCATCAAGAACAAAATTTTAATTCTTTTTATGATGATAAACTTTGAATCCATTAAAATTGTGACTATATATATATATATGGAATGTGAATGATAATTATCACAAAAACAATCCGTAGTCCATTTTAAAAAATTTATATATATATATTAAATGTCACAAACACAAATAACCAGTGTTTGTGAAGTCTAACACCTTTATAATTACGGATTGATTTATGGCTAAAACCTTTACGATTACCATTTTATTTTGAAGGAATATTTCCATTATGATATAAACTATAAGATTATGTAAAGACTAATTAAACTTGCAGGAAATTTACTTGTAAAACTGTTAAGATAATTCCAGCCTTTTTTTCTCAAGATATTGTGTGGGGTTTTTTATTGCTGGCTTTGAGGGATCATCTTGCTTATCATAATTAATTTCTTTATTTTTTGCTTTCAGATTATTTCCATGGGGAAATAAGGAAAATCCATATAACAAACATTGGATGAATATTTGGCATGGGGAATTTCCAAAACAAAACACTGGAGATGATGGCTACTTAGGAACAAGTCCGGTTTGTATTTCCTTTTCTTCCTGTACTTTCATGAATATCTAATTTTCTATCAGATGTGTGTACATATATATATATATATATATATATAAAACTACAATGGTGATATATATACCCAAATTGATGATATTTCTATGGTTTCAGTTTTAGGTCCACTGACCAAGAGAAGAAGCAAAAGGTACCCCGCAAAAACAATCACGGACGCCGACTACGCTGATGACTTGGCGTTACTAGTGAATATGCCTAATCAAGCAGAGACACTACTGCATAGTCTGGAACGAGCCGCAGCTGGCATTGGCCTCCATGTCAATGCAAACAAAACCGAATATATGTGTTACAACCAAACGGGCAACATTGCCACACTAGACGGAGCCTCTCTGAAACTAGTCGACAAATTCACCTACCTAGGAAGCAGCGTTTCATCAACCGAGAAAGACATCGACACAAGACTGACGAAGGCATGGACAGCTATCGATAGGCTCTCGATCATATGGAAGTCGGACCTAACTGATAAAATGAAACGCAGTTTCTTCCAGGCAGCGGTTGTGTCGATACTGCTATATGGATGCACCACATGGACGCTTACGAAGCGGCTGGAGAAGAGGCTGGATGGAAATTACACAAGAATGTTGAGAGCAGTATTAAACAAGTCCTGGCGACAACACCCCACGAGACTCCAACTATACAGACACTTGCCCCCCATCACAAAAACTATACAAGTTCGACGAACCAGACACGCAGGACACTGCTGGAGAAGCAAGGACGAGCTCATAAGCGATGTACTCCTGTGGACCCCCACTCATGGATGTGCAAGAGTGGGTCGACCAGCACGAACTTACATACAGCAGCTATGTGAGGACACGGGATGTAACCCTGCAGACCTTCCGGAGGCGATGAATGATAGGGAGAAATGGCGAGAGACGGTCAGGGATATCCGCGCAGGCTGCACGACATGATGATGATGACATGTCCAATCTAGAAAACAAAATATTCAATGACATGTGAATGATATCCTTATTCTAGCAGATAATATTGAAGAAATTAAAAAATCACAACAAACATTTACTTATGTACGAAATATAAATAATAGAATTCCTTTTCTTGGTGTATTGATTGATGAAAATAATGATAATTTTAACACCTCTCTTTATAAAAAACATACTAGTAATAATTCATGTATTCTAAATTATAAAAGTGAATGCCCACACCACTACAAAATAGCTATCATAAATCATAGCTATCATGTTAAATCATGCAAAACAAATCTCTTCATCCAATAGAATATTTTATAATGAATCAAAAAATAATTGTCTTAATGCAACATATAGAAATATTTTAGTTATTAGTACAAAAATACTCCATTGAGACAATAGTGTAAAAAAATTTTAAATCCTAGAAGCTTTATATATAAAATTTAGACAACCCACTATTAACAGAATTAACTTTGAAACTAATGATAATATTCTAAAATGTTTGTAATAGAACAATCTATATTACAAAAGATAGAACCAATTTTATTCTACTTCATGTGATAGAAATATTTAAAAATAAACTGCCACCACTGCCTAGCATCACTTTGGTGATAAAAACAAGGCTCACTTTAGTAATAAAAAACAAAAATGAAAAAATAATTTAGTTTAGATACTAAACTAATTTACAAATAGCATATATATTACCTTGATAATGGTTCTGACAAGAATCGAGAGGACTCGTTATAACACAAATAGCTTCTTTGGAGAAACCGTCAACAAATTTTAAGATTGTAACATAAAAAAAAAGCATAAAGAATCTTGAAAGAAAAAATAAAAAACTCCAAAACAACAAGGATTCAATTTTATTTAATCAAGCCTGTTTAAATATATATATATATATATATATATATATATATATATATATCTTAGTGGTGACTTTTAATCATCAATGTTATTTGGGCTCACATTTTTAACTTAGTTTACCATATGTATAATTTAGAATATAAGAAAAATGTTAACATCCAATTACATTTTTTTCTGAACGCAGTTCATCAATTCCTTCTGCCTGTACAGATTTGCACGGCTGATACTTGACAACTGATCATTCTTCAAAAACCAAAACGATATTTTCTCTTTATCTGTTATATTTTTCTAAGCAAATGTCTTTGACCCAGGTTAAGCACCTATCTCAGTCGCCACTAAAATCTTTGATGTTAATCACTCAATGTCTGGGTCACAAACTGACACTCCCACAAGCACACACAGAACTTAGATAGGGCATGAATCTTTTTGGTCTAATATCATATTATTGAATTTCCCTCATGTACTTATCTGCATCTTTTTATAAACAGAAAAAAAAAATTATTTACAGAAAAAATTCAGCTTTAAACAAAAATGTATTCTTTGAAAAATGGGGAATAAAACACATTTGAGATTTTTAAGGATTATTTTTATTATTTCAGCCTGGCATAAGTCTGAGTCATGTTTATTTTTTGGGGTTGATTTTCATGAGCCCAAAATAAATAGCCATGTTATTTTTTTATTCGTGTAACATTATTATGAATACTGTCTGCAAAATTTATCTGAATCAACATTTTAAGGCATGAATATAAAACAAAATCATCAAATTTAATGAGTTAAAATAATTATTTCTGATGATTCAAGTTAGAGTGGGAAGTCTCTGTGGTGTAATGGCTAAAGGGTTGGACTGAGGCCTCCAGGTAAGCGTGTTCAAACTCCAGTTGTGCAATTACATTCACTTTCAGACTAATACCCTTGGGAAAGGTATAAAGCCGCTTATCCTTCCAGGTGTGGGTTGAATAGTATAACTGCTGTTCTTCAAGGATAGCTTTGGCATTAAATAACCCATGAAGGTTGATATGCCATTAAACAAAGAAATCAAACCAAACCAAACCAATCTAGTCAGGATGTTGAGTCCAACCAAAGTGAAGGATAAATGATTTATTCTGAGTGAATTTTGACGATTTCTGAATAGAGAAAATTGCACTAAAATATTTAACAGGATTTGATTTCCATAATATATTAATATTGTGTTTATATCAATATAATCAATAATATATTAATATTGTATATGATCTGTGCTAAGATTTTTTTTTTTTAAGGTTTATGTGAGAAGATAATAAAAAGAGGTGATGTCTCCTAAGGCATAACAAACAAATCAATAAACACTCCTTGAAGCGGGTGTCATTGTGGTGTAATGGTTAAAGCACTGGGTTGCAGGATTGTAGTAAATGAGTTTGAACTGTGCTATTATGTTCACTTTCGGACAAATACCCTTGGGAAAGGTATGAATTCCCTTATCCTCCTAGCTATGGGTTAAATAGTACCATTGCTGTTCTAGAAGGAGTGCTTTGGCATTAAATAACCTAAGAAGGTTGATATGCCATTAAACAGAGAAACCAAACCAAACCAAACTACTCCTTGAAAATAGCTAATTGATGAGCCAAAAAGGTTTGGAATGAACACTCTTTTAGACCAGGGCCTCTCAAAGTGATCCATATAAACCCCTGGTGAGTGAATAGAATTTTAGTAGGGGCCCACAGAGGATAAATTTACTTGTTTACATTTCTAAACTCCTTTATAACAGAAGAATAAATATCGCAGGATCATATAGACTAGTTGCCAGATATCATAAACGTAGCAGAATGACTGATTGGGTATAATGGCTACTTATGAAGTTTTGTTCACATAAAATCCATTCAAAACCTATGGCTTCAACCAAAAAGATTTGCATCTTTTCAGTGTAGTTAATGACTTATTTTCACAAAAGAGGACATTTTAAAATAATTATATTTTAAATGAATTATTTTATAAAAATACTGAATTTTAAAATATCTATTTTTATGATTGCTTATGAAATGTATTAAGAAAAAAAAAAGATTATTTAATAAGAATGATGATATGAATTAAAAAAAAAGAATTAAAAATAATGAAAAAGTAAGATTAAAATACAATGCTTGAAATTTTAATTATCCATGATAACAGATTTTTAATGAATAGAATTAAATCTAAATTATTGTTAATGAAAAATTCTATGCTAACCGAAGAGATTCAAATCTTCACTTTTTAAATCAATTTCAGTATTACCAGGTTGGTGTGGGGCTTATTATATTATTCAATATTCCATTTATTATAACTTTTCTATATTTTGGAAAAAAATTTCAAAAACTAAAAGCATTTAAAAAAATCAACCCTTCTCATCATGGAATCCAGTAATACTAAGTTATTTATGTTTTGTAATTTGATTTTCAATTAATTTATTTGGGGGTGAGTGGAAATTAAATTTGGTTACAAGGATTGCATCAAGTAAAAAGCTTGAGAAGCCCTAGTTTAGACAATACCTGCATGCACTTTCTCAAAAGATTTCATTTGTATGTACTCAAGAAAGACTAAAAAAGATAAATTCTTTGATACTCCTTGTCAGTCATCTTTAATGATATATATATATATATATATATAGCTGACTAACTGTAGTCAAGGGTGACTCAAAGGTTCTGTTTTCAATAACTTCTACACCAAGGTGTAGGGGAGGGCACTACTTCTTTCCCTGGATTGCTCCACTTACCCTTGATCTGTACCTTATAATGCTGAATATTAAGCAAGGAGGCTTAAAGTAGCATTTTTGGAGTTTTTGATAGGATTCAACCTGGTATTGAACCCAGGTTTCCTGGACCATTGGTGAACACTAACCAATATATATATATATATATATATATATATATATATATATATATATATGTTGGTTGGTTAGGTTCTTATAGCATATAAACCCTTGTAGGTTATTTAATGCCAAATCCTGTTTATACAAATTGATATCAAATATATTATTTGTAAATGAGTAGTTTGTTGATAATGTTTTAAACAAGCCAGAGCTCATTTGTTTGCACACAGTTAAATTTAACTTCAGTCATTTCCTTGCACACAGTTAAATTGTTAAACAGTTCTATTTGATCCATAGATATGACTCTACCAGGTACTATTACTCTGGGTCAGATTGGACCTGGTAGTAATGGTAATGAAAGGGTACTCCCAAAGCTAAAATATTCAACAGGATTTGATTTCCATATTATACTAATATTAATATAATCAATATTGTATATGTTCTGTGCCAAGTTTTGTTTTTTTGAAGGTTTATGTAAGAATTTGGTTACAAGGATTGCATCAAGTAAAATATTTGAGAAGCCCTAGTTTAGACAATACCTGCATGCATTTTCTCCTCAAAAGATTTCACTTGTATGTACTCAAGAAAGACTAAAAAAATTCTGAGATACTCCTTGTCAGTCATCTCTAATGAAATATATATATATATATATATATATATATATATATATATATATATATATATATATATAATTAAAATATAACATAAAATTAAATCTAAATTATTGCTAATGAAAAATTCCATGCTGACCGAAGAGATTCAAATCTTCACTTTTCAATTTCAGTATTACTAGACTGGTGCGGGGTCTTATTATATTATTCAATATTCCATTTATTATAACTTACACACACACACACATATATATATATATATATATAAGTATGAAATATGAAAAATCAAGATATTCAAAGGGTGTATTTATATATGAATAATATGACAATGTTTTTTTTTTTTTTTTTTTTGGTTAAACTATCTTCAAGAGGGACTTAATATGTGATGTTATGTCTCATCTATAACAGGACATTGGCATGATGGTTAGAGTGTTTGCCAATAGCCCTGGAGACCGGGGTTCAATCCCAGATTGAGTCATTCTAAAGACTCCAAAAATGCTACTTGATGCCTCCTTGCTTAACACTCAGCATTATAAGGTACGGATCAAGGGTAAATTGGAGCACTCCTGGGAAAGGAGTAGTGCCCTCCCCTACACCTTGGTGTAGTAGCTATTGACAAGAGAGCCTTTGGGTCATCCTTGACTATAGTCGCCAACTTTACTTATGTCTCATCTGAATGCCTTGAAGAAAGTCGAGCAAAAAATAAATCAACTGTTAAACATTGACATATTATTCATATATTGATAAATGAATACATTTTTTTGAATATCTGTTTTTTTATACTTTATACTTTACCCACCATCACATTTATTTCCATTTTTCTTTAAGCATACCAATAAAAAAGTGTTAATCAATGATTATAGGAAATCTTTTTAAAAACAGCAAAATGAATGTTTTTCTATAAGTGTAAACTCTATATTGTTTGGAATTGGTTTATTACAAGAATGATTTGTTTTGAGGCTATTCAAATTGGTGGCAAATCAAGCTGAGTGCTCCAGGTTTAAATAGAGGTTTTTCATCAAATTTTTACTGGTTGAGAACTGCAAGCCATGTGAAATTTATAAAAGAATGTGTGATGTGTATGGAAGAGAATGTTTGAATTTTTTTTTTTTTTAAAGTTTACAAATGGGCTAAACATGTTTTTACAGCTACAAGCTTGAATCAGAAAGACATGGCATGGAAACACACTGACTCTCCAGAAAAAAAAAAATTCTGGGCACACCAGTCAGTAAAGCTGTTCATGCTAACCCTCTTCTTGGACATGAACAGACTCATTACTATTGATTTCCTTGAAAAAAGTGCAACTGTAAATTTTCTATTTGTCAACTTCTGAGGCAAAATTCACCTTATTTTTTGATTGATTCTTGTATATTTACCAAATTTGGTAACTCTCCATCAAACTGTTAGGTCATTTGTAAAAGATAAAGAAACAGGGAGTGACCTCATAGCATAATGGCCAATATGCTCGACTATGACATCCATTGTATGCAAGTTTGAGATCCAGTCACATTATATTCACTTTCGAATTAATACCCTTTGGAACCTCTTTATCATCTCCAGCTATGGGTTAAATAGTACCACTATTGTTCTACAAGGATAGCTTTGACATTAAATAACCCATGAAGTTTGGTATGCCATTCAACAAATAAACTGAAACCGACCATATTAAGAAACTTTGGCCAATTATTAAGTGAGATTACTTAAGCCACATTTATTTTGTTATTTTGATCTATTAATACAAATAACCCATGAAGGTTGCTATGCCATTAAACAAAGAAACTTTAGCCAATTGTTAAGGGAGATTACTTAAGCCACATTTATTTTGTTATTTTAATCTGTTCATTAATCCAAATATTTAATCGGACTTTTCAGAAGATGATTCTGTTGTATCATTTTTTTTGTATGTATGTTTGCATTTGTTTTTTTCTGTCTTAATAGTCAAAATTTTTCTGTTGCAGGTAACAATGTTTCCAGAACAAAACAAATTCAAGCTGAAAAATATGATAGGAAATGTGTGGGAGTGGACTTTAGATTGGTGGGACATTCGTCATTCCCCAGACTTCCAAAAAAATCCTGTAAGTAAACTTAATTTTTCTTCCATCATTTGGTTAAAAGCAATGAACTATTTTATTTCTTGTCTATTTTTATGTTAATTTTCTTCAAGAGATTATTTACATTTGAACCCCGCCTTTTTTCATTGAATACTGACAAAAAATATTGAATTGAATTGTCATTTTTTTTTTTTTTTGATTGCATTATTTATATATACTTGGATCCTTGGCACATATGGTTATTATTAGGTATTATTTATTCCCAAAATCTACAGAAATGAAACTCTGTTACCTAAAATGTTAATGCTGTAAGTTGTGTTGTACGAGTCAACTCTAAAAAATCTCTACCAAACTGGAGGTCTACTTATAAGTAAGTAAAGTTGGCAACCTTAGTTGAGGGTGACCCGAAGACTCCCTTTTCGATAGCTACTACACCAAAGTGTAAGGGAGGGCGCTAATCCTTTCCCTGGATTGCTCCACTTTACCCTTGATTCTTACCTTATAATGCTGAGTGTTAAGCAAGGTAGCATGAAGTACCATTTTTTAGTCTTTGGTACGACTCAACCTGGGATTGAACCCAGGTCTCCCGGCCATTGGCAAACACTCTAACCATTATTCCAATATCCGGTACTAAAGTAAAGTTGGCAGCCGTAGTCGAAAGTAGCACCCTCTCCTACACCTTGGTGTAGCACCCTCTCCTACACTAAGGTGTAGGAGAGGGTGCTACTCCTTTCCTTAAATTGCTCCACTTTACCCTTGATACATACATTATATTGCTGAGTGTTAAGCAAGGAGGTATCAAGTACCATTTTTAAAGTCTTTGGTATGACACAACCTGGGATTGAACCCAGGTCTTCCAGACCATTAACTTATAAAGCGGGGCTAAAATCCAACCTTTTACTTAACCTTTACTTCTAACAACTGATATACACCACTTACTCCTACACACTGCTACAAACATTTCTAACTTAAACTCAATTTTGGTAAAGATATATAACAAATTAATATAATCCAGTTGGCTGGAACTGAAGAATACACTAACTGCGTCTCATCATAGGGGTAAAACTCCCCTCCAACGAGTGACGTTAAACAATCTAATTGTGAGGCGTTAGTTTTGGTGCTTTGGGGAATGTGGAGTACCTCTCCATTGCGATTACTCCCAAGTCCACTCTGACCTAGAGAGGTAGTATCAGATAGGGTCCTATCTATGGGTCAAATAGAACTGTTTGGCATTTAAACTGATTGCAAACAAATGACTTATACTAAATTGAATTGTTAGAAATAGATGACTCATGTTTAATTGAATTGTTTGTGACACATAACTATATTTGTATCCACTTTACTGTGTGCAAATAAAGGATTAATATTGAATAGAATTGTGTTAGATAGCAATAATTGAAACTATTCAATAGTGTAGAAACAATAGCAATACTAGTGTATAAACAAATTCGTTTTAACTCCTTTAAAAGTAAAGTTACCAACAAATTAATCTCTTATATATCATGAATAACTATTTAAATGTGTGCCAAAAAATAACTGATATTAAATTGTTACTGTTATAGAGCAATACTTGAAACCGTTTAACTGTGTGCAAAAAAAATGAGCTCTGGCTCATTTAGAAATGTTATAAAAAAAATGGGTTTCCAGATCATATATTTGATATATGTATTAACTGTATTTGGCATTAAACAAGGGTTGATATGCCATGAAACCAAACCAAACCAAATCAACATAGAGACTAATGTAAAATAATAAAGCTGTAATTCAAATTAAGCATTAATGCTATATCTCAAGTGTTTTCAACAGCTGATACACTGTCTGTAAATACTAACCAGAATGTCAGAGTAGTCTATTCTATCTTGGAGTCGATCTCTACAGCGGGTATAGGTCTTACCTAGAATTTTGAGCTAAAAGTTTTGATCTTGACTTATATGCCTGGTCAACTTGTATGTCACAATTTACAGTATGTTGTAGTCAAAAAAATAAGAACATCCCTTGTATATGACTTGGTTTGATTTTATGGCACATCAACCATTTTAGGTTATTTAATGCCAATTCCAATTTTATACATATAAACAGTTCTATTCCAAACATTTCGGTTTAGCATAAATATACAGTTTCAATGTAAAAAAAACAGTTCCTTGTAGCATAAGTGCATTAGTTCTATTTGACCCATTGATAGGACCCGACCAAGTTTTACAGCTCTGGGCCAGAGTGGACCTGGGAAGAGGTACTCTGCATTCCCCAAAGCTCCACCATTACTGGAACCTCACCATTAGATTGTTTAGTGTCATATCCAGGACACTCATGGGAAGTGGGGGTTTTATCCCTCTGCAGAAAAGCAGTCAGTGTATTCTACAACCCCAGCCGACCAGACAACCCTGGTATAAGTTTATTCCGTTTTATTTTCAGTTACATATTAGGCTCTCTTCTCAATGGCTACAGAGTAGGCTCCCTTTTCAATAGCTACTACACTGGAATGTAGGGGAGGGCACTACTCCATTCCCATGATTGCTCCACTTCACCCTTGATCCTCACCTTATAGTGCTGTGTGCTAAGCAAGGTGGCATCAATTACTATTTTTTTGAGTCTTTGGTATGACTCAACCTGGGATTGAACCCAGGTCTCCCTGACCATTGGCCAATGGCCCAGTAATAAACAGTACCTAATAATATCCATTTTGATTGCATAATGTTTAACTAGAAATAATGCAAGGTGATTTTTTTTTTTTTTTTTTTTTTTTTTTTTAGAATTAAATTTTGAAAGGAAAAATGTGCAATTTGCCTTCTCTAAAATTTCTAATTTCTTAGTATTTTTCTTTTTCAATTAGAAAGGGCCTCATGATGGAACAGATCGAGTGAAAAAAGGAGGTTCATTTCTCTGCCACAAGGTGAGTTCATTTATACATAAATGACCAGAATTTTTATACCTTCTCAGCTGCAGAAAGGCCAAATGGAGGGGTTTGGGTATAAGAAATCTATGTTATATCTGGGAAGAACATGCCAGCTTTTAAAATCCACATTCAAAATTCTGGTTTTTATCTAGGCTTGAACGCTGACTGCTACTTTAGTAGGAAATACGTAAGCAGACCAATAATTCCTATTAAAATTGCTATCTGAGGCAGTGATGGTTAACAAGCTATTTTAATGTGCTGTGTTGTCCACTATCAAACACAAGTACTGGAGGATCATCTTTTAATGTTTGATGATCACCTTATGATTTGGGAAAAAACACTAACTCTTCTCAGTAATAGAACTTTTATTATTTTCAGAAACAGATCTAAAGTATGGATTTATGGCTGTTTTAGGCCAGTTGTCTGCATAAGAGGAAATCTCTGTTAGTCACTAATTCTAACTCCCCAATTATATATTTACCCAACCCCTCTCACACAGGCAGGATGTGACATGTGATTAATTTTTAAAGCAAGTTTGAATTCAGAGTTTTTCTTCTAGGTTAGTTGCCTTGCTAAAGCTAATGAACAAACCCAATCATTTCCTCTGATAATCTATAACTGGGAGCGGAGGAGAAAGATGAATTCTTACTTTTTCCAAGGACATTGGCACAAAGTGAAATATAAACAGCCTCATCCAGGGTTTGAACTCAGGTTGCCAATTTCATTTTCTATGACAATAAGCCTTATGTGTAGCATGCCCTTTTCTAATAAACCTTAAGTTTGCTCTTTCTTAACGACATGATTTTCATCCCCTTTTGCTCCTGGTCTGTATTTACCTCTACTTGGGCTCTGGTATAGAACATTTTGTTTATCCTACAACTCCTCTGTAGGTGTTAATTTTGACACCTGCACTTCCTCACTCTTTATTTGATGACATAGGAGTCATTTCCAGTATATCACGCCTCATATGATAACCATTATGTTTGGCAACATTGAATCACCATACTATAGAGGCACTAATATTAAACAAGTCTTATAAACTTATATATATTGTCATCCACAGACAGATCTGTTTCGTTTCCCAACACATATGTATTTACCAGGGGCGGAGATGGGACTAGTACTACTCATGCCCGGCACGACCAATAACTCGGTCAATGTTATTCAAAATGGATTAAAAATCATCCATTAATTTCAAGCAAACATACTTAGTCTGATCTCAATTAAATTACGTATCTATTCAAGTTTCGATAACTAAGTAGCCAAAAGTTCATAAATATATCTGGGAATAATACAACGATGCTGTTTTGAACGGATGGTCTTTGTCCGGCCACCGTCAGATTCATTGAACATCCCATAAAATCGGCTATAATGTTGAACACTCGTAATCCGTGCCCAGCACTAGACCCTTATAATAACAGTAATGTTAGCAAAATCTCGCTTTTGGCTGTAGCCAATAGAAAAAGCAAGCCAGATACCGTGCTCAAAAAGATTAGCACAACTGACAACTGTCTTGGGAAGAGGGAGAGGGACTGAGAGAGAGAAAGAGAGAGGGGGGGGGATAGCAGATTATAGCCGTCGCCGACGTTATCATCATCGCTATGGTAAATGTTGGTTAAACGGCGTGCTTTAATTCGTTTTTTCACTAACAGATCTCTATTTCTTTAATGAATGTTGCATATATTACATTCTGTAACTAAAATTTGTTTATTTGAATACATTTTCAACAAATAATCTTTATTTTAAGTGAAATTGAAACTACTAGCTGTGTCTGTGTATATTGTCATCAATTTCTTTATTCTAATAAACATATTTTTCTCGTCATAGTAATGAACATCTTCTCTTTTCTCCTATACTTTTGAAAGGAAAAAAAATTATCTTATCTACTGTATTAACAAGACTACAAATTATATAGTATCTTGATTGTTTACAAAAAAAACACCATGCAAGGTACGTTTGTCAATCTGTGCTATACAATGGAGAATCACGCAATAGCAACTATGATAACTTACTTTGGGTTCACGGACCACGGGTTGGGAACTGAAGTTGACCGAGGGCGGTGGGGGTGAGTAGCAAAAATAGGCTAGAGTCGCCATTGGTATTTACCTTTTTTTTTTTTTTTTTGTATTTTTTCAGAGTTACTGCTATCGGTACCGTTGTGCAGCCAGAAGTCAAAATACACCTGACAGTTCTGCAGCTAACCTGGGATTTCGCTGTGCCAGTTCAAAACTTCCACCCGGAGTTAAAACAAGTCATTAACATTAGATTTTTTTTTTTCTGTGCATTCTTCAGATGCTAGCTTACTGCAAAAAAATTACTGATTATTATCATAATGATGCAGACAACAAGTACAATTTATTTATGACCACAAGTAGAATTTCTTAAACAAAATACATGAACATTTCAATTCACTCTAATGATTAAACATAACGAAATGCATTGCAAATTATTTTAGTAACTGCTGCTTATATGCTCTGTGATATTATTAGATGAATTTATTTTCTAGATACCTCAAAACTGGCCAAGTCAGCTGGGTCTGTAGAATACACTGACTGCATCTCTGCAGTGGAGTAAGACTTCCCCAATGAGTATCCTAGATATGACATTAAACAATCTGATGGTGAGCTTCCAGTAATTCTGGAGCTTTGGGGAATGCGGAGTACCCCTTTATTGCCATTGCTGCCAGGTCTACTCTAGCCCAGAGTGGTAGCACCTGATAGGGTCCTATCTATAGGTCAAATAAAACTAAATTGTCTACTTATGCTAAACTGAATTGTTTGAAATAGAACTGTTTATATTTATAGAAATAGATTTGGCATTAAATAACCTACAATGGCTGATGTGCCATAAAACCATACCAAACCATACCTCAAAACTTTCATTCTCTAGTAAAAATTTATATACTTCTTTCAGAACAAAATAATTGCTAATATATTGACACAGAATGAAATATATATATTAGAACTTCTAAAAATTAAATTATAAGGTAAACATTTCAGTGAAAATATCTTCTAAAGAAATTAAAGTTTTAATTTCAAATTTTCCAATAAATTGTTAACGTTATGTTTCTCAGTTTTATTAGTTTATCAAATGTAAAAAAAAATGTTAAAGTGGAATTTATTTGACCAAAATGTTTGGGATAATATATATATATATATATATATATATATATATATATATATATACCAAATATTATAAACAAGCTGCTTCCATAAGCAATATGTTAAGAATAACAACTTGTTTTGAAAAACATGGAAAATGTACTCCATGCCAAAATGGCAGTTGGTTTAAAAAAACTTTATATTATTACTAAAACCAATGCTATTCTCCTGCAACTCCAATTTTCATGTTACCACACTCATCAGATGAACAGATATTAAAATCACTGCTTCCAGAGTGCTTAAATACTTTTCTAAAAGTGCTCGACAACTAATGGTAGGAGTCATGTTACTAATACTAAAAATTATTTTAATCAAACTGCTCCCATTAACAATAATTTAAAAAAGAATTGTCTTGAAAAGAATGCCTAAAATTCTCTATATCAAAACTGCATATATATATGTATAGATAAATCAAAAGTGCTCAAGTGCTGGCCTGTAGAGCAGTATAAAAACTAAAATAAATTAGGATCTCCCCTTATTTTTGTCTAATTAATAATAGTTTCATGTCTCTTCTATAAAATAGAAAATTCAATGATCAGAAAAAAAGGATCATCTGATGATAGTGTTTTCTATTTTATAGAAGACATGAAACTAATTAAACAAAAAAGTAAGATCCAAATTCTTTTCAGTTTATATATATATATATATATATATATATATATATATATATATTTTTTTTTTACTGGCACATCTTGACAAATAAGAGTCATCTCTACTATCAAAATTACAATTCAAACATCTTGATTAATAACAAATTCAACTTTTGAAAAATATACAAGATGCAGGAGATAAGTTAGTAAGACATCTGTGTATCAGTAAATTAGAATGACATATGCCACTCTCTGGGTCAACGTAGCTACAGCCCAGTGACAAGCAGAGCATGATATCTGGTCACTATGCATACTGCAGAATTTATTTTACAGTACCTTCTCATAGACTTTTACTCTCAAATTATAACTGCAAGTCGGCAAAGGTTTGATGTTGGAGCTTCCTTCTCCAGTTTTGATTTTGGAGTTAATTTCTCCTTGAAAGGTTGCTTACACCATAGGTTTGTCTTTTCATTAGAGCCCTTTCTACCTCACTTATATAATTTATTTGTTGGCTAGTCGGGTTTTATGGCATATCAATTCTTCTTGGTGATTTGATGCCAAATCCTGTTTATACATGCATATATATATAGTTTGGGGGCACGCTGTGTGGCCCTTTGCTATCTGACTCCATTCTGAGGTTATGCTATTTTACCCCACGTTGTTTTGATGGTTTAACATCTTGGATTAGAAGGCCATAAAAGAATTCTATGAAAGAAGATAGTAACAGATAGGAGATGAAGATGTATTTTTATATTTTTCCTTTATTTCTCGGTTCAACAACCATTCAATGGGTGAGGAAATTCTCCCTAAATACAATTGAAATGGTTGAATTCCCCAGTCAAGGTATTAAAAATGCGTTAGTTGTTTCTTGGGTATATATGTGTCCTTATTCGGCATTTAAAGTTTTAACAATGTATTTGGTATATAAAGCTTTAATGATGGTATATAAAGCTTTAATCGGTCCATTTTGATACTTTTTATATTTTGGCATACTGTTAACCAAGATGGCTGCTACTAGTGAAAGGTTAGCCAATGTGATGCTTTAGAGCAGCCACGTGGCCTTCCACTAGCAGCAAGGGAGATTTAGGTGTTGTCACTCTGCCAGTCACTGCTGAAAGAGAATGAGATTTCTCCTTTTGTCGGGATGGTCCTTTTTCTTTACACATGCGTCACCCCTCTTCCTTTCAGAGGCCTCTGGGAGTTTCTGATGTTTTAATATTTATTTTAATTCAATTTAAATCTTTTTTTTTTAGTTATCTATTCCCTACATATATATTAAATATGTGGTAATATTTTTTATTTTTAAGCAAAATATGGTAAAAGAAATATATTGGTAATATTAAAATTCTAAAATTATTGCCAATTTTAAGCAATATACAATAATTCTTTTTTAAAATCAAAATTTAAAAAATTCTATTTTAATTTTTTACAATGATAGCAAATAATTTTTTGTGCAGAAAAAGATGTGATTCAACTGTTAAAAGTTATCAGACAGATAAATTCTGATTTTGATAAAATGAAGATCGTATGCAAATTAGAATGATACAGTTGAAGGTTTTCAAGATGAAAAAAAAATTTGAAAATCCAGAGATTCAATCCAAGAATTTTAATTTAACACAAAAAAAATATAAAAAAGATATTTGCTTAAAAGTTCTCAAGTGATATCTTGAAGATAAACAATTAACAGGTAATGAAAAAAGCAATTTTTTTAAATATTTCAAGCGATATTGTAATGTTAATAACAATTTTTAAAAAAGGATGAATAAAAGACAATTTTTATACGAGTTTTCTCCCTTCTGTATATGTTTGGTTATAAGCAATAAGTTAGGAAAAAACTAATAGTCTTAAATAATTTTTTATCAACCGTTACTACAAATGTAATGGGAATTAAATGACTGCCATGTTGATTATGATAGTAAAAAGAGAATTATTCTCAAACATTAATCTTTAACAATATTTGTGAGAGATTTTCATTTTAAAATGAAACTTTCTACCAATATCAGAAACACAAGAAAAATAATAAGGATAAAAAATATGTTTCTTACTTACATATTAAAAGGAGTTATTCAACTCTAGAGCATCACCCTTTTTTTTTTTTTTTTTTTAATGAACTTTCTTGTTCAAATTACAATAAAAGATGTTTCTCAATACATAAATAATCATGTATAAAAGTTATGATCATAACTTTATAAATATTTAAATTTCGATTTTTCTTTAACTATATGAAAAACCGAAGAAAGATAATATGCATTTAAACCGTATCATTCAACTTTTCTTTCTGATTCTTTATTCCTTCCAATTCATTTCTAATTCATCAAAGGCGCCTGACAATTTGTTGAAACATTAGAGATTGGGATTTTCAAACTGAATATACAGACACAGCATTTCTTCATTTATACAACGTACACTCAAGTGTTCATTTTCCTTTACAAACGTGTAAAATAAAAACACTTGCAACAAAAATAAACAAAAATAAAACAAATAATTATCTAGGAATCAATTTCCAAATCATTAGATAAAAATATTTTTTATAAATATATATGATTTATCATATCATATTTACCGACCCCTCCGCTCGGGCAGGATATGACACAAGGTCAATTTTTAAGCAGAGTTTAACAGGTTTGAATTTAGAGTTTTCCTTCTCCTAAACTAGTTACCTCACCAAGGCTGAAGAACCTAGTCTGCCCTACTATTTACCCATAGCTGGTGGGAGAATATTTGGATTCATACCTTTCCCAAGGGTATTAGTGCTATGTGAAATGCAATCAGTCAGGTCCAGGATTTGAACTCGTGTCACCATGTCCATATCCAGCGACGATGACCATTACACCACGGGCACCTCCTAAATATATATGATTTATAAACAAATAGTTTATCGGTAATTTATAAACAAACCAGAGCTCATTTGTTTGCACACAGATGATTTAGGAAATGATTAAGTATTTCTATTTGACCCATAGTGGGGACCCTAATAGGTACTACCACTCCAAGTCAGAGTGTACTTAGGAGCAATGGTAATGAAGGAGTATTCTACATTTCCCAAAGCTCCAAGACTGGAGCCTCACTATTCTTTGGGGTGGAGGTCTTATCAATGATGCTGAGATGCACTCAGTATATTCTACAGCCTGAGCCAACTGGTTTATTAAACAAATTTATCAAAACATTATTTATTCTAATGATTACATATATTATAACATGCCAAATACTAAATGCTTACACAGAAATTAATTGAAAATTATTTTGCTATAGAAATACATTGTAATTTATTTACTGATCATTTCTATAACCTGTTTTATCACTGATAAAATTTATTTAACAAATATATGAAAAGTTTGATCACTACACGTTCTGTGGTTATTCTGAACTTAAGAATCAATGAAATATTTTGAAAGATCTTTAGATATATCTGAAAGCATATAGAAAAAGAAAATTAAGTTGTCAATACCACTTATATGTATGATAAAGAAATCTTTACAAAAACGTTTTTCTTAAATCAAGAAAGTGCTCAAATACTGGCCAGTAGAGCAAGATAAAACCTAAAATAAATTTTCTCACTTCTTGTCACTTTGATTATCAAAAGTTTCATGTATTTGGGGAAAAATTCAATCTTCATAAGAAACATGCCCAATATATATGTAATATATATATATATATATATATACACACACACACTATGAATTTTGTTATAAAATGAATTATATAAATTTTATGCCTATATTTGTAGATCTGTATACTTGAATTTTGAAAAATACAATCTTCAGATGAAACATGCCATATATATATATATATATATATATATATATATATATATACACATACATATATACTATCACTAAGTGTTAATCTATAAGATGAATTATATAAATTTCATGTCTATTTATGTAGATATTTACAGTAGAAAATTAGACTCCCTAATTATGGAAATGAATAAATCTGTATGCATTTAACCAACGTATTATAGGTTCATTTTTAGCAAATATAATTTACATGTTACTTGAAAATTATATTTGCTGAAAATGAACCCCCGCCCCCAGACTGCACACCTGAAATGGATTTTATCTTTAAATGTATAAAAACAAATATATGCTTTTTTTTCCAATATGCTATCATCTGAAAAAAATGCTCAATATTTTTTTTTAAAGAGATTTTGGTGACAATTCTATTTTTCTGATTAATAAAAGGGAAAAATTTGTACAAGTCTTTAAAGGTATTTACTTATTGATAACAGACTCATGCTTTTTTTTTTTTTTTTTTTTTTTTGCTTTTTTTTTTTTTCAATTGCGACACTCTGAAGATAACAGCATTTATTTATTACCATGGAAGCTACAACAGATACAGGGAACATACAATTGGATTAAGGAAGTTTTCTGTAACAGAACACTATTTTTTTAACATAGTCACCACCGTTAGCTATAATACGTATTTGGCAGTAATGAACAAGAGCCTTCTTTCCATTGCATAATCACTACAGTGCTTGACTGCAGTCTAGGTGTAAGCAAGTTCAAACTCCAGTCGCGCTATTACGTTCACTTTTGGACAAATACCCTTCGGGAAAGGTATAAACTCTCTTATTTCCCCAGATATGGGTTAAATAAAACTACTACTGTTTTTCCACAAGGATGGCCTTTGGCATTAAATAACCCACAAAAGTTGATATACCATTAAACAAAGAAACCATACAAGAGCCTGCGCACTATGCTCGTGATAGGATCACCATTGCAACAATATTATTTATTTCCATGGAAACTATGACAAATACAGGAAACATACTGTTGGATAGAGCTGGTTTTCAGCTCACAAATGTTATCATCTCACATAGTCACCACTACTTATGCAAGTTTAGTGTTGTGGGATCTTGAATTGATGGAGACAAAAACAAGATAAAGAGATGAAGACTAATCTACATTAGGAAAAGATTTTTAAAAGTCACATAAAAATCACACTCGCTTTATCATTGATGTTGTAACGTCCTTCTGGACTGATCTCAAAACCAGGAAGATATCATGACGTATCGAATTCCCTTTGGTATAATAAGCTGTATGCAAAATCATCATTTCTATTTATGAATTCTCCTAACTACAGCTGGCACTTCTGGTAAAAATTGGCCAATCAGAAACAATGAAAGTATTTAAGATTATTTGCAACTGTCCTCAAATGCAAGTGCTAGTTATACTTTCTGCCAGGAAGACATATCTTTCAGATTTTAACACCCAAGGAAATCTACAGACTAAGATTACCAACACAGTATTCTGTGAACAACAGAACAACTGAACTCCTAGAATGGCGGCAAGGATTTTAACTATTCTCAAGTCAATGAAGGGAAAGATCTATTGCTAAATCATAGTCCCCACCCCTGAAAAAGTCATTCATTGTCACTCTGCCAGTTTCTACTTTTTAGAAATCCCCACCTCTCATGTGACTATTTCTCACACCTACCACAAGAGTTCTTGTGATTGACTCTTTGTTGTTGGTCACACAGCCAGACACTTGGTTCACTGGTAGTGGGAGGAGATCACTTTATTATATGAGTACTGAATATGCCACTTGAACTTAACACTTGATACAATGGCCTCAATAACTATTGGTTAAGTGTATAGTCATTTGGTGATTGTGTGTTCAGTCCTCATTTCTGGCAGGTAATGGAGAATTTGGACTTGGCCCTTTCAACATGAAAACCAACCATGAATAAGGGATCATGGTTACTAAATTTTTATTTCATCCCTCCAAGTTTTGTTGTTCTTTGAAACTTTATTTTGGTTTCTTTGTTTAATGGCAAATCACCTTTCATGGGTTATTTATTACCAAAGTCATCCTTGTAGAAAAACAGTAGTGATACTTACTGCTCATACTCATAGCTGGTGGCGATAATCGATGTTCATACATTTTCCAAGCATATTTGTCTGAAAGTGAACGTATAGCACAACTGGAGTTTGAACTCACTTACTTCAAGGCTCCAGTTCCAAACTTTGACTGCTATTACATGAAGACTCTCTTCTAGTGATAAGGAAATTTTTGGAATGTTTTGATAAGTTTTGAAATATTACCCCTGGTAAAAATTATGGAATTAGCATGTTTTGAGGATGTTCACCTTGTTTTTTTTATCTTATTTATTTTTTTGTTTAGCAGTAAATAAACAACAGATAAGACGCAAAACACTTTTTTCTTTAATCGCTGGACATTCTGGCTTCCCAAAATATTCCTTAACCTTTTCACTACTAAGTTTTTTCTTTTAGTTTTAAAAGAATGCAGGAAATTGACAGTCATGGAGCAACCAAGGAAGAACGAGTGAACTATAATTTTTAAGTTTTATCCTGCCCTATCAACTGGTATTGAGCTTCTTTTTTTTTAATTTTCAGAAATAACGTTTTTAGGGGTTAAAATAAATTAATTGGGACCTTGATATCCTTGTGGGAGAGGGAGGATTAAACAAGGTTGAATTGGGGGGGTTCTCATGGTATAATGGTTATAGCAATGGACTGTGGAATTGTAGTTAGCAAGTTCAAACTCCAGTTGCTCTATTACGTTCACTTTTGGACAAATACCCTTGGGAAAGGTATGAACCTCCTTATCCTCCCAGCTGTGGGTTAAATAGTACCACTACTATTCTTCTGGGAGAATGACTTTGGCATTAAATAAACTACAAAGCTTGATATGCCATTAAACAAAGAAACCAAACCAGACCAAGGTTGAATTATTTAATTGTAATTTTTGCTGAGCCATGGAGACGAAAAAATAGAATAATCCAATGTTCAGGAAAAAAATTATGGAATTATCTTGTAATTTGTATCCCTAAACCAAATGCTCAGAGAATCCTTAATATGCAAATCAGTCTACAAAGATATTTTTGAAAAATAATTAGGGACTCTGGTTGATTGTTTTAATAATGTGTTGTTTCCTAATGAGATTACTGGTTGACCATGGGAAGGTGGAAAAGAAAGGAACATATATGAGAAAGAGAATCGAGGCAAGCAAAGAGACAGAGAGAAAGGCTATAAGGGATAAATGAAAAGGAAGGTCTAGGTCGGGATAGCTGCAGACACTTGAGTTAAAAATAGAAATGTATCTGCAGCATATTGGCGATGGATTCTGATTGGAAGAAACTCAAATGGAAAAGCCATTAATGGGGACGCAGGATAGAAAACAGCAAAAGACAGACAGTTGGAGCCCTGACTCAATGATGTAAAGACAGGCAAAAATTATGGCTCCCATTTTGGAGTAAGCTCTGTGAAGGGGTCTCACACCCACCATGAAGCTGTGAAAACAGAACTAGCAAGCAAGCACGTGCAGGAACTACAACAGAAAACGAGAAGTAATATCAAGATCTGTTTGTGCTGTCTCCTCACAATGTTTTATTTCTCTCTGTCTAGTTAAAGCAGTGGAGTTATTTTTCATATGCTGTTTCTCTCTTTTTGACAACTACTAGCAGGTATAGCACTGAATAAACTTTTGTATAAGCAAACCAAGATGGTGTTTTGTGTGTTCATCACTTTTTTTCACTGTAAAGTTACAACAGGGGTCCAAATGACAATTAAAGAGTGGTGCTACACTCATGGACTTGTTAGAACCGTGGTGATACAAATGTCTATGGGATGTAGGTTGTATTACAAACATCAGTTTGAGAACTGTTGCATTACATTTCTTGCAGACTTCAACAAGCGGTTGAGCATTCCTAATTGAAAGGAAACATAGCTTCAATGAGAGAACTGTCAAAACGTGAAACCATGGAAAAGATAGTGAAATGTATTCAAGAAAGCAATTAATAGTGAAACAAACTGAAAAATGTTGGTTGTTCTCAGTCAGCTGCTGTGCCTAAAATTAGGTGCAAATATAAAAGAAATTGGGTGGTTGAAAAAGGAAAAATTACTTGTAGACCATGAACAACTTCATAGCATCAGGATTTATCATAAAAGCTTAAGAAGAGGCAACTAAGTTGTAATTCTAATTTTGTCAATTCTATAATTTTTTTCAGTACTGGATGATTCCATAATATTTTCCTCTACATTACTTGACAAAAAATTATACCGAGAGGTGTCCTCATGGTGTAATGGTTAAAGCAATGGACTGCAGAATCGTAGTAAGCGAGTTCGTACTTCAGTCGCACTATTATGTTAACTTCCGAGCAAATACCCTTGGGAAAGGTATGAACACCCTTATCCTCCCAGCTATGAATTAAATAGTATCACTACTGTTCTACTAGGAGAATGACTTTGGCATTAAATAAGCTAAAAAGGGTTGATATGCCATTAAACAAAGAAACCAAACCAAACAAAAATTATACCATTTAAATAATTTATTCTAGTTAGTTTAAGGAATATTTTATGAAACCAGAATTTTCAGCTATTAAAGAAAAAAATGTGAAGAGTCTTATCTGCTGTTATTTTATTCACAGCTAACAAAAAAAAAATCAGCCGAGTCAGCTAGAGCTGTTGAATACACTGATTACATCTCTGCCGAGGTGAAAGGACCTCCCAATGAGTGCCCTAGATATGACATTAAACAATCTGATAGTGAGGCTTCAGTAATGCTGGAGCTTTAGGCAATGCAGAGTACCCCTTCATTGCCATTGCTCCTAAGTCCACTCTGGTTTGGAGTGGTAGCACCTGATAGGGTCCTATCTATGGGTCAAATAGAACTGTTTGGCATTTAAACTTAGTGCAAACAAAAGTCATATGCTAAAATGAATTGCTAGAAATAGAGCTGTTTGATCATTTAACTGTGTGTAAACAAATGACTGATTTTTAATTGAATTGTTAGTGATACATAATAACACTTAGAACCATTTATTTTTGACGTATGCTAAATTGAATCGTATGAAGTAGAACTGTTTGATCATTTAACTGTGTCTACAAAATATATTTGATATATATGTAAAAACAGGATTGGCATTAAATAACCAACAATGGTTGATATGCCCCCCGCCAAAAAAAAACCCGAAGTTAACATCCTCTATGTGTGCTAATTACATACTTTTTTTTTCCTTGGATAATAATATCTGAAAGCATATCTAGAAAATAAAATATATAAATACTGCTTCTTTATAAGTAGTCACTATAGTTACCCCACTCCTGACACGTGTTATTGACATGTATGGTTGTAAGAGATAATAGGAAGCATTCTAAAAGTTATTCTTCCTATTTTTCAGCATGGAAACTTGTATAGAGCAAGTTTTCAGCTACAAAATCCTTTTTTTTTTTCACATTATCACTACAACTGGTGATCCAGTCTCCTCACAGGGCTAGAAGAACCGTCGCGGTGGCTAACTTAAAACATGGTTCAGGATGCAAAACTGATTTTGGGCTCATACCTGTATGGTGTTTACCATTGGAATCACAAGTGGCTGGCACATATCTTGTCAATAGTCTCAGACCATCATGCTTGATCAAACTTCATTTGGGATGCAGTGAATTCGTCAGATGGAGCCGGCTCAACCGATTCAGAGTGAATGATGTCACCTGCACACACACAAGCAATGGCTACATATATATATATATATATATATATATATCAGGGGCAGAGACGGGACTAGTGCTACTCGTGCCCGGCACGATCAATAACTCAGTCAATGTAATTCAAAATGGATTAAAAATCATCCATTAATTTCAAGGAAACATACTTAGTCTGATCTCAATTAAATTACGTATCTATTCAAGTTTCGATAACTAAGTAGCCAAAAGTTCATAAATATATCTGGGAATAATACAACGATGCTGTTTTTGAACGGATGGTCTTTGTCCGGCCACCGTCAGATTCATTGAACATCCCATAAAATCGGCTAAATCGGCTATAATGTTGAACACGTGCAAATCCGTGCCGAGCACTAGACCCTTATAATAACAGTAATGTTTGAGAAATCCGCTTTTGGCTGTAGCCAATAGCAAGAGCAACCCAAACACCGTGCTCAAAAATCTTAGCACATTCTGACTGTTGACAGCTGTCTTGGGCAGAGGGAGAGGGTCCGAGAGAGAGAGAGAGGGATAGCAGATTATAGCCGTCCCCAACGTCATCATCATCGCTATGGTAAATGTTGGTTAAACGGCGTGTTTTAATTCGTTTTTTCACGAACAGATCTCTATTTCTTTAATGAATGTTGCATATATTACATTCTGTAACTAAAATTTATTTATTTGAATACATTTTCAACAAATAATCTTTATTTTAAGCGAAATTGAAACTACTAGCTGTGTCTATGTATATTGTCATCAGTTTCTTTATTCTAATAAACATATTTTTCTCGTCATAGTAATGAACATCTTCTCTTTTCTTCTATACTTTTGAAAGGAAAAAGATTATCTTATCTACTGTATTAACAAGACTACAAATTATATAGTATCTTGATTGTTTCCAAAAAAAAAACACCATGCAAGGTATATTTGTCAATCTGTGCTATACAATGGAGAATCACGCAATAGCAACTATGATGACTTACTTTGGGTCCACGGACCACGGGTTGGGAACTGAAGTTGACAGAGGGCGGTGGGGGGACGAGTAGCAAAAATAGGCTAGAGTCGCCACTGATATATATATATATATATATTTGCTTAAACAATATAGATATTCTTTGTAATTTGTAATTTCCAAGTCTCCACATCGATTTTATGGAATCCGGCGGGAATTAGTTAATCTTGGGCCATTATCAGGGGTGTGTATATTGCAAAAGCAAAGGTCACATTGCTTTTGCAATACACATATCCCTGATTATGCTGCAAGATCGGGTAAAAAGTACTAGGGAACCAATTAATAATGGGAAGTTTATTAACCAATTCTCGTCGGATATCATAAAAATCGATGCAGCGCCTCAAAAGGATAAATACAAAAATGTGTAGACAAAGGATGTCTATATTGTTTAATCAAATATGTATTAACAAAGAAATGCTGCCAATAAACACACACACACACACACACACACACATATATATATATATATATATTGTCACGTGATATCCCACTGAGACGATGGAAGTGGGATGACTGCTGTTTGAATTAACAGTAACCTGACTTGGGTGACATCTAGTAGCCCTAACAAAATCGCCTGACCAGGGGGGAGGAGGAAGGTAGAAGCCAAATTATTGGCTGGGGCCCTAAAACGGAAGTGGCACCCTTCTCCCCGTCGGCGAAAACAAAACGAGAAGAAATGTTAGTTGTTTGGCAGGGTTCGTAGCGGGCAGACGAACCATAGCCAGTATTCCGGGTTGAAGACAAAAGAATATCTGAGACACGAGGGACCCCAGGTTCTTCAAGCCAGTGTAAAAAAATAGAATAAAGTCTATTAACCCGTGAAAGAAGAAAGATTCTCCAGTGGAACCCCGTCGAAAAATAAGATAAGTAACTTTGGGGCCATTTCTCCTTTATACCCTAATTTTATATACCACCCTCTCTCTCTCTCTCAATTTGAAGAAAAACAAAAGTCAAGAAAAGACATTTATATTCGTGGACTGTCCATTCATTATACATATTTGACACGTTGAAAGTGTATCTCTTTGTACAGTAAAGGATTCATGCATTTTAATGTTACCACGTGGTCGAAGTCGTTCTTTGCCGTAGCTTCTACGAATTTGTTACCTCATGCTTCCTTTTCAGCTTCTATTCGCCTTATATTATCTTGCTTAGAATTGTCCTATCAATTCCTTAAAAATATCACACGGGAAACCGGAGTTGCCGACTACTACAATATAATATTATTACGACAAAAACTTATAGGCTCATATCTTCCATTGTCTAGGGGAAGGAAGGAAAGCGGCCTGGTGGGTGTGTGGATAGTGTGAAATTTGGAACCCCTTGCCAGCGGCGGTCAGTCTGGCCCTAAATTAATCCCTCACGTAATATGCCAGTTCTTATACACCTGAGAGAAAGACTCTGAACGAGGACTTATTTTATAAGGGATCATGTGCCAACCTGTCCCGTCTTCACACGTGCGAAAATAAAACCCCGTTCTGGGATAAAAGTAAAGTTTTCGCGTCACTATATATATTTGATGTGAACCCAACGTTGGGACCACGGAAGGAAAAACACGGAACACAGATTAGAGGTTAGAAAGATATATTAACAAAAGATTACAAAGGATAGTGTAAAGGTAAGCGGAGATTACTGTCCAGTGGTGTCCAATATTGGTAGTCGTACACGGCTGCGTACTACTAGTACTCCTACTAATACTACGCTATTACGATACTGCGGTATTTGTTGCACGCCCCACCTAACGGGCACAAGGCCTTTTTTGTGGGTCCGGGCGCAGGGCCGTAGCTCACACGCACCCGGCATTTCCCAAAAATGCCTACGGCCCCGTCGGCACTCCCGTTATTAGGGGCGACTCAGGCGCCGGGCGATTAACCCAACCTCCCCGAAGGGAGTCAAAGCCTGGGGGGAAGGCCCTCTGAGGCTGAAGGAAATTATCCAACTGCCAAGACGCACCTGGCCGGACCTTTGCCGCAGTAAACACAGCCGACCAAAGTGCGACCCGACAATTGAATAGGTGCAGTATTACGATACTGCTCTCTGAGAGTGTTATCTCACATAGTAATATAGTGCTGGAAGAGTCCATGATGCAGGTAAGTTTCGGTCTCACGACACCGGTCCCTTTCCAAGAGTTTTCTTTTTTTTTTTTTTTTGGAAAAAGGAAAAAAATAAAACTTAATACTTCTTCCTCATAGGATTTACATAGGGTGGTTACGCAAATTTTCTCTTTCTTTCCGGGCGTCGTACTTCCGGAGAGACTTGGGGCGTGTCGAAATCGAAGTGATCGAATATTACGTCGATCTGCTCTTCGCAGGTATTTTGTAGTGATTCCTCAGATTCATTCAAACGGCATTTCCTGAACTGGTTCATATGGCGTTTGTGGGTGTTTTTCGGTCCCTGGACAATATAGACTAGTTCGCCAATTCTTTGTTTGATGGTGCCTACTTCCCAGAATGTTATGTTGTTTTTGTAGGCATTGAAAATGACTTTATCGCCAGGATAGAAATATTTCTTATGGGGCGAGACAGTTTTCTTGAACTTTGCTTGCCGTGGAATGAGCTTATCGAAGACGTATTTGACATTTCTTGCGAACATTGTTTCTGCAGGCAAGCGTCCCATAGGCGTGTTAGGATTAGGGGATATCCTATACACCTGCAGAAACTTGTAATGCTCTATCCGTCGGTGTACCTAGTGCCTTTCTTAAAGCCCTTTTTAGGGCGTCCACAAACCTCTCGGCCGGACCATTCGACCAGAGGCGTTGTACTGTGGTCCACTTGATACGTCTTGGAAAAGTCTCTGAATTCACTTGATGTGAATTGAGTGCCGTTGTCTGTCACCACACAATCTACTACGCCAAAACGCGTGAATAGCTCATGTAAAAATCCGATCGTGCAGTTGGTGGTTGGTCTTTTATATTGTAGTACCTCAGGCCATTTTGAATGGCTATCCACAACGATGAGGTAGTACATGTTGTCTGCGGGCCCGGCAAAATCCGCATGAATTCTCTGCCATGGGTGGTCTGTGTTTGGCCATGTCGTAGTTGGGGGTTTTGCTGCAAGCACGCATCCCTTGCAAGATTCTATCATGTCTGCTATGTCCCTGTCCACGTTTGGCCAATATACGAGGTGCATACGATAAGTTTCCAGACTTTTTTCGTATGGGCATTTAAAACTGTCGTAGACTCTTGAAAATTCAGTATGTTATTGCTGTACATCTTGTGAGATGACTGACCAATTTTTATGATTTCAGGTTTAAATGAACAGCTACAGCAGCAATTGGAATACACCCGACTAAAGCCAGATTGTCACAGCTGATGAATTTCAAAAATGCAATCTGGACGTGAGGACATTTCAAAAGAATTCTGTTTTAAACTTGGAAAAAATGCAACAGAAACGTATGGAATGCTTCAGACTGCTTTCGGTTCATCTTGCATGAATCGAGCACCAGTTTTTGAGTAGCATAAGAGATTCAAGGAAGGCAGGGAGTCTGTGAGGGATGATGAGAGGTGTGGTAGGAGTAAGGAAGTCAATATACCAGAGTTGATTCGCCATAGGGTTAGGGTTAGGGTTACTATGTTGAGGTTTTAAGGGAGTTCAGGAAGAGATTCCGTCAGAAAAGGCCAGCACTCTTCAAATCGGGTCTGTGGCATTTCCACCAGGACAATACACCTGTCCACAACTCCATCCTTGTCACAGACTATTTGACCAAGATGAGTATCAAGACAGTTCCTCACCGTCCCTATAGTCCAGACGTTGCTCCTTGTGACTTTTGGTTATTCCCTAAGCTCAGAGGCTGTCGTTATGAGACAATTGAGGAGATGAAAGAGGCTGTGACGAAGGTCATTGACACGCTCACACAAGAGGACTTCCATGGGGCCTTCCAGAAGTTGTTGTAACGGCACAAAAAGTGCATTACAGCCGGAGGAAATTATTTCGAAGGGGACTAGAGTTTCATGTGTGTACTATCAATAAAAGTACCCATACGAAAAAAGTCTGGAAACTCATCGTATGCACCTCGTACATAGCAGCGCATGAGGCTTTTCGTACGGTTCTTCCCCGGATGTCCCATATGAAAATCCCTGAGGATTTTTCTTTGTAGACTGTTTGGAATCACTACACTATACAGTAGGAAATCATCACAAAGGGAGAAAACTTCAGGCACATTGGGGTCTTTATTGTGAATTTTGTTTTTGATGGATTGTATGAATTCATCCTCTCGAGATTCCCTTTTTATGTCGGCCAAAGTCACTGGGAGCTCTTTGACTGTATTTGCGATCATGTTTTTGATTTCGCAATTCGTTCTTAGAGTAGCAATAATGGAGTCTTCAAAGACTTCCATATTTTGGGGAATGAGTTGCGATAAGCTGTCCGCCTGGCAAATACTTTTAGATGTTAGGAAGTCGATCTTGAAGTTTTTGTTTAAGAGAATCGTTCACCAACGAAGTAATCTATTCGCAGTATAGACCGGCTGACCTCTCTTGGGCCCAAAGATTGTTATCAGGGGTTTATGGTCTGTTTGTAGTATGAAGCATCTTCCATGTAGGTATTTGTGGAATTTTGTGACAGCAAATATTATCCCTAGAGCCTCTTTCTCTATTTGCGAATATTGCTTCTCAGCTGGCAGCAGGGATCTAGATGCATGTACCACAGCTTTTTGCGAACCATCAGGCAGTTTATGGAGAATGCAAGCACCGATGCTTTATGAGCTTGCATCATTTGTGACTATGATGTCGAGACTAGGTTCGTAGTGAGTGCGAGAGAGATCCGAAGTAAGGGTTTTCTTGATCTTTTCGAATGACTCTTGGCATTCAGGGGTCCATAACCACGATTTGTCCTTTTTTAAGAGTTCATTGAGACGCCCTCTCAAATTCTGCATGTTCTTAATGGTAAAATGTTCTTGAAGTTGGCTAGGCCGAGGAAGGTTTGTAAAGCTTGAACGTTATCTCGGGCCGGCATGTTTTTGATCGCGTTGGCTCTTTCTGGATCCGGCCGACGATCGTCTCTATTTATGATGTCACCTAAGTATTTGATCTCTGGTGAGAAAAAGTCACACTTTGCTTCCTTAACCTTAAACCCGTATTCTTGTAACTTCTCGAATACGTTTATTATATGGTTCCGGTGCTCTGCCGTAGTTTTACTGGTCACCAGTATATCATCCAAATAGGCTGGAGCGTCGTCAAGGTCGCCCAGCATGGTATCCATGACCTGCAAGGCGCAACCTTGACCCCAAAAGCCAGTCCGTTGTATTTGTACAATCCTCTATGGGTGTTGATACAGAGCAATTTAGAACTTTCTTCATCCACCTATATCTGAAGGTATGCGTCTGAGAGGTCAATTTTGGAGAAGATTTTTCCACCATTTAGTTTGTGGAAAATTTCTTCAGGGCTTGGGAGAGGATAATGGTGATTCTGCAAGGCATCGTTTAAGCCTGTGGAAAAATCTGCGCGTATTCGTATTTGGTTGGACTTCTTTTTTACATGGTGCTGCCCATTTGCTAAAATCTGTTTTTGACAGAATACCTGCTTGTTCAAGTCTATCTAATTCTTTGTTGATCTGCTCTAGAGCAGCGAAAAAGACATTCCGTTTCTTCTTGAATACCGGTTGAGCACCGTCCTTCATCTTGAGTTTAGCTTTTAATTTAGAACATTTCCCAAGGCCTCCAGAAAAAAAAAACCAGGGGAAATCGTTGTTTGAGTTCCTTTTTGAGATTTACCGAATTGGACGTTGTACTTTCTATTTTGCGACAAAAAGTACTCATAGATTGAAATTTTCTATCCAATCTGTTCCGAACAAGTTGTCCAAATTTTTTAGTACGTAGGCTTTCAGCTTTTTGGTAACTCCATTTAGTGTTACTGTAAGGGTTACCTCACCTAAGATGTTAATATTCTCGCCAGTTACGGATTTTGCAGTTTTATCCGTCTTTAGTTGGGTTGGCTTGTTTAATTTTCGCTAAGTACGCCAATTGATGATTGAAATATCAGAATCCGAGTCAAGCTGGAATTTTATGGAGTTATTGAAAATATCAACAGTCACATATTTCCTTAAATTCCTATTGACTATGTTGTCTGATTGAGCTTGCCTAATTTTACTTTTGGGTTTTCTCGTTATGTTGGCATACTAGCACTGAGTTAAGTTTTGACCATTTTTATTGCAATTATTGCAATATGTTTTTTTCTTGACTGGACAGAATTTCATCCAATGCCATTTACCTCAATGGTAACATGGTTCAGGCAGTTTCTTTAATCTATTGGTGTTTTGTTTATTGCGGGATTTAGAACATGAGATTTGCCTTTTGTCTTTTTGAGGGGAATAGGCGGTTGAATTGCTTCTGATTTTTCTAATCTGAGCCACACCTGATTCCTCGATCGTTTTTGAGTTACACTTGACAGAAATTACTCTTTGACAGTCCTCTGCCAATTTTTGGAGAGAGTCAATCCTTGTTCGTTTTCAAGCTTGGTCAGTACCCGTCGTCTGACTTCGGCGTCTTCTGCTGATACTAGATCCTGTGCGAATATTAAGCACTTGAAATCATCGGCAGTCAGCTCGGCTAGTTTGAAATCATTACAAAGCTTGTTCACCGATGCTGCAAACGTTAGGAAATCTTGCTGATTGTCCTTGACTGTGTTAAGGCATTTCCGAAGTTTGTGGAACAAGGTTGTGTTAGGCCCGAATAGTTCCGATAGGAGCTTAATTGTCTCTGAAAAATCCAGGTCTGTGGTTTTCTTGGGTAATATGAAGTCTACGAATCTATTATGTTCGGTTGTTCCCAGTTTTCTTAATAGTATACGTGCTTTTTTTTTTCACTGGGCCATTGTTCCCCGTCTACGTTGAAAATATCTTCATAGCGTCTGTAAAAGGCCTCGATTATTTTGTCGTTCTCTGGTACATATTCAAATGTTTCAATCGAGTTATAGATTGTACTCTGGGAGAATATCGTGTCTTTTTCAGAGTTTTTTTTAACCATTTAATGAATTTACAAGTAATTCTTCAAGTTGTTTTTGCTGTAGTTTAGTCTTCTGTAGTGTAAATTGTTGGAATCCTTTTTGTTGTTTATGTAACTCCATAAACAACTGTTGCTGTCTTTCTTCCAATTTTTGTTGCTGATTCATGTTGGCCTTTAACATTTGGACGGTAATTTTTTTGAGTTCTTCCATATTTAGATAAAGATTTATATATAGACTAAAAGGGGGGATGCAAAAAAAAATGACAGCATTTACTGTTGCTTTGAAAACCCGTGTACCAAGGGGAGGTACACAAGAAATCTAGATAGATTTTTTTTGTTTGCAAAAAAAAAGGAATGGACAGACAATTAGTTAACAAATTTAATGTAGTCATTTAAATTTTCTCCACACTTATTTTTTTTTTTTGTTAGCCACAAAAAAAAAGAAGAATTTCAGCAAGGAATAAAAAAAGAACAATAATTTCTTCGTGGGTGCCCAACAGGTTCATTTGCATGAGTGTTTGCAAGTAAGCAGGTTTTTTTCTGTTCTTCGCTGGAGGATTTTTGTAATTGTAGACAACTTTTTTTTAGAAGTGTAGG
This sequence comes from Sepioteuthis lessoniana, assembly GCA_963585895.1. NCBI lineage: Eukaryota > Metazoa > Mollusca > Cephalopoda > Myopsida > Loliginidae > Sepioteuthis > Sepioteuthis lessoniana. Next base: position 56,308,502 of record OY757926.1, on the reverse strand, counting down.
GAGGGGAGAAAAAAATTATCCTTCAGACCGAAGCAAAAAAATGCATGGGATTTTTTTTCTTTTGTGTGAGAACTTGCTTTCTTTTTTTTTCTTTTTTTGAAAAGAAAAGAGCTCGCCTCGGTAAATTTGAGGGGAGAAAAATTTTATGCACGAGATTTGTGGAAATTTAACTCAGTTCCAAATTTTTTAAAAAATCACTTTGCTGCCTTCGAAGTTTTTGGTGAATTGTTTTTTTTTTCGAAAGCTTGAGTCGTACGTAGTACTTCGGCTCTTGAGTTTGTCAGTTTGTTTTGTGAACAAATTGGATTTTTTTTGTGTGTGTGTAAGCAATCGTTCTCGATACTTGGTTGACCGTTATATTGTTTGGACAGTGATTCGACTAGTGATTCGACACCAACGGAATATTTAAGATTATTAAAGTAATAATCTTAAATATTCCGTTGGTGTCGAATCACTAGTTCGTCATTGATGTTGGTAACCGGAATATTATTTTGTATGTAGTCGCTGGGTGTTGCGTTTAGATCGTTGATGTAGTAATGCCAGCTTAATTTCTCGTTCATCACTGCAGTGTGATTAAGCGGGTCCTCTGTCGATACTGATGTGGTGAGGACAAAATTCTCGAATCTTTCTGTCGCTCTTGATGTGGGACTGGTAAGGCATTGGGGTTTTTGGCGTGAGTGCTTTTCTCGAATCCTTCTGTTGCCACTGATGCGGACCCAATGTTGGGACCACGGAAGGAAAACACGGAACACGGATTAGAGGTAAGAAAGATATATTAACAAAAGGTTACAAAGGATAGTGTAAAGGTAAGCGGAGCTTACTATCCGGTGGTGTCCAATATTGGTAGTCGTACACGGCTGCGTACTACTAGTACTCCTACTAATATTACGGTATTACGATGCTGCTCTCTGAGAGTGTTATCTCACATAGTAATATAGTGCTGGAAGAGTCCATGATGCAGGTAAGTTTCGGTCTTACGACAATATTGTAGGCATATTTTTTCAAAGATGACTGACAATGATTGGGAGTTGAGATTTTTATTAGTCTTTTCTAGTTCATGAGTGAGATGTTGCAATTAAGGATGAAGGCTGGTTAATAATTGTCCGAAATCTCTTATGTTACAATCTGAGTACATATCCTCTCACCCTTTTGGTCATTGTTGTGAGTATATAACCCTGTCATGCATTATGAGATGTTTATTGTGATTAATGACTATTTTAGATGAGACCTTTCATTATATGCAGCTGACGTATTTGAATACACAGATCGTTGGTACTGGTTTGAATGTATAGAATTTACAAATCTGAATCGCTAAGTCTGTGGAACTATGCACCAATGTCATATATATATATATATATATATATATATATATATATATATATATATATATATATATAGTGCAATTAGAAGGAAACTCAAACCCGGTTAAATTGTCATTATAAATTTATTTGACCCAAGAATAGCATTATACTCTCCGTCTTGTTAGATGACTTTCCCATGTTAGACTTGAGGTTGCAGAACACCAAATGTGGATTACAGAGTATATGTGTAAAAAAAAGGAAGACCTATATAAAATTTAAATTCTCTGGCGAGGGCAAAAGGGGCCAAAACAATAAAGTGTTAGAAACATTAAGAAACAAGAACTGGTTTTTCCCCTGTAAATCAACCCATCCCAATTTGAACACATGCCAGGTCTTCCATAGTATGTGGAATCTTCTAAATAATCTAAGCTGGTAAACTAAATGGTTATCCCCATATATTCTTCATTCACTTCTAATACATATATTAATTCTCTCAGCTGACGTGATCTTAGACTTTCTCCTTAAGATAAATTAGAATCAAGATAAATAAGAATAAAAATGCAAAACCTTTTCGTCAACCACTAAGAGCCTTTAATTGGCCCTAAAAATGGTCAAGGGGAATTGACTACTCTAAAAACTAAAGCCTTGATTTTTTAATTAATATCCTAACTTCACAGAATCATCTCCCATACATAAATCCCCCGTCATCATAATATCAACTACTGAATTCAATGTTATTAATTCCAATAAAATTCTCATCAATATCCCTACTATTTCCTAGAGTAGGGGTCTCAGTGGCCCCCAGTCAGGATGATTTAAATTTTCCTTATGTCTACAACACATGTTCGTTTCGTTCATTTAACAGTAGTCTGCGATCTCTAAAATCAATTATACTAATTTTTTCATCGATGCACAAGTTACATCTACCATTAAAACTATTCGCGGTAGAAGATTACCGGACTATTTTCCACTTACTCGAGGAGTTAGTCCCTAATCCTTACGGTTCCAAAAATATTTAGATTGAGCGGTTTGGTTTCTAAGTCGTGGATTGGAGAAAGAATGTCTGTGATTATACAATCTTTGTTTCCAATTCCCAGCAGAGATACCTATATAGACCCTCTCCCCGTCATTATTAAGTTCCATGGGGGAAATGCATGCCTGGTATACGACGTTTTTCGAATTGCATCGTCCGCCCAAGGGGCATTCCCCTTTACATCTACAGTTACAAGACTCCACCTCAGGTCCCTCACTGTTTCTATTTAATTCGTCTAGTAACCTCCTGTAATGGTTATTTAAAATATTATGCATATTCTTACAGCTAGAGTAACTAATTTTTACTGTCTTCCTATTAAAAATTTTCCTTAATGGATTGTCCCTATTAAAGTGTTTATCCAGGAAATGTAGGAAGTATTTACCTATGTTAATGTTGGTAAGTTTACAAAAAGGTGGATTAAACCAGATTACTTTTCTATTTCTATTTCTTCCTCGTCTATTTGAGTGATTATTATTATTTTCACCTACCTTGACGAGTGTGCGGTTTCCTCAGCTATTACTCCTACCCTTAGAGCCGGGGTCCACCGGGATCACATACTCCAGTCTACCTTGGCTGTTTTTGAGGGCATCATCGTGTATACTTTTGTTCTCCTCAAAAATTCTTTTACATGAGGATAGTTTGTTAATCCTCTGGTTCACGGAATTAGGAACCTGCCTCAGTACCAATCTTGGGTGATTCGAGTAAATATTTACGTAGGTGGGGGCGGAATCGGTCTTACTAAACGGTTTGAAGGTGCCGTTATTTGAATTGAGTGTGACGTCAAGAAAGTAAACTATCTTTAAGTTTGAGGCTATTTGAATTCGTACACCTAGCAATTTAAAAGCCCTAACAATTTTGTTCTGTATATTAGAGATCTTGGGGCCGTTATTGTCCGGGATGAAGATAATTCCGTCATCTCGGTAAAGTCCCACTTGCTCTAAGTTGATAATACGACCCAATGTGTCCAAGATATAGATCCCTATTAAGTCAGCTACCTGGGCTGAGTCGTAAGCCCCCATGGGTACCTCGAAATTTTCCACGTGACTTTTCACTCAAGTTCTATTATCATCGGATTGAATAGATTTCCTACATGCTAGAATAATTTCTACTTCATCGTCAGTGATGTCCGTATACTTCCGAGCATGGTTAAGGCTTTTTAGTAACAATTATCTAGTAATGGACGGGTAGAACTCTATGATATCAAATTCGATGAATGTGGACCTCTTCTTATTCATAATGTCTTTAAAACAATCGATTGTATCCACAGAGTTTTTCCACGGGTTTTATTTAGGGCCACTTTATAACTTAGACATAATACTCTTTATTAAGTCCTTAGATACCAAGCATAGTTTGGTCTTGGTGGTGTTAATTAGTCTAGCTTGTTTCTTATCTTGGAAGTTCTGTTTATGGTCTTTAGATAAAATGTAAGCACATTTTTCTTCTATGTTCCCAAATCTAACAACAATTTGAAGCTTGCTCGAATTTAGCCGTATCTCTGTGTGGTTGTGTCGTTATCATCATAAAGACAGGCTGACAGCATGGATTTCCTTGATTCTCTCTTTCCATCCATTCCTATTGGCTATCACTCTGGACAGAATCCAGTGTCCACACAGAACTGAAAATATAAGTCCTTATGCTGATCGGGCACAACTGTGTGGGAGTCTAGAGGAGAATGTTACTTATGAGTTCATCCTTGCTTAACTAGCTGTGTCCCACATCAACTGTAAAGGGGGAATAACTCCTAACATCTAGAATTAATTCCCTTGGATTTGAATACAATTTTTCTTTTTCTTTAAAACAAAATTTCTTACTGTAAATTGTTGCCTACAAGTCGACCTTTTAAGCCAGAAAAAAAAAAATCTCTGCAAATATTGGGGTGGACTAATACGTCAGGGCTAAAATCTATAACCTTTAATCGGAGTGTTCAACCAGAGGAACAGTACCCCTAACAATCGATATATACTACTTACAGTCACTTCAGCAGAAAAACATTTCCAGTTGAAACTTGTGTTTGTTGAATATATTCTACTATTTAACTCAGAGATTAATATAAAATTATTAATCTGCAATACAAATGAGGATCCAGTGACAAATTTTGTTAATTTGCTTTAATATACCAATCAATATAAAAGTACACTTTAAAAATTTCCTACGACAAGTATAATAACCCATATAGAAGAAGGTATTAGAGTCAATATCTTGATGCAAGTCGTTTGGTTATATCATCTAATTTTGCTTCAGATTATCATAGTCTCTTCTCATTTAGGCCGATTAGATAAGTTTTAGCCTAATTAGCAGATTGACTTTTAAGCTAGATCGGCTTGTACACCACAATTTACTGAGAATGAATTAAAACAAAATTTTGAGTAAAAAAATTATTTGTTTGAATTTTACATTTTTTTCATTGCAGACCTGTTGGTTCCACTTTCTAATTTTGAAACTGAATAAATTATTTTATATACCTATATCGTTTAGGGTTTGGTTTGGTTTGGTTTGGTTTCATGGCATATCAACCATTGAAAGTTATTTAATGCCAAAACCGGTTTATTCATATATGATAGATATATATGATTTGTAAACATCAGTTAACAAAATTAAATAGTTACAAGTATTACTACGCATCACTAACATCAGTCATTTGTTTACACAGAGTTAAATGATTAAACAGTTCTATTTCTAACAATTCAATTTAGCATAAGTCAACAAAGTTAAATGGTTGTAAGTTATGCTATGTACCACTAAAAATTCAATTAAACAACTGTCATTTGTTTTACACACGGTTAAATGATCAAACAGTTCTATTTCAAACAATTCACTTTCGCATTGTTTAAAGTTAAATGGTTCCAAGTATTGTTATGTATCACTAACAATTCAATTAAACATCAGTCATTTATTTATTCAAAGTTAAACGGTCAAACAGTTCTATTTCAAACAATTCAATTTAGAATAAGTCATTTGCGCTCAGTTTAAATTTCAAACAGTTCTATTTGATCCACCTATCAGGTGCTACCACTCTGGGCCAGAGTGGACTTGGGAGCAATGGCAATGAATGGGTACTCCACATTCCCCAAAGCTCCAGCATTACTGGAGCCTCTTCCTCCGATTATTTCGAGACATATCCATGACACTCGTTGGTGTATATGTGTGTATATGTGTGTGTGGGGGGTCTTACCCCTCTGCATAGATACAGATACGGATGTATTCTACATCCGTAGCCAACTTGGCTGATCTATATTGTAATTTGTTGGTAATTCATACTTCTAGAATAAAAGTCCATTTCACTTGTGTAAATAATTTATCGCCGTAAAGTTATTAATATTATCATAAAGTCATACATATTATTATATATCATAATAATATATGACATATCGGGCCATTGGCCTAATGAGTAGAGTGTTCGCCAATGGTGCAGGAGACCAGAGTTCAATACCAGGTCGAGTCATACCAAAGACTCAAAATATAGTACTTGATGCCGCCTTACTCAGCACTATAAGGTGAGGATCAAGGGTAGTGGAGCAATCCAGCGAATGCAGTAGCGCTCTCCCCTACACCGAGCTATTGAAAAGGGAGCATTCGGTTCACCTTCGACTAAGGTCACCAAGTTTACTTAATTAATATAAAATACACTGTATAAATGTATATAATATGCCCATCATCAATACGGGCTGATAGGACGCGTTCCTTGTCTCTCTCCATCCGTCCCTATCATTCATCGCTTCTAGCAGGTCTTCAAAACAGCATCCAGTGACTGTACAGAGCTCATGTATGTAAGTCTTTGATGGTCGGCCAACAATGGTGTGTCCATGTGTAGGAGTCCTTAATAAATGTCGCTCATATTTTCGTCCTTACTTCTCCAGTTGTGCATTGCATGTTCGTCCTATTGGATGACTTCTCAGTCCAGTTGGCTGAGGACGTAGAATACACCGACTGCATATCTGTAGAGAGGTAAGACTCCCTACCAAATGAGTGTCTTGGATATGACATTAAATAATTTGATGGCGAGACTCCAGTCTTGGTGATTAGGGGAATGCGGAGTACCCCTTCATTGCCACTGATTTCAGGTCCACTTTGGCCCAGGGTGGTAACACTTGATAGAGTGTTTGACATTTAAACTTAAAAATGATGATTTGTGACATGGGAGGTAAGTGGCCATACAGATGCTGTTTTGCGGGATTCTGAGTCCAGGATTTGTTGAAAACAGCATGCCGAATTTTTGAGTAGTTCTTATACAACTTTTTCTCCATGGGTTCAGTTAGCATCTTGATGGCACACTCATATAGTAGTACCAACACAGCCAAAGCTTTGAAAAAATACTCTTTTATTTAATTGGAGAGATTAGACTTCTATATGATCGATAACCTATCAATCACTGTCCCTGCCTTCTCTATGCATATGTTGATATCACTTTCAGTAGATGAGATATTGCTGCTGAAGTATATGAACTGGTTTACTAATTTCAGAGGCTTGCCATTTAAAATGAAGGTGACTCCTTCTTGTTTTAAATACATAAACTCTGCTTTGTTTGCATTCACGTAGAGATCAATGCCTCCAGGAGTTTGCTCCTAACTATGAAGCAGAGATTCGGCTTTGGTTGTTGTGCTTGCAAGATGCGTACGATCTTGTTTTCAAAATATTTATATTTATATATCATATAAAATATTATCATTATACTGATAGTGTTTCACTGAAGTCTGAGAGACAGGTCTCTCAGACTCCAGTGAAACACTATCAGCAACCGCTGGAGTGAAAAACTTTAAGGGGTAAAATAATGATAAGTCTCCTAAAGTCTTTAAGATTCTTTTCAGTATTCTAGCCGATTTTAATAGCACTGTAGCCTATATGGTCTCCACTTTTCCAAATCTTCCAGTCTCTTTACTAATTCTTTGGGGATTATTCCAAGTCAACCAATCACAATTATTATCACTGTTACCTTCATGTTCCATAGTTCTTTTCCATTCTCTAGCCAGGTCTAGATATTTATCTCTCTTCTTGCTTTCTTTTAATTTTACTCTGTGGTCTGTCGGGACGGCAAAGTCCGGGTATTTTTTTTTTTTTTTTTTTGTTGACTCTCGATAGGTCTGGTCATCTGGCCGAGATGAAGTTAACTATTTGTATCTCGAATTCCCAGAGAGCTTTGTGCGTTTAATTCGCCAGGATGGATTCTGGGTTGTGCATATACCATTTGTTCGTATGATCAAATTTAAACTTCTTGCACAATTCCCAGTCGTGTATTTTCTTATACTCTTTTTGGTGAGATTTCTGCTATATAGTTTGGTTTCGAGTTGTTTTATTATTATTGTTACAAGACGAGATCTTGCCTTGATTTGAAAAAACAAAAAGAAAGAAAAGAAGAAAAGAAAAAAAAAACAGAAGTTAACACTTCGAGTTCTCAACTCAAAATGAAAAGTTAGTCGCTCACGCATGGGCTCCGCGCAGAACTTCCGTTTGCGATAAATTAACAAAAAAAAAAAATACATTAATAAATATCCAATCGGAACGCTTCCCGCGGGGCACAAAAATTGCCGTTTCTGAGCCTACAGAAAATATATAAATAGACGGACCAATAATTATCAGGCAGACTTGTTCCTTCACACGACCCGTGTTAAGGATTCTACGCACCGTCCGGCGCCTGTCATCCGATACATCAAACGATCGCCGCCACTTAGAACATTGCCCTAGTTCCGAAGAAAACCATCCCTTCACCACGAGAACTTTGTAACTATCCCTTCACCACGAGACAAGTACAGTACATGAACTTTGTAACTACTACCACTGAATTCATTCTTTAACTGTGAACATATTTCTCCATTCTACTCTCTGTACTTAATCTATTTATAAAAAATTTTCTATAACATCATTACTGTGTTATTGTGAGTATCTATACGTTCTTTGTTTTGCAACCATACGCATTTCTCGCCCACAACTCAGAATATAACACTGGTGTCAATCGTGCAGCAAAACAAGTATGGAATACTCCGGCCATTCTCGATCAGAAATCTTGGAACTTATAAAACAGCAAAAAGCAGCGATTCTCCAAACGAAAATTGACATGGAGCCGGCAGATAACCCGCAAGCACTATTAATCATTAGTGAACTGAAAACAGACCTCCACGAACTTTTAACTGCTTTGCAAACTACCGCACACGATCGATCGCACACATTGCAACAACACACCACAAACTATGAGCTTCTATTGCGACAGCAGTCACTTCGGGACGCCACAAAATCCATCCGGACCTTCGAACCGGGCAGCGATGTAAACCGCTTCATTACCGACCTTAATAAGGCTTACACCATACATGTTAAGCCAGAATTAAGGGAATATCCTGCAATGGAGAAGGAGTTTGAAAAGCTGGCAAAGCAACTACTGAACGAAGGCATCTTCCAGCAGATGGAGGACTCAAGACAGCCTACGTCCACGTTCGAAGAACTAAAGGCTTACCTTATATCCACCCACGGGAGCCAAATGACAAACTTTCAGTACCTAAGCCGAGCATGGGACCTCCAGCGACACGAGGGAGAGAAACTCACTGATTTTGCAGGCCGACTTGAAAACACAATCCGAGAGGCCACAGTCCACATCACGGCAAAATTCAAGTCGGACAGACAAAATGCTGAGATGACGGCCGAAACTGCGTTTTCCCTAATGGGGGCCATGCTCATGAGTGAAAAGATCAAGGCATGGACACCTAACATCTATCCACACCTCGTCAAAACTATGGACAGACACTACTCAGCGGGTGGTATAGCCAGCGATGCGCAACGCTATCTTGATCGTGGTATCAAAACAGACATCACCACCGCCGCTGAAACCACTGCGCTGATGGCGAGCCAACCTACACACTCTGACAAACCTCGTAGCCTTGAAAGTGACAAGATACTAGCCGACGTACAGCTACAGTTGCTGGATCTGAACAAGCAACTGCGGCAAACCCACAGGCGGAACCCATCCATCGTTGACTGGAAAAGTCGAACCGCCCCCACCTACAACATGAAGCACAACCGGGCACAAAGAAGCGCTGGCCAACCCAGCCAACAAGCAATGTGCAAAAATTTTTTACGAGGCCGCGCATGCTTTAAGGGCAACAGGTGCCTATATTTTCACCCCCCTCATGCTCAAGCACACATAGCGACCACTGACACCGGTTTACCTGGAATAGATAGCGATCAGCACAACCATGAACACGCGATGCGCTTCGACGAACTGGATTTTCGGTTGGGACCGAACGAGATGTGATGACTCGTTCCCAGGTCCATGTATCCACTCAGCATCATCACACATTTAACGTTCAAATCCAACCTGATCTCCGATCGCCCCTTGTTCAGATCAACCTCCGCAACAACGGCATCACATTCTCCGGTGTAGGCATGTTGGATTCCGGATGCACGACTTGCATCATTCCCATTTCTTGCTTACCTGAAGATGCAAGAAGACACATGTCCAAATCCAACATCCGAGTCAAAGAAATCGGAGGGAACATCTCTATTCTGGGCAAGCTCGCCTGCGACATTACCTTGGGTGACGATACTTCCCCCGCTTTCTGCAACGTCGACACACTGATCACGACATCAGACATTCCCATCTTGATCGGTCAGAAAATACTCGGCCACCACATACTGTTATCCTATACTATCGATAACCAGAAGGCGACTGTAGAACTTGCGCGCACACTCCCATCTGGCAAGCTAAAACATACTGTCCCGCTCTCTACAACCGTCCATCCAAGGATAAAACCGACGCACAACCTTTCACACGGCGCCCTAACCGTTTCCAACGAGGAACCACGAGCCACAGCCAGATCATCGCCTAACGGGTTGACTCTCAACCAAAAACTCCATTGGCTTAAGCAAACCGTAGGCCTATCGCTTCCAGACCATCATAGCCGTAGTGAATTAGAAGCTACCGCCGATTTACTCATCAGCTATGCGGACATTCTCGGCACCGACGACAATAGAAGGGGCACTTTCATCAAGCCCATACGCATACCAACCAACGGCCAGTCCAGGAGCCAAAAACAGCACCCTATAGCCCAAGCACTGGAGGGTGATGTTGACGCGGAAATTGCCCGTATGGCAAGTGAGGGTGTTATCGAACCTTGCAACGACCCTAAAGGATTTAACAGTCCCGTTTTTGCCGTCCGCAAGAAAAACGGAAAGATTCGAGTGGTCGCAAATTTCAAAAGAACCCTCAACAAGGTTTTAGTCGATCTCGACCCATACCCAATACCTACCATTGACTCGACATTCAACAAGATTGGCGACGGTAACAAGTACTTATCAACACTCGACCTCCGCAATGGCTATTGGCAAATCGTCATTGACGAACGTGACCGCCATAAAACGGCCTTTACTTGGAAAGGACGCTGTTTCCAATACACTCGTCTGGCTTTCGGTCTAACATCCGCTGGACAAATCTTCTCGCGATGCATAGCTGAGGCTCTCGACACAGTGGCCTCACGCGCGAACATATCGTCATATATTGACGATAATCTTGTCCACGCCAAAACCTTCGAGGAATATGTGACAGCGCTGGAGCAATTATTTATTGCTCTACGCAAGTTCGGATTAAAACTAAACCCGGAAAAATGCATTTTTCTTGCGTCCGAAGCTAAATTTCTCGGTCGCATCGTGAATAGCGACGGGTTCAAGGCCGACCCCGAATATGTCCGCGCCATTATCGACATGAAACCCCCGACAACGAGAAAAGAACTACAAAGTCTCATCGGACGTCTCGTATGGATTCGGCAATTCATCGAGACACGCCTTAACGAGAGCATCAGAACCGACATGTTCTCCAATCTAATGGCCCCCAAAAACGAACTAAATAAGCCCGGACGGACATTCGTCTGGACCGAAGGGGCCAACAAGGCTTTCAATAAAATTAAGAAGCGCCTCGCTTCACCACCAATCATTTCATTCCTCGACTTCACCGGACTCTTTACCCTCACCACCGACGCCAGCGATATCGCATGTGGGGCCATTCTCATGCAAGAGAATAAACACGGCCAAAAGAAAATAATAGCAGTGGCCTCACACACCTTTAACGCGACGGAGCGCAACTGGTCAACAACTGAACGCGAGGCATATGCGATAAAATGGGCCATCACCAAATTCGATTACTTCTTGCGTAGTCATCCCTTCGTCGTCCTCACAGATCATCGATCTCTCACATACTTGGATCAACGTGAATTCAACAATGCGAAGATACGACGATGGCAGGAGGAAATATCGTGCTACAAATTCGTCTTGGAATATGTAGAAGGTGAATCGAATGTCTGGGCAGACATGCTCAGTCGGAGATATGGCCACAGCAAGGACAAGCTTACGGCAGACCCGACACCTGCAGGGAAGCGCTTCAAACTCCAAGGCTCCAGTCTAAACATCTACGTTCCATCCTGGTGCATGGACGAAATCAAGAGCTCCCAGCTGCTCCCTGGGACTCACACAATACGGAACATTCAGCATCATCTGCAGGCCATCGACGCATTCCTCGCGTTTCATGCCACATCGACCATCCCGGTTGAAGAGATAGCTGACCACATGGGTATTGCAGCGGAACAAGCCTCTGATGACACACTTTCAAAAATCATCAGAGCTCTTCAGTTGGCAACCCCAAGACCGGACGCTACCCTACTCGACCCCAAAGATCATCGTACCGGGCTATATAACAAGCACATGCACCAATTCTACTTGGAACCTGCTACATCTGTATTGATGATCAGGGATACTACAAACACACCAAAACTGGTAGTACCCTACAAGCTCCGGACAAAATATCTCCACCAAGCCCATGACTGTGTCAACCACTCAGGGATCTCCCGCATGCAGGAACACCTATCCAGCTACTGGTGGGAATTCAAAAATCGCGATATCAGGGCGTATGTTCAGTCATGCCAAACCTGCGCTAAACGCAAGGGAAATTACGGCATGCGCCGAAACTGGTCCACGGGCCATTGCAAGAGAGGCGGAAAACCATTCGAGGTTGTCTACATAGATTTTGTCTCAATGCCACTCTCAAAGGGCAAGCGGTACATCCTTACTATTCTAGACAGCTTCAGCCGCCACCTCATGGCCATACCATGTGCCAGAGACCGCGCAATCGACGCAGCCCGCGGACTCTACCAGTTCTTTCTTCGTCACCGCGAGATTCCCCGCATTGTCTCCTCCGACCGAGGAACCCACTTCACTGGTGAGGTCTACAAGGAATTTTGTGACCTAACCTCGATCACCCGGGAACTTCACTGCCCGTGGCGACCACAAAGCTCGGGGAACATTGAGAGGCAACACCGGACCTTAAAAAACGCCCTTTACATGATCTGCGAAGACAGAAATTGTGAATGGACGGACGTTCTCGAATCGGCAGTTTCCTTAATGAATGCCACAGCCAACACCGCCACTGGTGCATCCCCGCATTACATTATCACTGGCGCCAACCAAACATTGGTCTACCGAAGATCCCCTGCCAAGACATCGTTAACAACAACCCAGGTGCTTACGGTATGCAGATAAACGCTTTGCTCCGACAGGTGCATCAAAGAGTCGCCTTGGCGAACAACGAGGCTGACCACAAAATGGAAGCCAAACTGAACCGCAGCATCTTCAAAGACCCGATACAAGTCGGTGACAAGGTGCTACTCCACCGACCGCAATCCGCAACAGCCCATATGTCTCACCTGCCTTGGATAGGTGACTTTGAGGTCACCAAAACGAACGGTTTGGTGGTTCAAGTGAAAAACGAAAACTGTGAAACGCATTGGGTTCACCGCGGACACGTCTGTCGACTCGTACCGCGACCAAATAACCTGCAGCACATGCATCGACCACCCCCACCCCCAACTCTATCCCCACCTCACCAAATTCCCAATCACCCGTCGACACGACCACTCCTACCTCCTTGTCCACCCCGGCAACCTACCCATCGCCCGTTGTCACAACTCCCTACACTTTCGTCAGGGGAGCATCTTGTCGCAAATGACTGCAGTTCCGGAGACAATACCCAAAACCCAACGAAACGAACAACACGAGGGCAACTCCCAGCACGCTTTAAAGACTTCGTTATGTGCCAAAAAACAAAATAAATAAAACACACACGCAAGCAAGCACTAACAACATAGCAACCTCAAATCATGGTAAGCTGTTACAAGACGAGATCTTGCCTTGATTTGAAAAAACAAAAAGAAAGAAAAGAAAAAAAGAAAAAAAAAAACAGAAGTTAACACTTCGAGTTCTCAACTCAAAATGAAAAATTAGTCGCTCACGCATGGGCTCCGCGCAGAACTTCCGTTTGCGATAAATTAACAAAAAAAAAAAAAAAATACATTAATAAATATCCAATCGGAACATTGCCCTAGTTCCGAAGAAAACCATCCCTTCACCACGAGAACTTTGTAACTATCCCTTCACCACGAGACAAGTACAGTACATGAACTTAGTAACTACTACCACTGAATTCATTCTTTAACTGTGAACATATTTCTCCATTCTACTCTCTGTACTTAATCTATTTATAAAAAATTTTCTATAACATCATTACTGTGTTATTGCGAGTATCTATACGTTCTTTGTTTTGCAACCATACGCATTTCTCGCCCACAACTCAGAATATAACATTATTATTATTATTATTATTATTATTATTATTATTAGTAGTAGTAGTAGTAGTATAAAGTTATAAATACTTTCTATTGTAAAGTTATATATAACATATTACCATTTGATCTATGGTAAATAGCTACATAAAATAAAATTTACCTGAGAATCTTAATTTTATCATTTTACATTAATAATTCTCAAAATTCTTATCTTTCACGGGTGATGATTTGGAAGAAAAAAGAAAGAAAATGATATAAAATGACCCAGGAAATGGGAGAATTACGTTAATTCGAATAATTAAATAAAGGATTAAAACAAACGACTTGACAAACAAAATTCAGATTGCACATATCACTTATTTCAAGGGAAGTAATAAGAATCATTCCAAGGGAATTAATTGCATTCGTTCCTGAAGATAAATTTTAAAAATATTTCTGCAAGCAATTTGATAATTCCATAAAAAATACACAATAAAATATACAGTGTATTTTTTATTTATTCTTTTACCATGGGTATTCTCAGAAAAAAAAACAAAAACTGTTGGCTAACATACTTGACTGCGACATCATAGTGAGTTCAGTTATGGATTAGATAGTACCAATACTGTTCTTCTTGAAGGTTGGTTTTGTCATTACATAACCAACAAAAGTTGATAGGCCATTGAAAAAAAAAAAAAAGAAAAAAAAAGAAGAAAACTGTACCGAAAAAGAATGGTAAGCCTATCTGATCACCAAGATGTATTTCATAGTGAAAGGCCTCCATATAAAGAAAAAAATACATGCATACATGATATATATATAAGTAAAAAAGTTGGCGACCATAGTCGAGGGTAACCCGAAGGCTCCCTTTTCGATAGCTACTACACCAATGTGTAGGGGAGGGCGCTACTCCTTCCCTGGATTGCTCTACTTTACCCTTGATCCGTACCTTATAATGCTGAGTGTTAAGCAAGGAGGCATCAAGTACCATTTTTTGAGTCTTTGGTATGACTCGACCTGGGATTGAACCCAGGTCTCCCGGGCCATTGGCGAACACTCTAACCCCTAGGCCAATGTCCGGTTATATATATATCATAAATAAATAAATAAATTTATAATCCTTTGTGATTGGTTTTGTTGTTTTTTCTTAAAGAAATTATTGCTCTGTATTATTGGTACATTCTTTTTTACTTCACGAACAATTCTTCTCTTGAATTGTGGTGATAATTTTTCTGCCCTGCCAGTTGGTTTTCTTGTTCCATACTTATTTGAACTTTTCAAGTAATTGCAGATAACGATTTTACTGCGTCCTAAGACCTTCGAAATTTCTCTGTTTTTAATATTTTAAGTATTACAGTTTTAATAGCTTTTATATTACGTAGACTATATATCATTTTTTTTCAATTAAATTAAGTCCTTTTTTCTTTAGTTTTTAATGGTTGTTTTATATTCATATCAAAAATAGATTTAAAAATTTAGCATGAATGGTAATATACATATAAAAATGAATTGAAATTTCTTATTCTAAATTTAAATGTCTCTAAATGTTATCTTTTATTTATCTGATTTTCATAATTTAAAAATTGTAAACAATATCCTTTTCTTCATTTTTTGAGGATGGCCTTATATTTTTGTCTTGTAGTTTATATATATATATATATATATATATATATATACACACATATATATATACACAGATATATGTTTGTTTGATTTGTTTTCTTTGTTTAATGGCATATCAATTTTTGTGGGTTATTTAATGTCAAAACTATCCTTGTTGAAGAACAGCAGTGATACTATTTACCCTATTGAAGGGATGAGAATAAAGAGGGTTCATACCTTTCTCAAGGGTATTAGCCCATAAGTGAATGTAATAACGCGACTGGAGTTTGAACTCTCTTATTGTGATAACGTAGTCTAACTCTCAAGCCATTATGACACGGTATAATAAATAAATAAAGAAAGAAGAAGACGGAGGAGAAGGACTTATGCTTAATTGAATTGTTTGAAATAGAACTGTTTGATCATTTAACTGTATGTATCAACAAAATTTGTTTACAGATCATATATTTAATATACATATAAAAACAGGATTTGGGATTAAATAATCAATAGTTTATGTGCTATAGAACCAAACTAAACCAAAGAAAGCCTTGTCTGCCCAACTATCTTCTTCTTCTTCTTCTTCTTCTTCTTCTTCTTCTTCTTCTTCTTCTTCTTCTTCTTCTTTAGCTGATAAATAATGAAGCAGAGAGAAAAGATTGTCTTATTGTACCTAATACTTGCATCTTCTTAGTGATGTTGAAATAATACCAAAGCAATATGTTATTATATAATTGTATAATTGCAAAGTATATTTACTTGTTTGGCCAGACTCTAGTTAGAACCTAAAAGTAATGATGTCTGGTCAGACTCTCAGTAGTACCTGTTAGGGTCCCATTTCTGGGTTAAATAGATCTGTTTGAAAATTATTAGTATTAGATAGGAATACTTGATACCATATAACTGTGTGGGAATGTTGTGGCTGTGAAAGGCCAGAAATGAATAACATAAAAAGATGTGGAAATACAGACAGTAACGGATATTTGTAACTGACTAGACTCGCTTGCCTCGTTTATTGGGTCAGTTACTATTTATAGTGTTGGGGAGGGTCCAAGTAGTGACGTCATGGGGTATATCACCATAACAGGAAATTATTTATATTAGGAACAGTTACTTGAAGCTATAATTGCTTACTCATCATCATCATATCGCGCTGCCAGCACGGATCTCTTTGACACGCCTATCTCTATTGTCCATCGCTCCCGGGTGGTCTGCCAGGCTATATCATGTATCGGCACAGAGCTGTTGTTCTTCTTCTTCTTCTCTGATTCATTTATTAAGTTTTTTTGTACATGTAAAGGTTTAAGTTTTCGGTAAACTCACATTGTAATGGCTCTGTTTAATGACATGTATTCATCATCATCATCATGTCGTATGGGGGGTGTCCTCGTGGTGTAATGGTTAAAGCGATGGACTGCGGAATCGTAGTAAAGCGAGTTCGTACTCCAGTCGCGCTATTACGTTCACTTTCGGACAAATACCCTTGGGAAAGGTATGAACCCCTCATCCTCCCTGCTATGGGTTAAATAGTACCACTACTGTTCTTCTAGGAGAATGGCTTTGGCATTAAATAACCTAAAATGGTTGATATGCCATTAAAACAAAGAAACCAAACCAAACCAAACCATGTCGTGCGGCCAGCAAGGATATCCCTGACCCTCTCTCTCCACGTCTCCCTATCATTCATCGCCTCTGGCAGGTCTTCAGGGTTACATCCCGTATCATAACAGAGCTGCTGAATGTATGTTCGAGCTGGTCGTCCTGCTTTTGATAGGCCATATGCGGGGGTTCACAGGAGTACATCACTTACGAGCTCGTCCTTGCTTCTCCAGCAGTGTCCGGCATGTCTGGTTCATCTAGCTTGGATAGTTTTCGTGATAGGTGGTAGGTGACCGTATAGTTGGTGCCTTGTGGGGTGTTGCTGCCAGGACTTGTTCAATATTGCTCTCAACATTCTTGTATAATTGCCGTCTAGCTTCTTCTCCAGCCGTTTAGTCAGCGTCCACTGTCTGTCTGTCCACCGACTGGCGCCAGTAGAACAGATCAGGTCTGAGTTCGCCGAACTAGCTCTGTCGTCGTCGTCGTCGTTGTCGAAGAAAGGAAAGAAGGAAGAAAGAAATGGAGAAAGAAAGATTGCATGAGACCGCCACTCCGTTCCCCGCGTCGTTTCGTTTCGTTCTTGTTTTTTTTTAATTCATGAAATCCATTCTCAGAGACCAGTTAGCACATGAAATTTTAAATAAACCAACATTAAAATAATGCCATCTAAAGTAAAAGAAATTTGAAAAAAAAAATTCAAAAGAAAAAAGACTTTAAATTACTAAGCTCGAAATGATTAAGATGAAAGAAGATGTAATTTAAAGGGCTATAATATCAAAATATAACATTGAGATTTCTACCCAGTAATATATATATATATATAGACACACACACACACACACACACACACATAGAGCAAATGATTCCATATAAAAGAAAAACCTTTAAAAATCACTCATATTTTTTGTGATAATATCTATTTCAGCAGACCCTATATTTTTTATATTCAAAAACTGGTCAGTAATATATTGTTTTTTTTAACTATATTGTCATTTTAAAATGATAGTTGATTTATTTTTTCTTTGTAAAATCACTGCTGTATACTATCTGTACTTAAATGCAAAGACAATTTACTGTAATTACAAATTAAAATTGAACCTGGTCAAGAGAAGCTAACACTAATAGACTTTATAAGAAACTAAAAACCTAAGTTAGTGTAAAATAGAATACCTATAAAGATGGAAAGAAGCATAAATAAGGACTGCAATGAATTTTTTAAAAATATTGTGGACTTTAACTAAGTTAAAACTTAATAATGACAGAAAGGGGAGAAATAGGGACAGGGAAAAAAATTATTGTCAAAAGCCATGGGAAGCAGCATGGTGGACATAAGGGCAAGTGGATAAACCCTCTGACGGCTCAACTCAATGACTAACCAGGTCCTGGGCATATGAATCCTACGGTTCAATGGCCAGGATCAAATAGTTCGATCAGGGAACAACTGCTGCTCATCTATTAGGGTGGCTTTTATAGATGAGAATAAAAACAGCCATCGAAAGATTACCATAATCCACACCCAAACCGTCTGTCCAAACCGCATCGTTCTTCACACGGGTAAAAAAGGGGCGTGTCCTGTTGAGGTTAGAGCCCTGGCCCCAGTGTTCAAAAAATCAGCTACAGAGCTCAAACAAAAATTACTAAAATGCAAACGCACAATACAAATAGTGACATTCACCATTAGATCATTATATAGAATAGGACAACTACCTGAGCTGACCGCATTGCCCATAGATCATAACATAGACATAATATGCATTCAAGATCACAGATACACTCATAATGAGGATATTAAATATCACAATACTGGCAATGGATGGACGCTAGCCACTGCATCTGCACGGAAAACTCGATCAATGCCACGATAGGAAGTGTAAGGTAGGACCACAAGCCCAAAAGTCACTAAATAGCATAGAGAAAATACAACCTAGGATGATGGTAGCTAATTTTAATAGCAACCCCAGGGCAACAATCATCTCCTGTTACAGCCTTACCAATGTTAGTGAAGAAACTGACCTCATCGCCTTCTATGATGAGCTATCCTCCCTTGTTCATAGCATCCCGAAACACAACGTTCTCGTCATTGGTGGAGACATGAATGTCCAAATGGGTAAAAATGTAAACCACAAATTCAGCCTACATAATGGGCAACATCTAACAGATTTCATGCTAGAAAATAGATAAACATACTTCTATACAAACTTTCAAAAAAGGGACGGAAAACTATGGACCTACACATACGCAAATAATACTAAAACACATATAGACTACGTCTTTATAAATAAGAAATGGAATAATAGCTCATTGAATTGCGAGGCATACTCCTCATTCGAGGGTTTGTCCTTCGATCACCGAATTGTCACGGCAAAAATACGATTGAGCCTACGAAGGAATACGACCCGAATAACAACCACTGTACACTATGACTGGTCCCTGCTTAATAACAGGAATATTAGAGATAAATATCCGTTAACACTAAGAAATAAATTCGATGAATTACAGGAGAAGGCAGAAACATACTCCGAATGACGAATATGAGAATTTTGACAATGTCCACTTAGAAGCGGTAGCTGAAGGCATACCAACTAAACAAAGAACTAAACCTAGAGTCCCATCGGAGATATTAGCGGTTAGGAAAAAGCGTGCAGACGCGAAAACTTCCTCCAAATGCAATAGGAAGAACCCAAACAATACCAATGCCCTGAAACTTAAGAAGGCACAAAATTAATTAGCTAACATCAACCTAAAAGAACAAACAGAATACATACAAAATCAGATCGATAAGATTAGAGACTCGGTTGAAGATAGACAATCTAGGATAGCATGGCAAATAGTAAATGAAGTGAGCAGAAGGAAGAGCACTGCGAAAGCTAAACTGAAAGCTACCAGCAAACAAGAACGAATACACCTATGGAAACAATATTTCAAGAATTTACTCGGAAACCCTCCGAAAGTTACACATAAACCAATCACGAGAATTA
Organism: Sepioteuthis lessoniana; assembly: GCA_963585895.1. Classification (NCBI taxonomy): domain Eukaryota; kingdom Metazoa; phylum Mollusca; class Cephalopoda; order Myopsida; family Loliginidae; genus Sepioteuthis; species Sepioteuthis lessoniana. Next base: position 56,288,419 of record OY757926.1, on the reverse strand, counting down.
TAAGCAAGCAATTAGACATCAAACTGGGACCGTTTACACAAGGAGAACTTGATTCGGTTCTAAGAAAATTTAAAAATAGAAAAGCAGGAGGGCTTGATGAAATTCACTCAGAAGTATGGAAGACTAGGCAATTTGACGACATACTGCTCCAATGCCGTGTATAATCAAAACCCAATAGACAGATGGACGAAGGGATGCATCTTCCCATTCCGTTAAAAGGGTGACCTCGGATTAGCCAAGAATTACCGAAGCATAATCCTTACATCCTTAGCGTCCAAGATATACAATGCTCTACTACACAACCACATAGAACCTAAAATTGAGAACATACTTAGGAAGAATAAAAATGGCTTTCAGAGAAATCGATCCACGATGTCAAAAATTTTGACCATCCATCGAATTCTTGAAGGTGTACGTGCAAAAAATGTAGAGGAAACAATATTATTTGACGACTTCACCAAGGCCTTTAACTCCATAGACGGAGGAAAGATGGAGCAAATACTACTCGCCTACGGCCTACCCAAAGAAACTGTTGCAGCCATAATGATGCTATATAGAAATACAAAAGTAAAAGTCCATTCCCAGGATGGAGACTACTTCGACATTGTAGCAGGTGCACTGCAAAGAAACATATTAGCCCCATACCTCTTTATCATCTGTCTAGACTACGTGCTTAGAACATCTATTGATAAAAGGAAAAAAAACGGTTTCAAGCTAACAAAGGCAAGAAGCAGAAGTTATCCCCGTACAAACAATTACGGACGCGAAATACGCCAATGGCATAGTGCTTCTGGCAAATGCACCCACCCAAGCCAAAACCCTGCTACATAGTTTGGAACGAGCAGCAGCAGGCATAGGCCTCCATGCCAATGCACACAAGGCGGAATATATATGCTTTAATCAAACAGGCGACATTAACACACAAAACGGTGGCTCTCTGAAACTAGTAGACAAGTTCACCTTCTTAGGAAGCAGTGTCTTATCAACTGAGACAGACATCAACACGCAACTAGCAAAGGCATGGGCAGCAATCGATAGGCTATTGGTCATATGGAAGTCAGACCTGACCGATAGAATGCAGTTTCTTCCAAACAGCAGCTGTGGTGATACTGCTATATGGATGCATTACAGGGACGTTAACTAAACGTATGGAGAAAAAGCTTGACGGCAACTACACAAGAATGGTGCAAGGAATATTGAGCAAGTCCTGGAGGCAGCACCCCACAAAACAGCAGCTGTACGGCTACTTACCACCCATCATATTATTTTACATTGAGCGCACTATTACATTTTGAATTACATGGATATTGTAGAAAGAAAATCCTAAACAGAATCGTTCCTACCATCGGCTGACTTGACGTTGGATAATATAAAGATATATATATATATATATATATATATATATATATAAGCACTACCAATCAAAAGTTTGTGACCTCATTGATTTTTTTCTTTAAATTTAAAAAAAAAATAAAAATTTCCTGTCTCAAAAAAAAAAAAATTTCTGTTTGCAAGCAGTTATGCAACAAATATAAAATAATTGTAATTTTGATTAAAGCAAATTTATATTTTCTTTTTATCAGAAAATCCACCATGAGCACTTAATACTGCAAAACAAAGTCTTAGCATCTTTTCCATGATATATTGTTTGAAAATCAGGATAATGAAGACCCTGTTCAGTTCATGACTTTATTGAAACCAATATAGTTCACGTGTGTGTGGACCGTCATTATATATGAGAGAAGGGTATAGAGAATTATTTTTGTTTCTTAATGATACTGAAGAGTTCTACTTCAAGGGAGATAACTTTTTCTAACTATTACACTTTCTTGTAACTTGTAAAAGTATGTTTGTGGAAGTAATTCCAAAGCGGTGTGTAAATGGGTTAGCAACTCTTGCTTATTCTTAGGCAGTTCACTTCGAAATTTACAATCAGTTTGTAAAATAAGCTTTTATCATGGACTTAGAAAAACAATTCTGAGTGGTCTAAAATTTTTGGTCCGTAGTCTATGTATAATTTATATATGAGCAAGAAAAAAGGGATAGAGAAACAAGAAGAAGGGGAGAACGAAGAAAGTAGAAAAAGGGAGAAGCAAGAAGAGAAAGAGAAGCAAGAAGAGAGAGAGAGAGAGAGAGAGAGAGCAAGAGAGAGGAAAGCAGGAAGAAAGGGAGAGGAAACTTAGTTTTATACATAACCTGAAGAGCACACAGTGAGAATTAAACTCATAAACTAGTTATGGTCTATTAGTCTAGCTTGCTACATTACACTACATGAAGCACCCTACTGGCAGCAATTAGTTATTCATATCTGTGAATTTAGGGACTTAAAAGGGGAGATAATTACACCAAGACATTTTTTTTCACACAAATCTAGGCTAATTTGTTTAATAAGTCAAACTGGGTAGATGACAAAAAGAAAGGCCATGCTGTGCTCTTTATCCTTTACGATAAGCAACTTTAATTAAAGGGTTTGGCTTTTTACATTTCCTGTAAATTAACAGTCCTCACTACCCCAGCAATTGTAGATCAAATGCAGATTGCAACTATTTTACAGTCATTCTCTACTTTAATAAAGACCTTGACTACATACTAACTAACAGAGATCCAAATGAACTAACATAGTTTTATCCAGAAATAGCTAAGAAAATCTTTTTCTCTGAAAATGATAAAGTTTCAGGGCAGAGCTGAGCAGGGCTGGACTGGGCCGGGCCAGCCCTAGGGTTCCTAGTACCCGAGTCAAACTGAACTTTGGTGCCTTTTAAAGTATATAATCTTATTCATATTTTGCAATGAGAGAAATGAATATATGAGAATAAGTAAGAATGGAGGAGATGTATTGAAAACTACAGGCTGTTTTAGAAAATTTGAAAAATCGAAATCATTTGAGAAGGACTAGATGTGAAAAAAAAAATTGATATCATTTAAGAGGTACAAGATGTTTAAAGAATGAATATCATTTTTGAGATGTACTAGATATTAAAAAAAACAGCTCATTGGCCTAGAGGGTAGACTGTTCGCCAATGGCAAGGTAGACCAGAGTTCAGTCCCAGATTGCGTCATACCAAAGACTTAAAAAATGGTACTTGATACCTCCTTGCTTAATACTCAGTATTATAAGGTACATATAGGCTATCGATTATATGGAAATCAGACCTAACCGATAAAATGAAACGCAGTTTCTTCCAGACAGCGGTCACATCGATACTGCTATATGGATGCACTACATGGACGCTAACAAAACGGCTGGAGAAGAAACTGGATGGCAATTACACAAGAATGCTGCGTGCAATCCTGAACAAGTCCTGGCAGCAGCACCCCACAAGACACCAACTGTACGGCCACCTGCCCCCTATCACGAAAACTATTCAAGTTAGACGAACCAGACATGCAGGACACTGCTGGAGAAGCAGAGATGAACTCATAAGAGATGTACTCTTATGGATCCCCACTCATGGCCTCGCAAAAGCAGGACGACCAGCACGAACGTACATTCAGCAGCTATGTGAGGATACAGGATGTTGTCCTGAAGACCTACCTAAGGCGATGAACGATAGGGAGGAGTGGCGAGAGAGGGTCAGGGATATCCGTGCTACCAGCGCGATATGATGATGATGATCAAGGATAAAGTGAAGCAAATCCGGGGGAAGGAGTAGCACCCTCCCCTACACCTCAGTGTAGTAGCTACTGAAAAGGGAGCCTTCAGGTCACCCTCAACTACAGTCAACTACAAAAAAAAAAATTGATATAATTTCATAATCTAAAAACTTAACTATTTTTCATTCAGATGTTCTCAAATTTCAACAGCATTTGTAGAAACAACTCGAAATTCTATGTTTAATGTTTGAGTTGTTTCTTCAAATGCTGTTGAAATTTGGGAACATCTGAATGAAAAATAGTTAAGTTTTTAGATTATGAAATCATATCAATTCTTTTTTTTTTTTTTGTAGTTGTTTCATTTTTTTTTTTCTTTTCAGGAATAGAAACACCATTTTCTGGGAAAAAAGGTGTTTAAAAATTCTATATTTAATGTTTTAAACACCTTTTTTTCCCCTGAAAATGGCATTTCTATTCCTGAAAAGAAAAAAAAAATGAAACAAGAAGCATATAATCTTGAGTTGTTTCTACATATGCGGTTAAAATTTGATCATTTGAATGAGAATTAGTTTATGAAATGATTTCAATTTTTGAGACACACACTGTATATCTCAAATAATTACAGATTTTACCATCATGTGTGTTGTGTTCTGGTTAGTGAACACAAGTTGTAGTAATAATAAGACAAACCACAATATGTGAGGAAAATAGTTATATTTACAGGAAAGAGTATTTACAAGAGAGAGACTGTTAGTAATAAGAACGTAGGATTAGTGATAGAGTAAGGATATACTTCAACAATAGGAACGGCTCTTCTCGTCTGACCCGTAGACGGATCTGATCTGGAACTTCTTGGTATTAGAGCTACTGCCATATATGGTAGATGGCCTAGCTCATTATGCTGAAAAGGTAGGTGATACCCAACAATGTGGAAAACAGCTTAAAATTTAATATTGATTGTTTTTTTGGGTTTTTTCTATTCAGGTGTAGAAATGACATTGTAAAAGAAAAGGTATTTTGTGCATTTGCTTTGTTTTAGTTTTATGGTATATCAACCATAATAGGTTATTTATTGCCAAATCTTCTTTATACATATATATTCGATATATATGATTTGGTTTTGTTGGGTTTTATAGCATATCAACCATTGGAGGTTATTTATTATCAAATCTTCTTTATACATATATATTTGGTTTTGTTGGGTTTAATGGCATATCAACCGTTGTAGGTTATTTATTGCCAAATCTTCTTTATACATATATATTGAATACATATGATTTGTAAACATAAGTCAACATAGTTAAATAGTTTCAAGTATTGCTATGTATCACCAACAATTCAATTAAACATTGGTTATTTGTTTACACACAGTTAAATGATCAAACAGTTCTATTTCTAGCAATTCAGTAAAGCATAAATTATTTGTTTGCACACAATTTAAATGTTAAACAGATCTACTTACCCATAGATAGAATCAGAGTCAACCTGGAAGCAATGGCAATGAAAGGGTACACTGCATTCCCCAAAGCTTCAGCATTACTGGAGCCTCACCATCAGATTGCTTTATGTCATATGTGATACGATGGGTGGCATTCATTTCTGTGGGTGTGGGTAAGTGCCTGACAGAAGATTTCTTTGTCTGTTTTGGTGCGAAACCCACACAAAGGGCTTGCGCCCGAGATCTCCCACGAACCGGATGAGATGGAGGCAAGGAAGGTCCCTGGGAGAACAGAGAAGGGTCAGTCAGCAGAAGAAGAGTCAAGAGAAGTGGACAGAACAGACCAGTCGACAGAGCAGGGTAGTCGACAGAAGTCGAGGGAAAGCTGAAGGTCGAGAAAGGCGGCTACTAGAACCTGGGTTGGCCAACGTGAGAAGATGAGTCAGCATTCCTTTGTGGCTTTGTGTGAATTTCGGTCGAGTACACGCTCGCGTTAGCTCACAGAAGCACAGAATGCTAGGAAAGTGTCACAGACTTTCCCTTCTTGCGCTTGGAGCTAACCCAAGCCAATGATTGTTTGTTCTTCTTTTCTTCCACCCTCTCGGTTGTGTATGTCATGTTTTGTGTGTCCGTAGAGAAATGTGTAATACCCCTGCTCGGAGATAAGAGAAACCACAAGACAATCTGATCTAATGGCCATGAGTAGTTTGGATGGTTGAGATAGTGGCGGTCAACCAGTGGTGTATTGTCACACATATACAGGATACTTGTTGGAAGAGTCTTACCTCTCTGCAGAGATGCAGTCGGTGTATTCAACAACTTCAGCTGATTAGGCTTTGAGAGTTAGAGTATACTCAAACACAGTCAAACAAGACTGTGCAACTTGCATTTGTGAGAGAAATCATTGAAAACGCATCAACTACAATGCTGTTTTGGGCATGTCCCTAAAAGTTCAAAGAAGAAGACGGTCTGCACAGGGTAAAAGGAGTTGGACTACTAACTTAATGTGTACTGAGTCATAGGTGGTGTGCCTATTGAACACTTGAAATCCACATAGCTTTGAATTTCTCATTCAAATTTTGATGAATAAATCTTATTTTGCTCAACATGAAAACCATTTAGCTTCAACTATTCAGATGACATTTAGACTATATAGTTGCTCAGGAGAAGAAAGAGAAAGAGAATCAATAAGAAAGAGAAGCTAGAAGAAAGAGGGAATATATATATAGAGAGAAACAAGTAAAAAAAGAGCAAAACAAGAATAAAGAGAGAGAAGAAAGAAGATGAGAGAGAGAGAGAGAGAGAGAGAGAGAGAGAGAGAGAGAGAGAGAAGTAAGTAGATAGAGCGAGAAGGAAGTGGAAAGATAGAGAGATAAGCAAGTAGAAAGAGAGAGAATCTCAAACGATATAAATTTTTTGTAACACTGTGTATTATCTTATTAGTTTTACACTAAGAGATATAGATGTATCAGAATGAGTAGAGGAAGATTTCTAAACTTCAATAGAAAGAATGAGAAAAGAAGAAAGGAAGAGAGAAGTAAGAAAAAAAAAGGAGATGGGAGGAAGGAAGAGGGGGGGCAAAAAGAAAGAGAAAATCAAAAAAAAGAGAGAAAGAGAAACAAAAAGAAAGAGAGAAAGAAGCAAGAAGAGAGAGATAGAGATAAGTAAGAAGTGAGAGAGAGAGAGAGAGAGAAAGAGAGAGAGAGAGAGAGAGAGAGAGAGAGAGAGAAATAAACAAAATGAAAAGGAGAGAAAGGAATAAAGAAAGAAGAAAAGAAGCAAGAAACAAGAAGAAAGGGATAGGAAAGAAAGAGAGAGAGAGAGAGAGAGAGAGAGAGAGAGAGAGAGAAATGAGAAATAAGATAGAAGTATGAAAAAGGGGAGAGAGAAGCTGGAAGAAAGAAAGCAAGAAAGAAAGAGTAAAGCAAGAAGAAAGACAGAGAGAGATGGAATGATAAGAAGAAAAGGAGAGAGAAGCAAGAAGAAAGAGATAAGCAAGAGGAAAAGGAGAAGCAAGAAGAGAGGCAGAGAGAAAGAAAAAGTGGGAGACAATCTAGAAGAAAGGGAAGGAGAAGAAGAAAGGGAGAGAGAAGAAAAAAGAAAGAGAAAGGGAGAGAAAAGAGAGAAGCATCAAGAAAGAAGAAAAGGAGAAGAAAGATATATGAAAGCAAGAGGAATGGGAGAGAGAAGCAAGAAGAATGAGAAAGAGGGAATCATTAAGAAAGAAGAAAAGAAGAAACAAGAAGAAATAGAGAAACAAGATAAAAATGAGTGAAGCAAGAAGAAAGAGAAGCAAGAAGAAAGAAGGAATATATATAGAGAGAAACAAGTAAAAAAGAGAGCAAAACAAGAAGAAAGAGAAAGAAGAAAGAAGAAAGAGAGCGCGAGACAGAGAGATGGGGGGTAAGTAGAGATAGATAGATAGATAGATAGATAGATAGATAGATAGATAGAGAAGCAGGTGGAAAGAGAGAGACAAGAAAGAAGAAATATATATAGAGAAAAACAAGGAAAAAAAGAGACAGAGAGAAGCAAAAAGAAAGAGAGAGAATCAAGTAGAAAGAGAGAGAGAAAACTAAGAAGAAAGTGGGAGAGAACAGAGAAGAGAGAAAGAGAGATAAGTAAGTCGAAAGAGAGAGAGAGAGAGAGAGAGAGAGAGAGAGAAAGAGAGAGGCAAGTAGAAAGAGAGAGAGAAAGGCAAGAAGAAAATCAGAGAGAAGCAAGAAGAAACAAAGAAAGAGAGAGAGAAAGAGAGAGAGAGGGAGAGAAGCAGAATCTATGTATGTCATGGAATAAGAGAACTCTCCTCTGGCTGCAATGCTCTTGTACCATTCCAACAACTTCTGGAAGGCCCCATGGAAGTCCTCTTGTGTGAGCATGTCAATGACCTTCGTCACCGCCTCTTTCATCTCCTCAATTGTCTCATAACAAAACTGAGCAGACCTGGAACCGATGGCTAAGGCTAACTGTGCCTTAGCTCAGTGAAGCTGAGCGATCGGGGAACCGATGGCAAAGGCTAACTGTGCCTTAGCTCTGTGAAGCTGAGCGATCGGGGATCCGATGGCAAAGGCTTAACCGTGCCTATAGCTCTGCGAAGCTGAACGAACGAACTGGGAACGATGGCTAAGGCTAACCGTGCCTTAGCGCTGCACAATCGAGCAAACGAACCGGGAAGCCATAGCTAAGATTTGCTGTATCTTAGCGCTGTGCAGACAGGGAAACCGACCGAAATGGTTAACCGGTTGGTCTTAGAGTCCTCTTCGTATTTGCCTCCAGGCCGTCTGGTTCGACGTGTTCGTAAGAACCATCAGAGATACTCCAACCCGAAGAAGGGGACCTCTAGTGGCCCTTAAAAGGACCTTTTAGCATATCTATGTTGAGGTAAGGCGAATGCGACCACGAGATGTAGGATTACGCTATCAAGAGCTTCGCTACAGGAAAACAAGCGTGCCGATATTTGCAATTGCCTCCCACCAGACAGGGCTTGACACAAGGTCAATGACCCAAAGGTCGATTATAGTGGGGGTTTAGGGGAGGGGAAGGTCGGGCACGAGCCGAAGCTCGAGCCCTGCTGGACTTTGATGCAGATCGCCCACCCGATGGTGGCCCAACCGAATTTGGGGGCCTTACGGTCTCAAATCTGCCTTTGTTGGACTGTGCTCGAAAACGAGCATACCGCCGGACTGCTGATTGGAGCCTTGTCTAACAGGATGATAGCTATGTCATACTAATAGGGCCGCGTAGACACAAAGATTGTTTATAAAAATAGAAGTCCTTCTTTAGCCTGGGATAGGCTTCGAAAGATAATCCAATTTATTCTAATAGAGAGTCTTTTGAAAGACGGGCTCTATTAATGTTGTAAAATGTAAGTAATTACCCTTTTAGCCGTTACGGCAGGTCAAGGCTATGGAAGGTTTTATAGGATACACATTTTTTCTAGTCTTAAAATAAGCAATAAAAGCATACTTAAGAACATTCCAGAAATTTAGGATCAAAACTGCATTAGCATTTAAGACCAAGCCTAGCCATTAAATCAGTAAAGCAGTGGCCGATACTCTGTCCGGCAAATTCCTTTTCTTCTACAGCCAAAGTTCATGACCTAGCTACAGATGACCACGAAACGCGTTCAAAAGAAAAACCGACAAACCTTCTTTCATCAACGCGACACACTGTCGCCACAATCATAAAACATGACATGAACTTAACGTAAGTAAGAACGACTTATTCACGGACTCCGTTGACTTGAACATACACAAACCTTTAAACAAATTTATTTTCTTCTTGCCAAACTTTATTTTCCAAAAGGCCATTTACACATCATGTATTTTATTTGTTTTCATATTTTGTTTTATGCATATTAAATTGTTTGGTGTTTAATGTTCGTTGTGTTCTATTCCATTTCTTTTACGCGATTGTAAAGTTCTGTGTTGTATTTGTGGAGGAAATAATATAGAGAGCAATACCCGTAAAATACAGATGCATATCCACTGAAATAACCAAATTACATACAACCCTAACAGTTTCATCATTTCCGGTCGTAGCCGGATGTAATGTTTTTAAAGGTTTGGGGGATCCGATTTGTTTACGTTTGTGAACAGGTCGCGACAGTCGTTTAGTAAGTGAAACTAGAAACCGTACAATTGTGTGTAAATTATAAGTATTTGATAGAAATACTTGAAACCATTGAACTGTGTGCAAATTCTTCATAATAGGTAAGAATACTTGGTATCATAATTGTGTGAGAAACTCTTAAGAAACAACTACACAAAAAATGGGAATATGAACACAAGATGAATGCAATTCCCTAACCTCTCCGCTTAAAATAACCCTAGATGAGTTGTCAGGCCATTAAAATCAATCAATCTAAATGCTCACTTTTAGAAAGCCAAGTAAGGCAGCTAGTATATATTACTCATTTGCCTTCATGTATGACTTGTTCTGAGAGGCTAAAAAAAACTTATTCCTCATGAATGGACAATTTACGTATACAGCTGTCAGTTACTTTTTATAGCCTAAAAACCCTTATGTTTACCTCCTTGTAAGCAGCCGAAAATACCACACTTCCGTCGTTTCACAGACTTGTAAAATTGTCTTTAAAATACATTGCACTAATTCAAACTCCTTCATATCTTCCATGCGTATAAAATTGAAAGAATGTATCAAATAGGGAAAATAAAATGTAAGGTGTTTCAGAAAAGAAACCGAACATTCGTAAAAATAAATTGACAATTTAATGAAACTTGCCTCCTTTAAAATATTTCCCTCTATTCATAATGTGTTTCAATTCATATATATATACTTGAAGTCATTTTGAAGGAGAGTAGTCTCAGTCCTGGCATAAAGCGAGAAGTCTGGGGCACCTTGTGAACACTGTAGGATAGCAAAGAAATTTGCATCTATTTATTTAGATCTCGTTGTGAATGATTTAGCTCCGTAATTTACAGGAGTTACTTTCAGGTTTAGTTCCACCACAAATACAACACAAATTTTACAAGCATGTAAACAAATGGAATATGACAACAAGGAACATTAAGAAACAATTTAATAATCATAACAGACAGGATAAAAATAATTAGAAATACAATGTTCATGTTATGTACGAGCGGCCTTTGTAGAAAATACAGCTATGACCAATTGAATGAAAATAGGATTGTTCGCCCGTGTGGCGTGTGTACCTGTTAGGAAAATCAATATGTCCATAGTTGGCCGAAGTAAAGAAGATAAAAAGTTGACTTTACTTACAAGGGTTTGTGTGTGCGTATGTAAGTGATGGACCGTAAGTATGTGCCTTTTGTTTTCATAAGTCCGCACGTGCGTTTTTTACGATCTTTGGCGATAACGTGTCGCATCTGGTAGTCGGTAAAAGAAGGTTGCATGGCTTTTCCCTTTGAGTCTTATGGCGTGGCTCTCTGCTATCCGTCGTGGCCTCCCGTAGTGGAAAGTCTTTTTGGTAGTGGAAGGAATGACCTAGTTAATTAAAATCTTCGTTATTTATACTTTTAGGAATCACTTAAGTGGATAAAAAAATAGGATATTGTTAGGTTTATTGCGGGTCCTAAAATTCAAGCGCGCAGATATTTCTTGACCAATCAGATTCGTATATTTACTTTGTTTCAGAGCCTAAAAATTTTCTGTTAATTAGTTTCTGAGCTGGATTTTCCAGAATGTTCTTATTTTGTGTTTTTAGCTAATTGGTTGAAAAATATAAAAATGTAACTTTAATTTTAATGAGATTTTGATCCGGAATTTCTAGAATGTTCCGATGTAAGTTTTTGGGGTTGGTTATTTTAAGGCTAAAAAATATGCATTCTATAATCTAAATGATAAAAAAGTGACATTTAACACAAATTCAGACTCCGCCCCACTAAATTACTATTCATTTACAAATTCAACTGAAAATTCCTTTATTTCCTAAGTTTATAATTTTGATAAAAATAACTCACTACGATTTGCTGTTTTTGTTGGGTCACGGTTGCAAAGAGAAAGAGAGAGAGAGAGAGTAAAAAAATGTTAACACTTCTCTGTCTTGTTGAGCATTTTTTATCTCTCTGATTTAATAAAATCGACAACCTTTCCAGATGGATTTCACCTTGACGATTCAGAACAAAACCAATCTAGAAAGGCTAAAATCCGAGAGTGGGATAATTAACTAACTTCTGACCGACGGTGATACAGTTCTGCTTTTGTCCTCCGGTGAGCAATCACAGAACAATTTTTGTTGCTATTTATTGCATTGTATGTTTTTCTTTTAAAATAATGTGGCAGAAACAGATTTCTCATTCTTTGGAAAAGATGGATTAATGCTCTTATCTGTCAAAAGAATTTCTTCTAATGACTAATTGCAAAAGCTGTAAAAAAGAAGAAAACATGAAAAGTTTATCCTTTTTCCATACAGAATGGTTTGGTTTGGTTTCTTTATTTAATGGCATATCAACCTTCATGGGCCATTTAATGCCAAAAGCATCTTTGTAGAAGAACAGCTGTGGTATTATTACCAATAGCTGGAGGAATAAGAGATTTCATATCTGTCTTAAATTTATCCACTTTTAGGTAAATTCGACTTTTAACCTGTGTCTGAAAGAAAATGGAAATGGAAAAACCAGGAAGAAAGCACAAATGATCTTGTTAGATTATAAATTGAAATAATTCCCTTACAAGGGCCGCCTTGAGAGTGTAATATATTAGTTTAGCTGGCGACAATGACCTTAGCAGATTCAATGCAGTCGCAAGATAACATCAACAAAGTGGGTCACAAGAAGGAGATGATAAAGGAGGATGGCAAAAAATATGATTTACTGCCTATGGATAGAATGACAGAAATTTCCGTTCGCAGATAAGATCAACATATTACCGAAAAAAAATTGGAAGTATGTAAGTTCCGATAACCAGCCATAAACAGAAAAATACGCGGGCGAAGAGGCGGGTTCATATTCCCGCATTGGACATGAGAGACAATATTAGGTCTGTAATTTTGGACTGAAGGCAGAGATCCAGTGGTCGCTCAAACGAAGGGGAGAGGTCTGCTGGTTTCCTAAGTGAAGGGAGAGACCCACTGGTCACTCAAGCAGACCTGTCAGCTCCCTGTGTGTGTTCTCCGGTTGTCGCACTACTTCACAAAAAGGGTCCCCTCCACAGAAGAAAGATATGTGCGAACTCTCTCTGGCTGTATTCCTACCACACAGAATCGTCGCCGTCGAAGAATAAAGATATAAATTATATTTTTATATATCAACGTGTTTTTCGGTGTTTGTCTAGAGGTGTAATATGCAATAAGAGGAGACTCTTCACAAAGTAGCCTATATTTTATAAAAATCTATTTCTAAAAACAAATATCAAGACGACCACGTCCAGCACCTGATTTGGCCAGAGTGGAAAATGGAGAAGTAATCCCAAGCAAGACGGCACCAAAAAGCTGCCACCACTTTTTGTCGAGAACTACTATTGAACCCCCAGTATGACTTCGGGAACCAAACTGAAGACAGGAAAAATAGCCAGCAGATGGGTTTCGTTATTCGCTTCTTGAACAGCCAGTAAATATATCAAACTGTAGAGGCAAGAAGCTTCTCAAGAAATAAAAGTAAAATTAAATGAAAGTCGACTACTGAAATTCTACCAAAGTAAACAATTGAAAAAAAATTCAACCGAGAATTCTGCTGAAAAGAACTTTAAAGAAGACTCGAATTAAAGAACACTGAAACATTTCGACAAAACTAAAAAGATAAGAAAAATACTCAAATTCAAAGAACTTTGTTTTCCGGAAACTCTCTCAGGTAAGTTCTGGCAAATTATGCTAAAATTTGCAACACTTAATCTTTTCTATTGTGGGGGTTTCGACTGAAGGTCAAGGGCTATGGGCAAAGCTGTGTTACCGTTTATATCTGACTCCATTATTAGGTTATTTTATTCTACCCCACGTTGGCTAGTCGGTGTAACGCCTTGCCCAAGAAAGGCCCAAAAAGAATTATACAAAAGAAGACAGACACAGAAAGGAGACGAAGACGTTTCTTTTAGACTTTTCTTTATTTACTGGGTTCAACAACCATTCCATGGGTGAGGGAGTTTTCCCTGAATACAATTGAAATGGTTGAATCCCCCAGTTAAGGTGTCTAAAAATACGTTAGTCGTTTCTTGCATATGCTTGTCCTCATTGGGTATTTAAGGCTTAGTTTAAGGGTTAGTTTCTTTTGGAAGTTTGTCAAAGTCCATTTGTTTTAGTTTGTAGTCCCATTTCGTAGTCTTTTATAATCCGGCATATTCCGAGAGAGAACTGCTACTGGGTGAAACGCCTAGTTCAAAGACATATGCGTGGCGCCCAGACACCCGTCAGCAATGATGTCAAATCGCTGGTCACCGCCTGAAAGAGAAAAAGCCTGTTCCCCACTGTCGGGAGGTTTCTTTTTTCTTTACGCATGCGTCATCCCTTTTTCCTGTTAGGGACCTCTGGGAGTTTCTGCAAATTTAATAGTTTTCTTCTTTTTTTAAAAAATTCAATCTAATTTTTCTTTTAAATTTATTTATTCGTTCCCTACACTATCCCTTTTTTTTCTTGTTTCTTTGTATAAAATTCCCTTTAAAAACTTTACTGTCTCTTGTTATCTTTTCGAATCAGTATCCGAACTAGAAAGCTGTAGAACTTACTGTTTAAACTTACCGTTTGAACTCACCATTTAATATGGCACACTAAAGCCCCTAAAAACATTACCAAGTTAAATACTAAACTTGGCTTTAGAGTCACTCACTTGGTATCAAATTTTATCCCTCAAATTCCAATAATTTCCCATATGCGGGCGTCACAATATTACAAATTCTACTCACCTTGTAATAGTCTGAACAATGGAAAAAGAGGAAAAAAACACTCACTCAAATATGGGTTTTCTACAAAACAAAATAACCCACAAGAAAGTTCATATTCATACAAGGTAAAAGACAAAAGTAAAACTTGTTCGTGTAAAGGTTTCAAGCCTCAGTCATTAGACTTTTATATTGTGGAGGAATGAGTATTTCTTTATGATGTAACTCCGATTGTCTGTCCCACAATATGCAACACAATTTGTACAAACAAACGTAGACGAAAGAAAATTGACAAAAATAAGAATGGTAAAAAACAAAAAAAAAAATTCATTAGCTTCGTGGTAGACGAGGGTTCAATCTCAGGTTGAGTCATACCAAAGATTCAAAAAATTGTACTTGATACCTCCTTGCTTAAAACGCAGCATCATAAGTTATGTCTGAAGGGTAAAGTGGAGCAATCCAGGGAAAGGAGTAGCGCCCTCTCTTACACCTCGGTGTAGTAGCTATTGAAAAGGGAGCCTTTGGGCAACCCTCGACTACTCATCTACGGTTATCAGAGAAATTGATCCACAACTTCTCTGATTTAAACCATTTGTTGCGTTCTCAAAGGAATATATGCAAAAGATCTCAAAGAAACACTATTGTTTGTAGATTTCTCCATGGCATTCGATTCCATATGTAGAAGAAAGATGGAGTGAATACTTCTAGCATTTAGTTTCACTACAAAAAACTGTTACTGCTATAATGACGCTCTACAAAAACATGAAGGCAGTGTGTAATATACCTATAATATACGGATGTGTGAAATAGACATAGGGAATCTAAAAACACGAAACTCACGAAATTGGTTCAGGTACGAAACTTTTTATTACCTTTTTGAGTTAAAGGTAATTCGACATGAGGAGAGAGAGGCACAATCTTTTTATGCTGACTTTCCCATCAGACACACCACCACCACCACCACCACGTGCGGCGCCCGTAGCGCACAAAGTCGTCTGGCCTCGCCCAGGTCTGAATGTCGACTCTGTCGTTTGGAGGCAGGAACTCAACTCCCTGCTTTTTCTCAAATCTCAACATCCTCAGCCCACGCTTCCGGATATGACGTCATTTACCTCCTTAGTCTCATTTCCTATCTGGGAATTTTATTTTGACATCTGCGAATGAACACCTGCGTTAATGTTGCACCTAACTAACTCATGCACTAAACGAAAGGTTCTCATCCTAACTAAACCGAAAGGCAAGATATATAAAACGAAATCCCTCCGCCATTATATTACAAGTGGTGTGCTCATGTGATGGTGACACAGCTTTCTTTGACATTGGTCACTGGAGTCTTTCAAAGAGATAAATCAGAACCATTTCTATTCATAATGCAGTACGGATGAGAAATCTAATAAAAAAAAAATAGTTTCACACTTTCAGTATCCACAGAAACTATTGCTGATGCAAATTACACAGATAATCTAGTGCTTCTTCAAGATGCAATATGCTCAAGCTGAATTTCCACTGGTCTGTACATTCTATCTAGTTCTTCTTATAGATGCATCTGCTCAAGCTGAATTTACACTGCATTGCCTAGAGCAAGCAGCAAGAGGAATTTGTCTCTATCTTCTATTAACTGCTTTTCGAAGAAGAATATGCTCAAGCTGAATCTCTGCTGCATAGCCGGGAGCAAGCAGCTTGAAGAATTGGTTTCTATGTTCTAATTCTTCATGTATATTCATCTGCTTAAGCTGAATCTCTGCTGCATAGCCTAGGAATTGGTGTCTATGTCAACTCAGATAAAACAGAGTTCAAGTCTTTTAATCAAGAAGGCGCCATTCTTCCATAAATGACAAACCTCTGAAATTAGCAGACATGTTCATACACATTGGTAGCAATATCTCATCAACTGAAAGCTATGTTAAATTATGCATAGAAAAAGTATGAACTGCTAGTAACAGGTTAATGATAATAAGGAAATCTAATCTCTCTGATAAGAAAAATGGGAATTCTTCAAAGTAGTAGTTACAGCAGTACTATTGTATGATTGCATCACTTGAACTCTAATGCAACACCAGGAGAAAAAGCTAGCTGAGAACTATGCAAGGATTCTACGTACTGTTCTGAACAAATTCTGAAAGAAGACCAGACAAAATGGCAGCTGTATCTAAAGCAACAAAACAACAGCTGTACTTCCCTCCCATTTCACAAACCATCGAAAATGAGCAAGACATACAGGAACAACCAGAGAAGTAAAGACAAATTCATAAACAGTAAAAACTTACATTTATCAGCTTTGTGAGGATACTGATTGCCATCTAGAGGGATTACCAAATGTAAAGGCTGATAGGGATTGATGGTGAGAGAGTTAATGGAATCAGTGTGCTTAGCATGCCTTAATGATGATGATAACATATATTATGATGATAATATGTATGTTATGAATGAAAGAACAGACACATAAATAGTTTGGTTTCTTTGTTTAATGGTATATCAACCTTTGTGGGTTATTTAAAGCTAAAGCCATCCTTATAGTGATACTATTTAGCTGGTGGGAAGGATAATGGAGTATATGGCTTTCCCAAGCTATGGATCCAAAAGTGAATGTAATTGTGTGACTGGAGTTTGAACTTTTTACTTTGAGGCCATGGTTGGTTTGGTTTCTTTGTTTAATGGCATATCAACCTTTGTGGGGTATTTAATGCCAAAGCCATTCTCCGAGAAGAACAGTAGCGGTATTATTTAACCCATAGCTGGGTTTGAGGCCATGGTTCAGCTCTTTAGCTATTAATGTCACAGTGACTCCCTCCAGACACATAAACGTTTGTACAATATTTTTTTAAATAAATTTTCAATCCAAATTGGTTTCATTTTTGGAGCATCCTCAGAAGATGTTTACTTTTCATGACTTATGTTGATAAATAATTTCAGATGTGGAAGTAAATTCTTTATTTTTTCTTTCTTAAGGATTTTTTTAACAGGAAGATCAATCTATAAAAGGTAATGAATGATTTAAGAATGAACCTATTTTTAAATTTTAATATTTTTAATACAGAAGTTTGATTTGGTTTGATTTAATGGCATATTGTAGGTTATTTAAAGCCAAATCCATTTTTATACATATAAACAGTTCTATTTCAAACAATTCAGTTTAGCCTAAGTACACAGTTTAATTGTCAAAAATATTTCCATTTCAAGCTATTTAGTTTAGTCTAACAGTTCTAATTTATAAATTCATAAATTCACAGTTTAAATGTTAAAAACAGTTCATTTTCAAACAATTCCATTTAGCATAATTACACAGAAAAAATATAAAACAGTTCTATTTCAAACAATTCCATTTAGCATAACTACACAGTTTAAATGTCAAAAACAGTTCTATTTCAAACAATTCCGTTTAGCATTAGTACACTGTTTAGTTTTATTTGACCCATAGATAGGACCCTATCAGGTGCTCCTACTCCAGGCCAAAGTAGACCTGGGGGTGATGGCAATAAAGGGATACTCTGCATTACCCAAAACTCCTAATTTACAGGAGTCTCGCCATCAGATTGTTTAGTGTCATATCCAGGACACTTGTTGAAGGATGCAATCGATGTATTCTGCAGGCCCAGCTGACTGAAGTATTTCAATACAGAAGTGAATGAATGAGACTGTATCTATGTCTTTTTTTGTGTAAGGATTTTATTGTTAAGTATATTTGGGTACGGCTTTCATCTATCTTCATGGGTTACTAGATTTCAGTTTTTAGTTCCTGTTTCTTTTTTTAATGGCAAATAAAACTTCAAGGGTTATTCATTGTCAGAACCACCCTTGTAGAGGAGCATCGATATTTGTCACACCCTTCCACCAGACAGGACTTTACACAAGTTCAATAACCTGAAGGTTGATTATAGTGGGGATATAAGGGAAGAGAAGGTCGGGCATGTAGAGGAACAGTCATGTTACTGTTTAACCCACAGCTTAGGGGGATAAGGTGATTCATACCTTTCCCAAGGGTATTAGTCTAAAAAATTTATGTAATAGTTCAACTGAAATTCAACCTTGCTTACTACAATTTTACAGTCCTGTACATTAGCCACTATATCATGGGAACTCCCTCTATTACAAGAATTGATGTAGTGTTTGATAAATTTGTTTTTTATCTCGCCAATTATCATGAATTTAGTATTTCGGTTAACTTCTGTAAGTTAGAAATGTTGTTCTGCCGAGAGAAGTTTATCATAATTCAAAAATTTAATTCTGTATACATTAAATAAGTTTCCAGACTTTTTTCGTATGGGTACTTTTATTGATAGTACACACATGAAACTCTAGTCCCCTTCAAAGTAATCTCCTCCAGCTGCAATGCACTCGTTGTACTGTTCCAACAACTTCTGGAAGGCCCCATGGAAGTCTTCTTGTGTGAGCGTGTCAATGACCTTCGTCACAGCCTTTTTCATCTCCTCCATTGTCTCATAACAACAGATGGAATCTCTTGCTGCACTCCCTTAAAACCTCAACATAGTAACCCTAACCATTTGGCCAATCAACTGTGGTGTATTGACTTCCTTACTCCTCCCACACCTCTCATCATCCCTCACAGACTCCCTGCCTTCCTTGAATCTCTTATGCCACTCAAAAACTGATGCTTGATTCATGCAAGATGGTCAAAAAGCAGTTTGAAGCATTCATACATTTCTGTGGCATTTTTTCCAAGCTCAAAACAGAATTTTATTGCATATCGTTCTTCTAAAGTATCGTCATGTCCAGATTGCATTTTTGAAATTCACCAGCTGTGACAATCAGGTTTTAGTAGGATGTATTCTAATTCCTGCTGTAGCTGTTCATTTGAACCTGAAATATAACAATCGGTCTGTCATCTCATAATATGTATAGAAATAACATACTGAGTTTTCAAGAGTCTACGACAATTTTAAATGCCTGTACAAAAAAGTCTGGAAACCTATTGAATGCACTACATACATGATTTGAAAATTGAAAAATTTGGCTTGGTTTGGTTTAATGGCATATCAACTATTGTAGGTTATTTAATACCAAATCCCTTTTTATACATATAAACAGTTCTATTTTAAACAATTCAGATTAACATAATTACACTGTTTGAATGTCAAAAACAGTTCTATTTCAAACAATTCAATTCAGCATAAGTACAGTTTAAATGTCAAATATTTCTATTTGACCCATAGGTAGGACCCAGTCAGGTGCTACCCCTTCAGGCCAATAAAAACCTAAAGTACCATACTACAATTCATTTTAATATATATGTATATATATATATTCATTCAATCTGTCTCAAAATAGATGCAACCCATTAATATGATAATTCATATTACATCAAATAATCTTTTATTTGACTCTTAAAAAGCAATCATATCACTTCCAAAAAGTCAAACCAAATGACAAGGGCAGAAATTGATTGACTTTATCCGACATTGTCCGTGAAAGACCAAGTTCTTGGGAATGTCTTCAGAAGGACTTTTTCAAACTTCTTCCGATAGAATCTCTCACCACATCCACATTGTCAATCTTGCACTTAACTTTCTGCCAGATTTGGGATTTTCTATCTTCTTGTTGAGATTATTTACTGACCCTGTGGTTTGAAATTTGAGTACCCAACGATAACTTTGGCTTTTCTACGGATAATTGTCAAATTAAATTTTCTGCAAAATTTTGCTTGCAAAGTTTTGAATGATTTTGTCTCCAAATATTTCCTAATCTGAAACAAAAAAGAAGACAATGTCATTATTAGTAGAGTTATTAGCAGTTACGTAGGTCTTATGTATATTGAGACAACTTATGTAACCATATATAATGAGGCACCCTGTATGACCATATATATTGAGACACCCTATATAACCATTTATATTGAGATAACCTATATAATCATATATATTGAGACACCCTATATAACCATATATATTGAGACACCCTGTATAACCATATATATTGAGACACCCTATATAACCATATATATTGAGACACCCTATATAACCATATATATTGAGACACCCAGTATGTATATTAATAATGTAGTTTGATCTATTTATAAAGCCAACTCAGCTGGAGCAATAGAATATGCTGACTGCATAACTACAGAGGTGTAAGACCTCCCCAATGAATCTCCTGGATATGAGACTAAACTGCATTTGATGGTGAGGCTTCAGCCATAGAGCTCTGGGGAATATAGACTACCCCATCAATTACTCCCAGATCCCCTCAGACACAAAGTAGTAGTATCTGTTTGTGTTCCATCAATAGGTTAAAAAGAATTGATAGAAATAGAACAGTTTAACCTTTTAATTGAGTTCAAACAAATGACTGATGTTGAATTGAATAATCTGTATTAAATGGCAAATAGTTGAAACCATTTAACTGTGTGCAAATAAAACTATTAATGTGAGATAGTAATACTTGAAACCATTTTACTGTTTGCAAATAAAACTATGAGTATAGGATAGTAATACTTGAAACCATTTTACTGTGTCCAAACTAATGATTTATATTAAATAGAATTATTCATGTTGGATAGGAATACTTGAAACAATTTAATGATGTTCAGGATAGATTGAAAAACCCCAGTCATATTATTATATGTATATAAATGAAGTGATCATGAGGATATGTAAGGAGATAGAATTTGGAATGAATTAAATTCATTGGGCTAAAGGAAGTGTAAATATGTATGGAAAGATGAGTAATTAAAATTTGATATATTGTAGCTATTTCAAATTAATTTACCTAATTCTTTTATAATCTTTCAAGACTTTCTATCTCCAAGAAATTCAACACACTTTAAACATCATTGCCTGTGACAATCAAATGATAGTTTTTCAAAAAAGAACACTGCTTGAACAGGTATGAGTTCTTTCTTTGAATATATATTTTCTCCTTCCCCAATATTTTAATAAAAACATCCATCATTGTTCAAGCAACATCTTAAAGTCCTGATGACGGTTTATTAAAACCAAAATGTTTTAACATTGACTTCACATCAAAATAAATTCATCAAATTTGAATTATTTTGTTTTTCTATTTTTTTTATACGGTTGGATCTATTTTCATAATTTACTTCCATATATATATATATATATATATAGCCATCCACTGACAGACTGTTTTGTTGTATCACAACTCTTCAATCTGGCTAGACATGAGAAGGATTTCTCATGTCTAGCCAGATTGAAGAGTTGGGATCGAAACCTGGCTGACTTTATGCCAGCCGGGTATTCTACTGCACAGCCACTAACAAACTTGGCATAAGTATATATATATATATATATAGACTTACACTGCTACATAAGCAGGATGTGACACTATATATATGCATATATATATATATATATATGCACACAAAAACAGTAATGTGTAGTTATTTTAAAAAGTCTTTAGATTTAGAATATATATTATTCCATAAATTGGAGAAAACCTGGGAAACAGACAAGCCATAGTTTAAAGTATATATGCAATGAGGTCCTTTTGCTTTAAATTCAAGTTAGAAAAAGAGGTGTTAATAGCATACTGTTCATGTGTTAGAATGAATGGCAACAACAACAATCTCACTTTCTCACCTCTTTGATAAGGGTTCCATGGTTGGTCAGGCTTAGACCTTTGTAGATGAGCAGGAATCAAGATGTCAGTGACAACATCAGCAAAAGGCTGTTCACTACCAAACCATAGTTATCAGAAGATAAGCCCACTAGAACCAATGTTGGGAAAGTTGATATATTTTTTTGTTTCTTTTTGGTTTTAGATTTTTTGGTGTGTGGAGGGTTATTTATGAATGTGCACTCCCAAGGAGATGAAGAAGTCATGTAATGCACATTGAACCATAACGTTCATTTGTAGATAACAGTTATTACTAAGGTAGCAAATGTAGTGCAGATCTAAGATGTTGCCTGATATAGGTACATTGATAAGAAGTTTAGATTACTATTTTTGTCTGGTTCCTGGAAGTGATTCTGAGCACAAGATATGCAACTACAGAGGCACATGTCTATATTTTACTCAAACTCTCTTGACTGCTGTTAACTATGGAATGTTAAGTAGAAGCCATCACTCCTTCCTAAGCAGAAGCATCAGTATCCTCATGGACCACTGTTAACATTTTAACTAAAAAGCTTTATATATTACTATGCTTCTTTATATATATATATATATATATATATATATAAATGCAAAGTTCTTCTATGAATTGAGCACTCTGGTATCCAATAGCGCAAAATGTAAACAAATGAAAGGTAATACAAAATGCATTATAATTCCCAAGCTGACGTCGGTCATCTAAATGGCTGAGCAGTAAGATACTAAATCCAGTCTAAAGTTAGGCAGGCTTCTATCCTAGCTTGATGCGTCCTGCCTCTCTAGCTGCACTGAAGAGTTGTGATACAACAAAACAGTCGATCTGTGGATGACAATATATATATATATATATATATATATATATATATTATACCAGCCCACTAGCATAGTGGGTAGAATGTGCGCCAATGGTCTAGGAGACCAGGTTCAATCCCAGGTCAAGTCATACCAAAGACTCAAAAAATGGTACTAGACACCTCCTTGCTTACAACTCAGCATTATAAAGTACAGATCAAGGGACTGAAGTAACACCCTCCCTGACACCTTGGTGTTGTAGCTATTGAAATGAGAGCCTTCAGGTCAACCTCGACTATGGTCAGCTAATTTATTGCTTGTTTGTTTGGGTTTTTTAGGCATATCAACCTTTGTAGGTTATTTAATGCCAAATCCACTTTCATACAAATAAACTGTTCTATTTAAAACAATTCAGTTTAGCCTAAGTACACAGTTTAATTGTCAAAAATATTTCTAACAGTTCTAATTCAAACAATTCAGTTAAGTATAAGTATAGTTTTAGTTTACACACAGGTAAATATCAAAACAGTTCTATTTCAAACAATTCAGTTTAGCGTAAGTACAGTTTCAATGTCAAAAACAGTTCTATTTCAAACAATTTAATTTAGCATACAAAAACAGTTCCATTTCAAACAATTTAGTTTACCATAAGTATATGTTAATTTGTGGACCTTGGAATAATAGCAATGAAAAGATAGTCCACACTCCCTAAAGCTCCAGAACTGGAGCCTCACCACTAATTGCAATTTTGTGTTATACCTAGAACAAACCATTTCTTAAATGGGGTTTCTACTCCTTTTGTAAAGGATGCAGCCAGTGTATTCAAAGCCCTGCTGAAAGAGCAAAAGAAAAGTTGAGGAGATGAAGAATGTTTGTCACTTGTTCTCTTTATCAGGAAGGAAAGGCCGATACCCCCCTCCCCCCAAAAAAAGACGACTCAGGTTTTATTTTGGATGTTACTTTCTTCAGACAAGTAAGAACAATATTAAAGTACATGGCATGATTTTATTCATCAGTTGAGGAAAAAATTGTTCCCTTTCAAAAATCATTGGTTTGGTTTGGTTTAGTTGGGTTGGGTTTTATGGCATACCAACCATTGTAGGTTATTCATGGCCAACTCATTTTTATACATATATATTAAATATATAATTTCTGAACAAATTCTGTAGATAATATTATTAAATGAGCCTGAGCTCATTTTTTTTCTTACTATCTAGTATGAATAATTCTGTTTACTATTAATCATTTGATCACTCACAGTTTAATGTTTTCAAGTATTGCAATGTATTGCTAACAATTCAATTAAACACCAGTCATTTATTTACACAATGTTAAATAATCAAACAGTTCTATTTCAATCAATTCAGTTTAGCATGTCAACAAAGTTAAATGGTTCCAAGTATTGTTATGTATAGCTAACAATTCAATTAAACATCAGTCTTTTGTTTACACACAATTAAATGATCAAACAGTTCTATTTCAAACAATTCCGTTTAGCATTAATAATTTTTTGCACTCAGTTTAAATGTCAAACAGTTCTATTTGACCCACAGATAGGGCTCAATAAGGTACTACCACTCCGAGACAGAGTAGACCTGGGAGTGATGACAATGAAGGGGTACTTCACATACCCTAATGTCCCAGTATTACTGGAGCCCCACCATCAGTTTGTTTATTGTCATATCAAGAGATAGAGTCGGTGTATTCTTCAGCCCCTGGGCAGTCGACCGGTAGTGTTATGGTAGCAGAGTGTAATTCTGATCTATGGACCTCTCTTCAGAGATGTTAATTCCATGTATAGCAAAATAATTTCTGGCTTACTTTTTTTTACAACTAATTCTCTCTTAGAATTGCTAAGGCCTTCCATCCATTTTCTTTAGCATTTCAAATTTCTAGCGACAGATTTTTTCATCTAAAAGCGCAAATTATGTAGCATTTTTTCCACAAAACCACCATCATTAATATGGTCACAGTCAGATAAAATAATGCTTTGTAATTTTTGAATTCACATATATATTAAAATGTTACTTCTCGTAAGTAATAATTCTGTTGGCGGTCATCAAAATAGAATCTGTTCTTCTTCTCCAATAACTTTTGAATTAGTTTGACATCAAAAAATCCACACAGAATAAACTTTGTAAATTCACAAATCTTCAAATACTGTCAAATAATGATTCATCAAATGGAAGATATCCTGTACAGTTCTTTGCAGCACAGTGGCAAACCTTCTCAGTGGATAAGTGCTCTCTATCCAGTCCAATATCAGGGACGATTTGTTTCATGCCTCCATAATGAAATGTCAACTCTTCTCCAGGGTTTATATCCCGTCTAGCAAAAAGGCACAGTTTAGGAATTGCGTTCAAAAACCGTACGGCAGTCATCCAAAGATTTGGATCACATGAGTGATTGATAAAACGTCCCAAATTGCCAAAATTCATTGGATCAATACAGATCTCTGTCGTGCAGCTTCCGTAATGTTCTCTAAGTACCAAGATATAGTTCATTCCTCCACTAGACTGCAACAAACTTGTGCGTCTTTGGGCTTCCTTTAAGTCGATAATCTCACCTGCATACTCGCATAAGAACGTACCCTCGCGAATGAGCACACAGGCTCTCAAGCCTAGACCTTTCGTAGAGGGGGCATCAAATACTTCCGTCCTGTATTTCAATCCGTGTTGGACCAACCGGTTTAAACAAATTGAGCTGCACAAACAATTGGGGCCACATTCGAGAATTGGTGCACATAACTCTGCTCCTCGATCTGGAGTTTCCTTGAAGGATCCAGTTTTGAGAATGGTTCCTTCCTTGGAATAGGCCATACCAAACCTTAAAATGCATGGGCAGTTGTCCGGGGAACAGGACTTTGTTTCGCACTGGCAACCTTCGTATTTGGTTTCAAATTCTTCCATACTGCATCCAGGTCCTGGGATACAACGGGACACATACTGCAAAAAAGAAAAAAGAATATAAATGAAAACAAATATATATGTATATATATATATGCTCAGTTTGGGTTGTATAAGTTTTGCATGCAATTGTATACTTTGGAGTGATCAGATAACACCACTCAGAAATTTGTTTAATTCACCAAAGAATATGATCCTTCCCCAAATTTTAAGGTTTAGTTTGATTGTGTTTTATGGCATATCAACTATTGTTGGTTATTTAATGCAAAATCCTCATTATACATATATATTAAATATATATGAATTGTTTTGGTTGGGTTTTATGACATATCAACAATTGTAGGATATTTAATGCCACATCCATTTGTATACATATAAACAGTTCTATTTCAAACAATTCAGTTGAGCATAAGAACATGGTTTAAATGTCAAAGCAGTTCTATTTCTATCAATTCAGTTTAGCCTAAGTACACAGATTAATTCTATTGAACCCATACATAGGACCATTTTAGATGCTATCACTCTGGGCTATATATATATATATATATATATATATGTATTGTCAACCACAGACGGACTGTTTCATTGTATCACAACTCTTCAGTGTGGTTAGACTCATAGGATGCTTGAAGTTGGGATCAAAACTCGCTCAACTTAACGTTGTTGGGATCAAAACTCGCTCAACTTAACGTTAGACTTAGTCTCATACCGCTCAGCCACAAGCGAACCATGTCAGCTCGGGAATTATAAGGCATTATGTAGTAGCTTTCGTTTGTTTACATTTTGCCTTACTGGATACCAGTGTTCAATTCATTCAAAGAGCTTTGCATTATGCGAGAAGCAGTCATTAATTCCTTCGCCAAAGTGCTCAACCTCTGTGGGTGGATCAAACAGGATTTGGTATTAAATAACTGACAATAGTTGATATGCCTTAAAACCAAACCAATCAACACTTCCACAAGTGACACAAGGTAAATTTTAAAGTAGAATTTAACAGGTTTTAATTCATAGTTTGCTTTCTTCTAAACCGGTTTTCACAACAAAAATAAAGAGTCCAGTTTGCCCTACTATTTACCATAACCTGGAGAGATAATTGTTGGATTCATAGCTTTGCGAGATATTTTAGTGCAATGTGAAATGCAAACAGCCTCATCCAGGGCTTGAACTCGGATCACTGGGTCCATTTTCTACGACGATAACCATTATGCCACGATCGCCTCCTGAATGTTTCATATATTAACAAAATATTTAATAATTTTTTAAAGAATAAACACATAAATGTTTGCAGAAAAATGTTTATATACATAAATTTATTAATCCTGCTCAGTGTCAGGGTTTGGCATTCACCAAAAAATGTTTATCTTATAATTGTTAACATTTCAAGACCAAAAGGCTTAGGAATGTCACAGGATTGGCTTCAGAGGTGAATGAAATCTCAGTTTTAAAACTTATTGATTTGAGCATTTGTCTTTGTACATTTTTATGAATAGATTCTAATCTTTGCTTGTCTTCTTTTTCCTCAAAGTTGTCATTAAGTAGAAAGATCAGTCTAAAAGATAATGAATTTTTATATAATTAATTTTTTTTTACATACTGATAAATATTTCAGGGTTGAAATGTAATGTTTTTGGGGTGGTTTAATTTGTTGTTGAGTCCATTTGCCGTAAGGGTTTCAAGTTGCAATATCTAACAATCTTCTTGCCCAGTCGACTGGGGATGTAGAATACACTGACTGCACCACTGCAGAGGGGTAAGACCCCTCCCCAATGAGTGTCCTGATATGACATTAAACAATCTGATGCTGAGATTCCAGTAATGCTGGAGATTTAGGGTATGCAGAGTACCCCTTCATTGCCATTGCTCCCAGATACACTCTGGCCCGGAGTGGCAGCACCCGATAGGCGGAATTTTTTTTGGTTTTGTTCTATTTTTTTTTAGTCCCGAGATTTAATTCTTTATCCATAGAAATTTATCCTAAAATTGAAAGGCCATTCAGATTTCCTTGTATATTGCTAGGAACAACAATTGTATACTAAAAGGTACATCTTTTTACTATTATGATTTCTAATAGAGTATTAGTCAAAAAAACAAAAACAAAAAAGACAGCTTACACAAAAAAATTATTAAAACAATTAATGAAAATTAATGTGATTTATGTCATGTTAAAACATTTTATGACCACTAAATATTTGATAAGATATCGACTAAAGAAAAACTAAAGTTGACGACCGTAGTCGAGGTCGACCCGAAAACTTCCATTTCAATAGGTAATACACCAAGGCGTAAGGGAAGGCGCTACTCCTTCCCTGGATTTCTCCACTTTACTCTTGATACGTACCTTATAATGCTGAGTGTTAAGCAAGTACCATTTTTTTGAGTTTTTGGCATGACTCGATCTGGGAGTGGACTCCGGTCTCAAGGGCCATTGGCGAACGCTTTACTCACCTGGCCAATAAGCCAGTTTAGGGAACTGATTAGCTTCAATTACTGCCTGGCGGCATCTGCTCACGCTTTCAACGAGTGATCAACAAAAATTATGATGCATAATGGTGATTCAATTTCTTTGCAATATTGTCAAGTGACCATTTATAATCATTAACTGCTACAATTTGACTTTTTTCAAACTTAGACAACTGCTAACAAGCCATTAGCAAAGGTTTTATTTGTCTCTGCCTCTCACCTGACAGGACTTGACACAAGGTCAATGACCCGAAGGTCAGATTAAAATGGGGAATAGGGAAGGGGAAGGTCAGGCATGAGCTGAGGCACGAACTCTGCTGGACTTTGATGGTCATTGGCTCACTTAGTGCAATGTGAGCCTGATGAGCCAAGTTGGACATGGACCCAAACATGGGTCCAGGCACAGATGTTTGATTATAGCTTAAACTGGAAAGAGAGGTCCAGTGCTATACTTGCTGGTCAATGGCCATTGTGTGCCCACCCAGCCAAAAGACTGAGGGGCAGGCAAACCATTAGCAAAGGACTAATCACAGATTAGGATATCAAATCAAGGAAAAGATATTTCCAATTTGTTGGGTATTTCTTTGTATTTTCTATTTAGAAAATTATGACTTTTCTCAATAACTGAACGAACTTTGACAACAATAACCAAAGAAAATTATCATTTCCTTTGCAAGTCTAAGATATCGAAGTTTCATTCAAATTTGTAGCAAAGATAAAAAAATTAGTTCATTTTTTTCTATCCAATTTTGTATTTTAAAGTAAAGTAAAAAGTAAAGTAGGCGACCATAGTCGAGGGTGACCCGAAGGCTCCCTTTTCGATAGGTTACTACACCAAGGTGTAGGGGGGGCGCTACTCCTTTCCCTGGATTGCTCCACTTTACCCTTGATCCGTACCTTACAATGCTGAGTGTTAAGCAAGGAGGCATCAAGTACCATTTTTTGAGTCTTTGGTATGACTCGACCTGGGATTGAACCCAGGTCTCCCGGGCGATTGGCGAACACTCTAACTGCTAGGCCAATGCTATTACAATTTTAGTTTAGCATAGGGCGAATCAAGTTTTACAATATTTTGGTATGTGTTAAAACAGTTCAAACATTGATAGTATTGTGGCAGTTGGTACGCTGACACATAGTGCATTGTTTCACTCCATGTGTGATTTGAAAGCTGCACAGATGAATGCGTAACGTTATCTAATTCGAGAATTTATGCTTTATGGGTTTAAACTGAGCCATAACACCGCAGAAGTAACCAAAAACATTTGTTATGCAAAAGACGAAGGAGCAGTTGATCACAGTACAGTAACCAAATGGTTCAAGAAATTCCACTCAGGTTGCAAGAGCCTCATCAATCAGGCAAGCTCAAGTAGGATTCAAAGTATGAATTCTATGACCGTGCTCAAAACCATAGAAGCAAATCCAGTGAGTAGCACTTGGAGATTATCAGCCGAATTCAAAATTACACAGTCCAGTGATTTTACAATTTCACAATTTCTGCAAAACCATCCAGAGATACTTAATTGTGCCTCATGTTACTAAAATATTACAAAACTTTTGACTCACCTTAGTATAATGAATGATACAGGGTAGCAACAAAACTATGGATCAGTTCCTAGAATATGTCAATATGTCCAAGAGAAGAAAGATGCAAGCATTTGAGATGTACCACTCTGGGCTTAAGATTGTGCGGGAAGTTAGGCAGTTAAGTAATGCAAGGTCAGCTCTGATGAGATTAGGTTTTCAAGATAGTCAGGATCATTGGATAAACAAGATTATACACATTATATTTTCGTTTATGTGCACACAGATACTAAGCTATTATATTTATTTATGTACATATATTTGTATACAATAATCTGTGCTTTATCGCTTTTTTCATGTACATATTGTACTGACTGCATGCAACCTGCAGACCTTGCATCTGTCACTGTAATATATATAAAGAAACTCGGAAAAATGCCAAAAATAACAACAGTAGACTCTTTGAAAATATTTTCATTAAAAAAAGTTCGAAATTATTTTTTTATTCCTTTTTTTTAATTAATACACATTTCATAATTAAATCCGTTTGTAAATGAATAAGTAAAAGAATTTTATTGAAATTAAGTAAACAGCGAATTTTTGGTAGATTTTTAAAAATGTGATCTAATTAGTCAATAAATTAGGCTTTATGCAAATTATTACATTTACACATCGTTTTATAGAGAAAAGAAATTTTCGAATATATAATTATCCTCTCTTTCTCAATAACACAAATAGTATTTTTATCAGATTATTTTGCAATCAGACAAATTTAATACAGTAAAAATAAGATTTTTATAAATTGGGACATTTTTATCTACATGTGTTGTTTCTGGTATGTTTTTAAGCTTATGTAATTCTCTATGTATATGTGTCGTTATAGAAAAATTGTTTGTAATGCATTTTTATAGCAAAAAATCACCTGTAATACATTTTTTGAAGGAAAATCATTTGTGAAACATTTTTATTGTAAAATCATTTGTGAGGCATTTCTTAATTGTAAAAATAATCTTATCAAGGATTTTTATATTATTTGGTTAGTTGGTTGTGTTTTATGGCATATCAACCCTTGTGGGTTATTTAATGCCAAATCCTGTTTATATATATATACTAAATATATATGATTTGTAAGGGAATAATTTGTAGATAATAATCTTTAAATAAATCAGAGTTTATTTGTTTGCACACAATTAAATGGTTTCAAGTATTGCTATTTAACACAAATAATCTAATTCAACATTATTCATTTGTTTGCCCACAATTAAATGGTTTCAAGTATAGTAAATGATTAAACAGTTCTATTTGATGCATAAATGGGATCCTAAAAGATACTACCACTCCATGTCAGGGTGGACCTGAGAGTAATGGCAATGAAGGAGAACTCCACATTACCCAAGGCTGTACGACTGGAGCCTCATCATCAGATTGCTTAGTATCAAATCTTGGACATTCATTGTAGTTAGGGAATCTTACTACTCTGCAGAGATGCAGTTGGTAGATTCTATTGAAGCCAGCTAACTGGGTTGGTATCTTTATCACAAAAATCCTTTGCAATGCATTTTCATGATGAATTGATTTGCAATACATTCTTATAGAAATATTAATTACTATGCATTTTCATATTAAACGTTTTTGCAATGTATTTTTATAGTAAAATTACTTAAATTAGATAAATAGCTGATTTTTGGCAGATTTTTTAAATTGAGGTGTAATTAATCAACAAATTTATCTTTGTGCAAATTGTTACACATAAATATTGTTTCAGAGTGTCAAAAATTTGTTCACACATTAAATTCTCTATTTGATTTTCTTTTTGTACATTAAAGCAAATAAGTTTAATCTCAATTTTTTTTTTTGGTGGGGGTGAACATTCTTCTTACAAATGTCAAATACAATAAATTTAAGTTTTTAGGTTTGGTTGGTTTCTTTGTTTAATGGCATATCAACTCTTTTTAGGTTATTTAATGCCAAAGCCATTCTCCTAGAAGAACAGCAGTGGTACTATTTAACCCATAGCTGGGAGGATAAGGGGGTACATACCTTTCCCAAGGGTATTTGCCCGAAAGTGAACGTAATAGCACGACTGGAGTACAAACTCGCGTACTGCGATTCCGCAGTCCATCACTTTAACCATTATACCACGAGGACACCCCCCTTTAAGTTTTTAGTTTGTATCTTTTTATCAACATGGGATCTAGAAAAAAGTCTATGAAAGTTGTTATATTTATGAGGAATGCAAATTAATCTATTTGCAAAGGGGCACAATTGTACCTACCACTGCCAGTATATATTATCATCATCATCCTCATGTCGTGCCGCTAGCACGGATATCCCTGACCCGCTTTCGCCACTTCTCCCAATCGTTCATTGCCTCTGGCAGGTATTCAGGGGTATTTCCTGTATCCTCACATAGCTGCTAAATGTATGTTCGAGCTGGTCGTCCTGCTTTTGCCCGGCCATATGTGGGGGTCCATAGGAGTACATCACTTATGAGCTCGTCCCTGCTTCTCCAGCAGTGTCCAGCATGTATATATATATATTTATATATATACAGGGTAATTGAAAAGTAACTCTCTATTCTAAAATACTTATGATTTATTTCTCATAAAAATCATTGTTTAGAAGTGATTTATAAGAATTTTAAAATAAGGAAGTACGAGTACTTTTTAATCATACCCACACACACACACGTATATGAATATGAGTGCATATATATATATATATATATACGGCCTACCAGAAGAAACCATAGCAGCAATAATGATTCTCGAGTGCGTTCACCGGATGGAGACACAAATTACTTCGACATTGTAGCAGGAGTACTACAAGGGGACACGCTTGCCCCATACCTCTTTATCATCTGTCTAGACTACATACTTAGGACATCGATCGATAACATTAGGGAAAACGGCTTCATGCTGACAAAGAAAAGGAGCAGAAGGTACCCCGCAAAAACAATTACCAACGCCGACTACGCCGACAACATAGCGCTACTGGCCAATACACCCAACCAAGCCGAAACACTACTACATAGTTTGGAACGAGCCGCTGCAGGCATTTGACTCCATGTCAATGCACACAAAACTGAATTTATGTGCTTTAATCAGAAAGGCGACATCTCCACACTAGACGGAACCTCCCTGAAACTGGTTGACAAATTGACCTACCTAGGAAGCAGCGTTTCATCAACCGAAAAAGACATCGACACACGACTAACGAAGGCATGGACAGCTATCGATAGGCTTTCGATCATATGGAAATCAAACCTGACTGATAAAATGAAACGCAGTTTCTTCCAGGCTGCGGTCGTGTTGATACTGCTATATGGATGCACTACTTGGACGCTGACTAAATGGTTGAAGAAGAAGCTCGACGGCAATTATACAAGAATGTTGTGAGCAATATTGAACAAGTCCTGGCAGCAACACCCCACAAGGCGCCAACTATATGGTCACCTACCACCTATCATGAAAACTATACAAGCTAGACGAACCAGACATGCCGGACACTGCTGGAGAAGCAAGGACGAGATCGTAAGTGATGTACTCCTGTGGAACCCCCGTATATGGCCAATCAAAAGCAGGATGACCAGCTCGAACATTCATACAGCAGCTATGTGATGATATGGGATGTAACTTTGAAGACCTGCCGGAGGTGATGAATGATAGGGAGATGTGGAGAGAGAGGGTCTGGGATATCCGTGCTAGCCGCACAACATGATGATGATTATATATATATATATATATATATATATATAAACATGGGGGTGTCCTCATGGTGTAATGATTAAAGTGATGGACTGTGGAATTGTAGTAAGCGAGTTCAAACTCCAGTCGTGCTATTACGTTCCCTTTCGGACAAATACCCTTGGGAAAGTTATGAACCCCCTTATCCTCCTAGCTATGGGTTTAATAGTTCCACTACTGTTCTTCTAGAAGAATGGCTTTGGCATTAAATAACCCACAAAGGTTGATATGCCATTAAATAAAGAAACCAAACCAAACCAAACCAAACCAAACCAAACTCATAAACATACATACACACACATAGTAATATATATATATATATATATATATATATATATATGCACTTACTAATATATATACATACAAACACATGCACATAGTTATTTACTAAGCTTAGTTGTCGTATAGAAACAGAAGATTTTCGGAGTAGGAGTAAAGCTAGAGGTTATCTTTTAAAAAAACTGAAACTGATGTATACTGGGTTAAATATATAAATGAATAATTCATATAATTTTTCCCCAAAACATCAACAACAAAAAAGACTTCAGGATTAAATTATTTGTTGGTGAAGAGTAAGACATAAGTGGAGAAGACTGGTTTGGTTTGATTTTTATGGTATATTAACCATTGTAGGTTATTTAATGCCAAATCCTCTTTATACATAGATATGAAATATCTAAGATTTAGTTTGGTTTGGTTTTATGGGACATCAACCATTGTTGGTTATTCAATGCTAAATCCTCTTTATACATATATATGAAATATATAGGATTTTGTTTGGTTGAGTTTCATGGCATATAAACCATTGTAGGTTATTTATTGCCAAATATTGTTTTTACATTAGATAAATATGATTTGTAGATATATTTTGTAGATACACACAATTAAATGACCAACCAACCAACCAACCAACAAGCCAACCAACCAACTAGCCATCCAGCAAAGAAGCCAACTAGCCATAAACCAACCAATTGGCCTACCAGCCAACAAACCTTCCACTAACTAACCAACTTCTTTAATCTTGTACATAAGTTCTTAAACATTAACAAAAAAACATTAACAAAAAGTCAAATAAAACAATTGAATGTATATGTGTGGGTGGAGAGCAATGGTGTCTTTTTTATAGGACAGCGCCCACCCCTGAATTTCTTTGTTTCATGACCTAATCCTCTTGATCTGCACAAAAAAAACATTTATATTCCATTCTTTCCTCTTTCTTTATCCACCAAATATTTCTTGTAGGGCTGGGTCTTTGGTTTTTCACATCTGAGGAACTGGAGACTTTGGCATCTGCTATTTTAGTTCCAGATTCTTTGACCTTTTGGAATGCTGCAAGAAATATTCCTTTGGTACTTTTTCAACATTATTCTCCATCTAAACCATGAAATACTCGGTTTTATGGTTTTTCTTGCTCTGATCAACTAGCAGAAGTTTTGATAATAATAAATCGACCCCCCCCATCATTCCTCAATGACAATCACAGACAAATTAATAAAATCTCACACACAAACACACAGACACACACACAAATATATATTTACATATTATATGACTTTCGGGGAGTTTCCAAGCAGATTCTTAAAATGTTCTTACCACTTCTGAAGGATTTTCTTCTTGGCTGGCAGCTTTTAGTTTTGCTCTTGAGGTGCCATTTCTTTTGTTCACTTCTTTTACTATCTGCCATACTATTCAGGATCGCTTTTTTCTACCGAGTTTCTTATTTTATTAGCCAACAAATGAATTATGCTAAACTGAATTGCTTGAAATAGAACTATTTAATCATTTATCCATGTGCAGAAAAATGATTGATGTTTAATTATTAATGATACATATCAATACTTGGAACCATTTAATTTTGTTGATATTCTAAACTGAATTGTTTAAAATAGAACTGTTTGATCACTTAACTTTTTGTAAACAAATGATTGATGTTTAATTGAATTATTTGTAATACATAGCAATACTTGAAAACAATAAATTGTGTGCCAACAAATGATTAATAGTAAATAGAATTATTTCAATTAGATAGAAATAAGTGAAACCATTTAACTGTGAGCAAAAAATGAATTCAGACTTGTTTAAAAATCTTATCGACAAAATTTAGAAATCATATATTCAATATATATGTATAAAAATGGATTTCACAGGATTAAATAACCTACAATGGTTGATATGCCATAAAACCAAACCAAACTTATTTTATTGATCTGGCCTTTCTTAAGTTTCAGCATGTTAGCATTTGATGCATTTCTTTTATTAAGCAGGGATGATATTTTCATATTACCTCATTTTTTCCTAACTACCAGCAATTCACACAGAACTGTACACTAAACTTTTGGTTTGGTTGGTATGTACTTTGCTGCTGTTTTCATTAGGGTAGCGTCAAAATTTTCATATTCATCATTAGGAGTATGTGTTTCAGATATCTCCTGAAGAGTATCAAATTTGTTTCTAATGGTTATCGTATATTTAGTGCTAATATATTTGTGGGTAAGTGACGACCAGTTGTAACATGTGGTTTGGTCTGTTTGTATCTTATCTTTGCATAGACTTTACTGTGACGATTCTGAGATAGGAAGATATGCCTGCCAAAGAAGTGTATGCTTCACAGTTCAGAGCGCTTTTTATCCACTTCTTGTGTATGAGTATGCAATCTAGGATGGTTTTAGTATTATTTGGGTTGGTGGAGGTCAATAGTTTTTCCTCCCTTTTTTATGCTGATGATATAGCACTTCTTGCCCAAGCCGAATCCCCATGGTTTAATCTGGAGCAGGCAGCGGGAGGCATTAGTCTCCATGTGAATGCAAATAAAACAGAGTATACATGTTTTAAATGAGAAGAAGCCATCTCCACTCTGAGTGGCAAGCGTCTGAAATTATTAGACAAGTTCACGTACCTCGGCAGCAGTGCTTCACCTACTGAAAGTGATGTCAATATGTGCCTTGCAAAGGCGTGGACTGCCATCAATAGGTTATCGATGATATGGAAGTCTGATCTATCCGATAAAATAAAATGAGATTTCTTTCAAGCTGTTATTGTATCAATACTACTGTATGGATGCACCACATGGACGCTAACAAAACGCATAGAGAAAAAAAAATTAGATGGGAACTACACAAGAATGTTAGGAGCTATCTTGAACAAATCCTGGAAGCAACACCCTACGAAACAACAGCTGTATGGCCACTCACCTACCATCTCAAAACCATCCAAGTAAGACAAACAAGACATGCGAGACACTGCTGAAGAAGCAAAGACAAACTCATACGTGATATTCTTCAATGGCCCCCGACACATGGATTTGTCAGTGTTGGGCGACCAGCAAGAACTTATTCACATCAGTTCTGTGCGGACACAGGACCTAGTTTGCAATACCTACCGGGAATGATGGATGATAGGAAGGAGAGAGAGAGAGAGAGAGAGAGAGAGAGAGAGAGAGAGAGAGAATCAGGTTAATCCGTGCTATTTGCGTGACTTAAAGAGGATGATATAAACACACACCATGTATATATATATATATATATATATATATATATATTAAAAGTTGATCATTTTTTTTATTTGTCTATGATATGGAACTTCTTAACACATGGACTTGTCAGTGTTGGTCGACTAGCAAGAACTTATTTACATCAGCTCTGTGCAGACACAAGATGTAATTTGGAAGACCTGCCTGGAGATATGAATGATAGGGACAGATGGAGAGAGAGAGAGAGAGAGAGTCTGGGAATTCGTGCTGTCAGCACAACTTGATGATGATAGTGACATATATTTCTAAAACTCCTATGTTGAAAAGATAGATTTGTAGTCAGTCTGACAGTACAACAGAAATATGTGGAAAGTTGGATAAATCAAACACTTAACTCAAATTTAGATATGTGATATTTCGTTTGGCTTTATTTTATCTTCTCGAACTTCTTCAGAGAAAGACTGTTTTCTGAGTGAACTCCTATATATCTAAACTATATCAAAACTCCTATATATTTGGTAATTTTTCCTTACCCAATAAAAATTACTCCATACAAAATAAAAAAACTATCTTCATCATAATCTTCACTTAAAGATATCATTTAAAACATTAAGATTATTATGTGTTAGTGTTAAAAGAGTACTATACACGTCCGATTACTACTATAAGAGTTGAAATAGATCCTCCCTTACGAGAGTTAAAATAGATCCTCACTTACAAAAGTTTAAATAGATCATCCTCTACAAAAGTTAAAATACATTCTCCCCTACAAGAGTTAAAAAAGATCCTTCCCTACAACCAGAACATAAACCTACCAGACCTTGTGTCGATTTATCCGGGTAAAGAAAAAGCACCAAAACTCGAACTGACAAACGATACTTTTTAGAGGGAGCCGTTTAACAGAACGGTTGGTTGTGTTGTAACCGAAACAGAAAATCACGGAATCACCAAGTGGCCATAATTTTCAGGAAAGGTAAAAATGGAATCTAAGGTTACAAGTATCAGCTGCTGGAAGGAGAACTAGGGCCCGATTAACTCTGATTAGATCACTTTTGGGAGGTAATATGATGTTGAAAGACCCGAAATTCCCACGGATCATTACATAACTGTCGACATTCCCATGAGCATCAAAAGACGTACTTTGTTAAAGCAAGTTTATACATATATATCCCTAAAATTATATATGTATATATATTATTGGCGAGGGGTGACTTCTGAATCAGGGCATGCAGTCTATAACGCATGCTAATTGCTCAGGCGGAAAAGGAAAAGAAGAGCCCTACTCTGCGCCCCACAAAAATTATTCACCTACCCCTCATCTTGAATGGGATGTGGACTAATCTTAAAGTGAGAAAATACGCTTTTACCAACAGAGCCCCGATTCCCTCTTGATACCCCTATTGACTGGACTTGATGTCCCTCGCTACCCTGTTAGTAAAACCATGGTGATGATGACTGCGGTTTGTTACGAAAGAAAATGTTAAAATCCAGTTACTAAAATTTATTTGTAAATTAATTTAATTCGTGTTTTTTTTAATAGTAAATTCATCGATCACTTTGTTGTAAAAAGTATCAGAAACATGCTCATTCTTCATTTTCTTCAAAAGGTCTTTATTCACGGAAATCAAAACCAAATCACTTAATCACTCTTCTGGGAACATATCATGTAATTATTTGCATACTTTAGAGAAGAAAACGATTTCTCACAGGAAGCAGATGTAGCAGGTATAGTCAGAATCAGACATAGTAATTTAGAAGAGAAGGTATTATTCGATGACCGGAAGTAAACAAACGCCCATATTGGTTTAGGAGGAGTGTAAGAAGAAGGGTGTAATAAAGGGGTCTCCGTATGCAGAGTGTTATAGTCTGAGTTCTTTGCTTTTATTCTTCTTCGACTAATTCCTTTTAACTCCTGTCCTGTCCTAACAGCACTGTATCTCTATTTATATTATCTAGAAGCCTGTTACTTCTGTCCGCTGGCAATCAATGTTCAATCACCACTATCTAACTTTATTCCTATATGACACTTTTAATTGCAATACATCTACAGTATTGATGGAGGCACTCGCCGTGTAATGGTTATCATTGTTAGAAATAGACTGGGCAACTTGAGTTCAAATCCAGATCAAGGCATTTCACATAGTGCAAATAACCGGCCCAAGAAAGTTATAAATCAAAATTCTTTTCTTCCAGCAAAGAGTAAATTAGCCAAGCAGACTGGACTCTTTAACCTTTATATAACCACTGGTCGAGTAGAAGGAAGGATTTGAATCTGAACTAGTTGTACTCCACATAAAGTTTGATCTTGTATCGCGTCTTGTTCATGGTGGAGGGTTTAGGTAAATGCATGTATCTTAGGGATTATTCCTTGATGCTGGTACCATGTAACCCAGTACAACCTGTTTTATTTTACTTGGAGAGCAGATGGGTGTCATTAAATAATCATCATTGCCTTGAGAGATACCCTTAATCAAATAAGTTATAGGGGAAGTATCCAGCACTTATAAGTAAAGTAAAGTTGGCGACCGTAGTCAAGGGTGACCCGAAGGTTCCCTTTTCGATAGCTACTACACCGAGGTGTAGGGGAGGGCGCTACTCCTTTCCCTGGATTGCTCCACTTTACCCTTGATCCGTACCTTATAATGCTGAGAGTTAAGCAAGGAGGCATCAAGTACCATTTTTTGAGTCTTTGGTATGACTCGAACTGGGATTGAACCCAGGTCTCTCAGGCCATTGTTGAACACTCTAACCACTTGGCCAATGTCCGGTATTATCCAGCACTTATAGAAACAATATTCATGTTCATATTAAAAAAGGACAAAATATATTTCATTCACAAAGATTTTGATAAGTTGATTGATTGATTTTAATGGCATGCCAACCTATCTAGGGTTATTTCATGTCTTGAGTTTAGGGAATTGCATTCATTGTATGTTTATGTAGAAGGATATTGTTTGGGAACATTTCGATGAAGTCATATGGCTGGCTTATTAATATGCATATTTGCATGCATACACACGTACTATGCAAATATGGCCATACAGCAAACATACAGAAGATACATAAGCAGTGACTAATAGCAGTCATACTAGTCATACCAGATGTAGTCATATTGTATTGATGGCCAGAGTTCAGTTAACACCATGCCATATGCACCAACAACGCTCTAGTCTGGGGTCAACCAACAATTCCAACCTCAGCCAACTCTAAAGTTTATATTTACATTTTCTGTGTAGGTGTTTCTTAAGATTGATTGATTGATTGATTATAATGGCATGTCAACCAGTCTGAGGTTATTTTCTGCTGAAAGGTTAGGGAATCACATTCATTGTATATTCATATTCCCATTTTTTGGGTAGTTATTTCTTAAGGGGATTTTGGCCCACAGTTCGATCATATATGATTAGTTTTTGAACAGATCTATTTGAGCCATAGATGAGACCCTAACAGGTACTACCATTCCAGGTCAGAGTGGACTTGGGAGTAATGGCAATAAAAAAGCACACTACACTCCCCTCAAGCTCCAAAACTGGAGTCTCACCACCAGAAGCAGTTTAATATCATACCCAGGACATTCCTTTTGTGAGGGGAGACCTCTCTGTAGAGGACACAGGAGGTGTATTCTAAGCCCTGACCAACAGGGCTGTTTCTGATAGGGGCGTGATACCCTTTCTGTTCCTCTGGCACAGGAAATCTCCCAAAATAATGAATTCTCTGTTTTATTCAAGATCTTTTGGAAACAAGCCCAATATTCTCAAAGAAAGAAAGAATTCCTACTTGTTCAATAATCCTCGGTTATGACCTTAAAAGTCTGATATAAAAGCCTTACATTCAACCTTCTTCATCTTAAGATGTCTTACTGCCAGTTACACCCACCCAACCTGACCCTAGGGCCATAATGCTTATTCTGAGTTTTTATCTCCCTCTTAACTCTCCTCTTTCAGAGTCTGGAAGGATTGGAATTTCAGTACTTAGTGCCATGATATGTCCAGACTCCAAACCAAATAAACATTTCCAAGAGAATTTTTTTCAGGTTTGAGGAAGAAGTTAACTCTTTGTTCGGGGTAAAACCCAGCGAAAAAAGTGACACACTGAGGGGTGGGGCTTTTGTGACATGAAAAAATAGTGCAAAAAATAAAGGGGTGTATGTGGGAGGGGAGAGAGAGAAATATAGGAAGGAAGTAAAAAAACTAAATAAATAAAAAACAGGACACAGGAAGTAAAGACTTAACTCTTTTATAAACACATATTTAATTATCTATCCATCCATCTACCTCAGTCTATATATATTTGTCATCTTTTACATATCTATCGTATTCAGTTAATATCTATCTATCTACCTATCTATCTATCTTATTCTTTTCTTATCTCTCACATTCTGTTCTTATATATAAATATATATGTGTGTGGTGTGTGTGTGTTACTCTCTGTGTGTGTGTGTGTGTATGTGTGTGTGTGTGTGGTTTGGTTGGGTTGGGTTTTAAGGCATACCAACCATTGTAGGTCATTTAATGCCAAATCCTTTTCATATATGTATATTAAATATATGATTTCTAAACATATTCTGTTGATAAAATTCATAAACAAACATAAGCTCATTTTTTTGCACACAGTTAAATGGTTTCACTAAATTTCTGTCTAATACGAAGACACAGTTAAAGCAGTTCAGTTTAGCATAAGTACTGAGTTTTTTGTTTGCACACTGTTAAATTTAATAACAGTTCTATCTCAAACAACCCGGTTTAGTATAATTACACAGTTTAAATGTCAAACAGTTCTATTTGTCTCATAGATAGGACTCTATTAGGTGCTACCACTCCAGACCAGACGGAATCTGGGAGTGATGGCAATGAAGGAGTACTCTGTATTCCCCAAAGCTCCAGTATTACTGGAGCTTCACCATCAGATTGTTTTGTGTCATATTAGCACACTCATTGGGGGAGTCTTACCCCTCTGCAGAGATGCAATCAGTGTATTCTACAGCCCCAGCCAAATGGGCTAGTGTATGTGTGTGTGTGCATATATATATATATATATATATATATATATATATATGAAGAAGTGAAGTGTGCGACCGAACTCAAGGGTGACCTGAAGGCTCCCTTTTCAATAGCTACTTCACCAATGTGTAGGGGAGGGCACTACTCCTTTCCCTGAGTTGATCTACTTTACCATTGATATATACCTTATAATGCTGAGTGTTAAACAAAGCGGTATCAAGTACCATCTTTTTAGTCTTTGGTATGACTCGACCAGGGATTGAAAACCACCCTCCGGAGTCATTGGAGAACATTCTACCAACAAGACCAATTATTCATATATATATATATATATTTATGCGTGTGTGTGTGTGTATGTGTGTGTGTGTGTATGTATAACTTCTATTTTGGTTTCAGTTTCTTTGTTTAATGGCATATCAATCTTCATGCCTTTTTTAAAAGCCAAAGCCATTTTTGTAGGAGAGTAGCAGTGGTACTACTTAACCCATAGCAGTGAGGATAAGAGGATTCATGCCTTTCACCAGCAAATTAAACATAATAGAGCAACTTGAGCTTGAACTTGCTTACTTTGAAGCCACAGTCCAGCACTTTAACAATTACACCACAGGGAATCTCTCTCTCTCTCTCTCTATCTATCTATCTATCTATCTATCTATCTATCTATCTCAGTGTGTCTATCTATCTATCTATCTTACTCTGGTCATATCTATCTATCTATCTATCTATCTCGTCTGACTAATCTCCTACAGTCAGACTATACTTACATATATATGTGTGTCTGAGTGTGTGTATACACGTATATTTGTTTGTGTGTGTGCGCACGTGTGTCTGTCTGTGTGTATATATTTATCTATCTCAGTATGATTATCTCCCTCTTTATCTGTCTGTCTGTCTGTCTGTCTCTCTTTCTCTCTCTCTCTCTCTCTCTCTATATATATATATATATATATATATATATCACAGAATACCATATCTATCTATCTATCATCTTGTCCATATTTGTCTTTGTTTTCAGCTACTGTATCCTCTGGCCTTCCTCAGATGTCCTTTGGTTATCTGGGTATAGAAATGATTCGACCTGGAAAATCATTTTTAAAGTTGGACTGTTGATCATACAAGGCATTCAAGAAAATGATTTCCCTGGTTGAATTATTTCTATGTCCAGATAAATAAGAAACACTCAAGGAAGACTGGAGGATACAGCAGCTTAAACGTTGTGTTTCAACTAACAATAGAGATGAGGACAACAGTCTAAAAATCACACACAAAATATTGCACATCAAGCCTCATCTCAAAAATTCAGACAATCTGATCATATCTATCTATCTATCTATCTATCTATCTATCTAACGTAGTTGCCAATTATCACAATCTATCTATCTATCTATCTATCTATCTATCTATCTATCTATCTATCTATCTATCACATTCTTTACTTAATTATTAATCTATCAATCTATCAATCATATTCTTTTCTAATCTATCTATCTATTGATCTATCTATCTATTTTTATCTACCTATTTGTCCCATATTTATTTCTTGTCTGACAAAATTGTTTTGGTGAGAAGCCTATATATAAAAATTGCCAAGTGAGTTTTTCAGCCAATAAATTATCTCTCTCTCTCTCTCTCTTTTACACGGGACACACACATACACATATGCATGCGCAGACATACAGACACAACATATATATATATTTGCAATATAGAGAAAATTATTTCAAGGGCATGATATATATATAAAGTTGGTGACCATAGTCGAGGGTGACCAGAATGCTCCTTTTCAATAGCTACTACAACTAAGTGTAGGGGAGGGCACATTGCCCCACTTTACCCTTGATATGCGCCCTATATTGCTGAGTGTTAAGCAAGTAGGTATAAAGTACCATTTTTAAAGTCTTTGGTATGACATGACCTGGGATTGAACCTAGGTGTCCTGGACCATCGGTGAACACTCTACCCACTAAGCCAATATATACATATATATATATATGTATTTACCCAACCCCTCTGCATAGTAGGGTTGGACACAAGGTCAATTTTTAAGTGAAGTTCAACAGGTTTGAATTCAGACTGGTTGCCATATCAAGGTTAAAGATCCCAGTCTGCCCTACTATTAACTACTATCCATAGCTGGAAAGGGAATTGTTGGATGCATACATTTCTCAAAGGTATTAGCATCATGTGAATAGTAAATAGCCTAGTTCAGGATTTGAACTCTGGTCATCATGCCTATTTCTTATAATGATAACCATTACACCACAA
Organism: Sepioteuthis lessoniana; assembly: GCA_963585895.1. Taxonomy (NCBI): domain Eukaryota; kingdom Metazoa; phylum Mollusca; class Cephalopoda; order Myopsida; family Loliginidae; genus Sepioteuthis; species Sepioteuthis lessoniana. The sequence continues at coordinate 56,244,371 of OY757926.1, read as the reverse complement.
GAAATTGAGAGAAAAGATATAAAATCATCATATATATATATATGTATATATATGTGTGTGTGTATGTGTGAGTGTGTGTGTGTGTGTATCTATATACATATATAAATAAATTATAAGGTCATGATATATATAAGTAAATTTGGCAACCGTAGTCGAGGGCGACCAGAAGGCTCCTTTTTCAATAGCTACCACACCGGGGTGTAGGGAAGGTGCGACTCCTTTCCCTGTTATATATAGATTATGTATAATACCTATATATATTTATAAGATCCAAGTATATATATATATATATATATATATATATACACATGATTATATATATATATATGTTTATATATATATGTATATGCATACATATACACATAAAAACATATGTGTATATATATATGAATATATTATCATCCACAAACAGACTCTTTCATTGTATCACAACTCGTCAGTGTTGCTAGACACTCAAAATGCTTCAAGAAGGGGTCAAAACCAAGTTGACTTTTATCTTAATCAGATATTTTACCCCAGAGTTATTGTCATTCTCAGCGTTAACGAAGGAATTTTTCATATATCTATTATTTATATATACACTATCAGCTACCAGAATGTTCAGTCCAGGAGAAGAGCTTTGCATTTACACATACATGGCAGCTGAAAATTCCTTCACTTGAGTTGTCAAGGTTGGGGAGAATATATGTAGTCATCCACAGACAGACTGTTTTGTTGTATCACAACTCTTCAGTATGGCGAAAAATGTGAGATACTTCAAGCAGGGATCGAAACCCAACTGACTTTTCCATCAGTTGGATATCATATATTCACACACACACACACACACACACACACACACACACACACACACACACACACACACACACACACACACACAATATTTGTTATATTGGGAATAAAATCCATGAATTTTTATCAACAGTGAAAAAACATCTGATTTATGATCTATATACATATCTAATATAATACTGTCTTTAAAAGTTTTGTTAAAACACCCTGAAACTTTTTTCCCTTTCTTTTTTTCACCCTTTTCCTTATTCCTGTCAGACTTTAGGAATCTGTCTAGGAGGTCAGGGTTTATAAGGATTTGAATGGCAGTGGGTCTAGGCACTCAGGGAACCTACTAGAAAATTTCAGCTGGTGAGTTGTCTGTATTCTTGTCAAGAACCTTAAGCATTTTATATTCAATCCTGCCAGCATGGATATATCATCAACAAATCCATCTTCATCTCTCTTTAGGTGAAAATGTAGGAGCCTGCTGATGGTCCTTGGTAGGGTGGGTCTTTATATTTACAAGCAAATTGTACAATGTTATCAAACAATTTAGAACAGTAGGGGTTGGTATTACAAGTAATAGTAGTATGTTGATAATGAGGGAGAGGGACAAGCAGAAAAAAGAGAGGGTTGATAAATAAATAAAAAAATTCACAGTAGGGGGACACTTATCAATAAGTGAGAATGAAATTCACTTATCAGAGCATTGATGTGTGAGTTCAAACTTAGATAAGAAATGAGGATTCAAAATGCTGATTTTCAAAGGTCAATTTTCTTATATATATATATATATATATATATATATATATATATATATATATATATATGTTTAAATATATATACATAACTTATTTAAAATTATATATCAATATATATTATTATTATATAACTCTATATATGTATATATATATATATATAATAATGATAATAAATAAATATATGTTATATATATATTTAATCCATGGATTAAATATATATATAATATATATTTATTTATTATCATTATCATAATAATAATGATCATAGTGATAATAAATAAATATATATTATATATATTATAATAAATAAATATATATTATATATATATATATTATATATATATATTATATATATATTTAATCCATGGATTAAATATATATATTATATATATTTATTTATTATCATTATTATTATCATAATAGCTCTATCATAGATATTGAGCACTCTCCATATTACATTGCACTTGGTTCAAACATAACCACATCGTGATTTACTGACGACCAACACTCTCATAATATATATACATATATATATATATATATATATATATATATATATATATATATTCAATAATAAAGACATATTTTGTCAAGATAATTTTATTAAGATCCTTTCAAATTTCCTAATAAGTGTCTTGGTTTCAGGTTAGAATTGGTGGATAAATTTATAAAAATTGTCCCAAGCACTTTCAGACCTTGTATAGGCCATCATCAGGGGTTATTAGATGTATAAAGAGTGTTTTTGAGAGAGTTTTTAGGTTTTTATAACATTACAAAATTACGTAAATGCATAGTTGGATAAAACTGAGATGCTGATGAATTAATAAAACAGAATGCTATCAATGTAAATAGAATATTATCAAGAAATAAAGAATGTTTTTAAAAAAAAACCCAAAAACTAAAGGCAATTCAAAACATTGTCACGATTTCAAAAATTAATTCTATTGATTCTAGGTTTATTTATTTTTATATGTAGGGCTTCCAGGATTTGTAGTCATAGCTTATTAATTTCATGTGCTATTATTAAAAACTTTAAAAAATCTTTCAAAAAACATAACAACACCTGATGACGGCCTATGAATGGTTTGAAAGTGCTCAGGACTATTTTGGTAAATTCATCCACCAATTCCAATCTGAAACCAAGACACTTATCAGGAAACTTGAAAGAATCTTTACAAAATTATATAGACAAAATATCTTTTTATTTAATCAAACATGCTTAAATGAAGGACTGTTACCCCCCCACATATATATAAGTATATATATATGCATATTAGTATATAAATATATATATATATATATCTAAATAAATAAAATTTATACTACATATGTAAACATATAATATATATAAGAATGTATCTATATGATATGCATATATATGATATATATAAATGTATAAGCTTGTAGAATATATACCTCATATATAAATCTCTCTCTCTCTCTCTCTATATATATATATATATATATATATATATGTGTGTGTGTGTGTGTGTGTGTGTGTAACCCCAAAATATTATAACCATGAATAATTGAAGTATGTCAATTGAAGTTTCCTATGTTGTGTACAATCATCTGACAGAAACGTTGACATTTTCCTACTTTTAGTGTTCTCTTATGATATCATTGAGCACTTTTTATACATACATTTCCTTCCTTGCATTTCTCTCTTTTATTATTATACCATATTTATATATATTGTAACAGTGCTGGCGGCAACACCCCACAAGGCACCAACTATATGGCGGCAACACCCCACAAGTGACAACACTATTTTCCTTTGTGGGTTTGGGGCGAACCAAATGCGATATAATTTGGAGAGTGCTCAATATCTATGATAGAGATATTATATAATCATCATCATCATCATCATCATGTTGTGCCGCTAGCACGGATATCCCTGACCCTCTCTCACCACTTCTCTCTATCGTTCATCACCTCCGGCAGATCTTCAGGGCTACATCCCGTATCCTCACATAGCTGCTGTATGTATGTATGTATGTTCAAGCTGGTCATCTTGCTTTTGCTTGGCCATATGTGGGGGTCCATAGGAGTACATCACTTATGAGCTCTTCTCTGCTTCTCCAGCAGTGTCCTGCATGTCTGGTTCATCTAACTTGGATAGTTTTCATGATGAGAGGCAGGTGGCCGTATAGTTGGTGCCTTGTGGGGTGTTTCCGCCAGGACTTGTTCAATATTGCTTGCAACATTCTTGTGTAATTGCCGTCCAGCTTCTTCTCCAGCTGTTTTGTTAGCGTCCAAGTAGTGCATCCAATACAGCTGTATCGATACGACCGCTGCCTGGAAGAAACTTCGCTTCATTTTATCGGTCAGGTCTGATTTCCATATCATATAATAATAAGTAAATACATATTAGATTTTATATATATCTAATAGCATGGAAGATTGTCTGTGACCTCAGGTTTCATGACATTTTATAAATGACAATCATCAGGCAGATAATGAACGATAATGAAGAAATCGAAAAAAATCAAAAATACAGTTAAAAGAACATTAGAATTGTGTACAACTCTTTATGTGTGTGTGTGTGTGTGTGTGTTTGTGTAAGTTATATTTACGTATTATTGTGTATGGGCATATAAGTGATATTTAGTATATGTGTGTATGAAGATACATATGTTGCGCGATGTATTTGAGGTTGTCTCCTGGAAGTATGAGACTCGATGTATAGCCAAATTGGCAATATAATGACCAAAAAACATTTTTTTATTTGTTTCTTTATATATTTGTGGGTGTATTTGTGGTGGTGATTTTAACAAAGGAACAAAATTTGATCATTGCATTTCAAAGAAAATTAAGTTTTGATTTGTAAGCAAAATAGGTTAGTGTAGTATGGTGGGCCAGAATCACCATAAATATCATGGTGGAGAGATATGTTACATTGTAATATGCCATGGAGTATTTTGCAATATTGGGATTTTATGCTGGAATATGATTTGTGTTAGATTGCAATAATAATTTGTATTAGTTATAATGAGTTAATGATATATTGCATATACATCATTGTTATATATATATATATATATATGTATTATTATATATGCAGAGGTATATATCATATTATATATATATATATATATATGCAATGTACATTATATATATACACATATAAATATATTTTATACATATATTGTATAGTAGTAATAAAAATAATTTATACCCGGTTTCATGGTTTTTAGTAACAATTCCCATCGCATTATACACATACACACACATATATACATATATGTAAAAAGCATAAGCGGAGATTTGGATAAAACCGAACACAGACCATAGATTCAATTGATATTTCATCTTTTTTTTATCCAAAGAAATGGATCTGACAAAGTCTTAAATAAATAAAGACAAAGTATTAATTTTGTTGGATTTTCCAATCTGTTTTTTTTCATATATGTGTGTGTATATATATATATATATATATATGAACAGTACATTATACACATATAAATATGTGAACAGTACATTATATATATATATATATATATATATATATATATATATATATGCACTGTACATTATATATATATATATATATATAATTTAATAAATTACTTGAAGCATTGCATGAGTTATCTTATTTCATTTTATTGTATCTATTTTGAAGACTATTGTGATGCAAAATAATTATGCAGAGTTTGATTAATTTCAAAGTTGAAAACTTCATCATCAGACTCTTTTATAATAGGAACTTGGTGTTGTATATTCCAATTTCTTGGGATGTTGTAATCATGGTGTCCCGTGGGGTGTTTAAACGCCATGCAGAAGAGACATGCCTTCAGTTGTTCCAATCAATTTGACTTTTTCTTTCCCCTTCTCCTTTTTACATCATCTTGGACAATATATATATATATATATATATATATATATATATATATATATATATATATATATTGCCTTGCGAAGGGCATGGAACATGCGGACTGCATCCTCTACAGAGGAGTAAGACCCCACAGAAAGAGTATCCATGAAACAGCATTCTGGTGGCGAAGTTCCAGTTCTGAAGCACAGTTGAATTTAGAATCACCTCTTTTTGTTATTACTCTCAGGTCCACACTGACCTGGAGGAGAAGTACCATCTATGGGTCAAATAGATCTATTTGAATTTAGAGAAAAAACAAACCCTCCAAACACCAAGGTGGGGTGCATAGAATCCTCTGCAAAGGATGAAGAATCCAGACAAAAAGAATATACTGGTTATAACATTAGAATTGCAACTGGTGGTGGGGTTCTACATCTGGAGGTCTACCAAATGTGGGATCTCTTCTTCATTGCCATTACTCCCAAGCAAACTCTAACTTGGAGCATTTGTGTGTTTTGTTGTTTAATGGCATATCAACCTTCTTGGGTTATATAATGTCAACTCCATCCTTCTAGAAGAACAGTAGTGGTACCACTTAACTCACAGCTAGGAGGATTAGTGGATTCATACCTTTCCCATGTGTATTTGTGCGAAAGTGAACGTAATAGCGTGACTGGAGTTCAAACTTGCTTACTAAACTTCCACAGTCTAGCTCTTCACCCATTACACTACCAGGACAGCAGTATCAAACTTATAGTAATTGTATCAGTAAAATCTATAGGTCAAATAAATATGTTTGAAAATTATTTGTATTAGATAGGTATACTTGATACCATATAACTATGTGCAAACAAAAGACAATTATTGAAAGGGAATAGTAACTATAAACCATATAAATGTGTATAAATCATTTGCATTAGTACTGAACATTATATATCACACACACACACACATATATATATATATATATATCATAACAATTTTGGTTGTCACTAAATCACCTTCTTGTAAAAAACTCCATGAACCCAGGGGTTACAATCTAAATTTCATGGAAGTAAATATATATCTAATATATATATATATATATATATATATTACAAAGTAGTAATGTACATGCAAAGGTCACATCACTTTTGCAATATACACACTACTGATGACGGCCCACGATTGAGCAGTAAGTACTGGGTTAACAATTAGTTATGGGAATTTTATCAACCAATTCCTGCCGGATACTTTAAAATCAATTCAGCAACTGGGAAGGACATATACCAAAATATGTAGACAAAACATGTCTATATTGTTCAATGAAATATATATATATATATATATAATATACAGTGTATATATATATATATATATTGTCATCCACAAACAGAATACTTCGGTATATCACAGCTCATCAGTGTGGCTAAACATGCAAGGTGTTTTGAGCTGGGATTGAAAACCAGCTGGCATTATGCCACCTGGATATCTTACCGCAGATCCATCAACGACCTCTGCAAAGGCAAAGGAATTTTATGCATATGTATTATTTTTCCTTAATTTATGTATGTCCTTAATGAGTACCAGATTGCTCAGTTCATTAGAAGAATTTTGTATTACGTGAGTGGCAACCAGTAATTCCTCACAAGAGTGCTCAAACTCTGGCAAGAGGGGAAGCATATATATATATATATATATATATATATATATATATATATGATTGTGTGTATAATGTGTATAATGTAATAGGAATAGTTACTGTAAACCAGATAACTATGTTTCAATTATTTGTATCAGTATGGTATATTAAATCAGCCCATTGGCATAGTGGCTAGAGTGTTCGTCAATGGCCGCGGAGATTGAGGTTCAATCCCAGGTCGAGTCATACTAAAGACTCAAAAAATGGTATTTGATGCCTCCTTGCTTAACATTCAGCATTATAATGTATGGATAAAGGGTAAGTGGAGCAATCCAGGAAAAGGAGTTGCACCCTCTTCCACACTTCAGTGTAGTAACTATTGAAAAGGGAGCCTTTGGGTCATCTTTGACCAAATTATATATATATATTTATATAAGAATGTATATTTTTTTCTGACTGTGTAGGCATTTATATTTTGCTCTATTTAGTGTATTGAGCACTCTTTACATTTAGCTTAAAGAATTCTGTTGGTGTTTTTTTTTCTCTTGGCTAGATATACAATATTGTTTAATCATTTTCAAATAATACATGCTTTTAGTCTTTTCTTTTTTTATGCAATTTTTTTCCTCAATATCAGTCTGTGAAATATTTTTTATTTGCAAATTGTGGTATCAGTTTTTTTTTTACACCATGAGAATTATAGAATCATTATAAAGTTGTATACACACACACACACACACACACATATATATATATATATATATATATATATAAATGTGCAGTATATATATATATATATATATATCACAGTCTGTCCATTTCTGTCTGTCTGTGTGTCTCTCTCTCTCTCTATATATATATATATATATATATCACAGTATACCATATCTATCTATCACTATATCTATCTGTCTGTCTGACTGTCTTTCACTATATTTATATACCATAGCATACCATATCTATCTATCTATCTATCTATCTATCTATCTATCTATCTATCTATCAATCTATCTCACTTCTTTACCATTTAAAAGTAACTATTAAGGAGTGAATAAATCTTGTCAGTAGATACCTCAAAGCAACTTCCATTCTCTTCCTAATTTAGACAGAAATCCTGGGGTATGTTCTTAAACTGTCTGCCTTTTGTATCTATTTGTCTGCTATCTTCTTAAGTCTGACGGAAACTCTCTTTGGGAATGGAGGGGATGTCACACTGTGATCCGACACAAAATATGGTGTCAAGTAGTATTCTACTTAGATTCAAGATTAGGGGCTGATTCTTTTGATTTTAATGTCCTCTCCCCACCACCAGTTCAGTTTTTCCCCCAAAAGGTACAGAGGGTTGTCATTTAAGAGAAGAAATCTGAAGGAATTGGTGAAGAATGTTTCAAGCTTTCCAGTGTGTGAAGAACAATTAATACTTGATAAAGAAAAATTTTTCTTATCATTTTTATTGCTAATGAATACCTAAGAAAGGAAATAGAAATAAACAAATAATAATAATTATTATATATATATATATATATATATATATATATGTTATGGAGTGGGAAGTTCTGGTTTCAATAAAGGATTTATACAAGGACTAATCATTGCCACCACTAATAATAAGACATATGACTTTGGTTTAGCTAGAAGACACAGAAGTGTATTGAGAGATTAGATCAGGGCAATATATAAGATGGCTGATCGTAGTCAAGGGCAACCTGAAGGCTCCCTTTTCAATAGCTACTACACCGAGGTGTGGGGGAAGGCATTACTCCATTTCCTGAATTGCTCCACTTACCCTTGATTTATGCTGTATAATGCTGAGTTTTAACCAAAGAGGCATCAAGTACACTTTTTTGAGTTTTTGGTATGACTCGACCAGGGATTGAATCTGGGCCATTGACAAACACACAAACCATTATGCTAATGGACTGGTCAATACATATATATATATGTATACATATATATATATATATAGTAAGTAAGATGGCCGATCATAGTTTCAATAGCTACTACACCAAGGTGTGAAGGAGGGTGCTGTTCATTTCCTTGGACTCTTGCACTCACCCTTGATAAAGCTTAGTGTTAAGCATCACCTTATAAAGCTGAGTGTTAAGCAAGGAGGTATCAATAACCAATTTTTTTAATCTTTGGCATGACTCAACCTTGGATTGAACACAAGTCTCCCAGACTATTGGTGAACACTCTACTATGCCTATGGTTTGTCTATATATAGAGGTAGTCATAGAGTTGTTAAGAACAGAATGTGAGACAGTAAACCAGCAACCTGTTATAGCCAAGGAACCCTCAATTCAGTCTATGAGGAAATAAAAAAATTCAAATATGAAGCTACTGAATGGTGTTAGAGACTGGTAAGTTTCAGCAGATCTCAAGATATCTCTATAATTTCCCGTTCACATTATTCAAACAGAAAAGTGGCCAGACATTGTAGTGTGGTTCAATTCAAAGAAGTGTGTCCTCCTTATAGAATTGACTGTCCCCTGGGAAGAAAACCGGGAGGAGGCACGCGAGCGAAAGAAAAACCGATACAAGACATTGCATGCCAACTGCGTGAAAAAGGGTTGGAGATGCCATGTGATTCCTATTGAGGTTGGTTGCAAACATGTATTAGCTGCAGCTGGTACTGTGTTCCTGCACAATCATCCCACATCCTTTTCAGTTTTTTTGGTCTTATTAATTTGGTTGCTTTTGGTTCTGTTGTTTTTAATGGTATATCCATCTTCATGGGTTATTTACTACCAAATCCATCCTTCTTGAAAAACAGTAGTGGTACTATTTAACCCATAGATTGGAGGATAAAGGGATTCATACCTTTCCCAAGGGTATTTGTCCGAAAGTGAACATAATGGTGTGACTGGTGTTCAAACTCTCTAACTACGATTCCACAGTCCAGTGCTTTAACCATTTCAGCACAAGGACACCCCTTAATAAGTCGAGCTTAGAGAAATTTATCCATACAGGTAAACCCACCCCATTTCAAAGATTGGTGCAACACAATCTTTGCTGTTCATTCTCTCCACTGTTTGGTTTTGTACTGTAATAAGCTAAGTAGAGGGAAATAGAAATAAGGTGCCCAGTTGTATAATAATTGTAGGAAGGTTGTTTTACCATTTTCTTTCTTCTTAATCAATTAGCAATTTAAATGAATTTTTTTTTTTTTTTTTTTGTTTAGATTTGCCTTACTGCAGCAAAGATATGGGGGCAGTGTTGACAAGAACAAGGCTTGTGGGTTTGGGGGTCACGGAGTAAATAGGGACATTTATTTGTTGTGATGCATAGAAAAAGTGAAAGTGCTTTAAAAGAAAATAAAAGTCCGAGAAAGTGAGGATTATCCTATAGAACTGACATTGGCAAAGAAAATTATAAAACAGAAGCAGAAACTGAAATATTTATATGATGCAAATAAAAAAATTTGGATTATTCATATGATGTGAACAGAAAAATTTAGAATATTCATATGATGTGGGTTGAAAAATTTGGAATATCTACATGATACAAACAGAAAAATTTGGAATATTTACTGCTGTGGACCAGTAAAATGTCCGGAAGAAAGACACAAACTCGGGATTACATGAAACAAGTATATTGAACGAAAGTATAAATACAGCACAGGTAAAAGAGTGTTGAACATCGGTCTGACTGCCAAAGTGTTAGGCTGGAGATAACTTAACACCGAGATGAATATTCTCCTGATATTCATAGTAATAGGAAGAGTTCATTATAGTCTGTAAGGTAGGTACCATAACATTTACTTGATGCAGACAAAAAATTTTGAATACTTTTATGATGGGGCTAGAAAAATTTCAAACATTTACATGAGGACAGAGAAAACTGATCAGTAGGGGAGTCCCCAGTGTAGTGAGTGAGTTCAATATCCAGTCACACAATTGCATTCACTTTTGAACAAATGCCCTTGGGAAAGGTATGAAGCCCTTATTTCTCCCCAGCTATCAGCTAAACAGTTACACTAATGTTCTTTTACAATATGGCTTTGGCATTAAATAACCTACAAAGGTTGATATGCCATTAAACAAAGAAGCCAAACCAAACCAAACCAAGCAAATGATCTTATGTCAAATATTTAGTTGGATCCAGCTCATAGACAAATTTAGCCATGTTTATTCCAGTGAGTGACTCAACTTTATTCAAAAAATAATTGATATGAATTATTTTCCATATGAGAAAATAACAGCAAAGAAAGATCCTTGAACCTGTGAGATATTACAATGGAAAGCTTAGTGGAAGGAAGGATATTTAGTTGTCCTTACTCAACAAGGACCATTATTAACATGAGAATATCCATGATATCATCATCATCATGTTGTGCTGTTCATACAGATTTCCCTAACTCTCTCTCACCATCCATCTCTGTTCTCCATCACTTTCTAAGGTCTTCCAGGCTACATCTTGTGTCCATACAGAGCTATTGTAGATAAGTTCTAGCTGGTTGTCCATCACTTGTGTGTCTGTATGAAGGGGTCTATAGGAGAATGTCGCTTAGGAGTTCATCTTTGCTCCTTCAGCAGTGTCCCGCATGTCTTGTTCATCTATTCTGCCTCGGTCAAAATTCTTTCCTGGCTTATAAAATATTTTTTAGACACCCACGCAATCCCTATGGCCATACGTTCCACCTATGCGCTACACATGAACAAGCCTCCTGTCAAGCATGCACTGCACACAGTCAACATGGCACTTTTGCAGAGGAAGTGGACATCCTGTTATACCACCCATGCAACCTACGTGGCATTTCACCTGGCATTGTCCTGTTGACCCAAGAAAACAGGTGCACATCTTGTCAGATGACCTATGCAACTTATGCAGCATATCAAAGGAATCTTCCTGTTGCTATCCAACAAAAAAATGACTACTTGATAGGAATGCTTGAAACCCTATAACTATGCAAACAATTATTATCATTATTATTATAATTATTATTATTCCACTTCGTGTGAGTTTTTCACACCAGCTCACACTGGTGGTCATTGACTGGAGTCTGAGTGACAGCAACTCTTCTTGACTCTCCAAGTCTCTTCTAAATATTCTGACCAAGCTCAATAATGCTGTAATCTGTATGGTCTTGATTCTTTCTTTGATTTCCAATTCTTCAAGAACCATTTCCAAGGCGATGAGACAGTTCAAAGTGCACCAATTACAATTGGTATCATCATTACCCTTATTTTTCTTTCTCTGTTATTTGTCTATCTTTTCATTTTCTTTTTCTATTTCCACACTGTGGTCAGCTGAAACAGCAAAATCCGCAAGACTCCAATCAAGTGTAAGTTTTGAGGTGAAAAAGATGAAACAGTTAATTACATCATAAAAGAATGCAACAAACTCGTGTAAAAAGAGAACAAGACTAGACATGACTGGGGAATTGTGCAAGAAATTGAAATTTGATCATAATACTAAATGGTATATGCACAAACCAGAATCTATTCAAGAGAATAAGGAACATAAAATTCTCTAGGATTTTGAAATACAAACAGATCACCTAATCCAAGCTAGAAGGCCAGACCTAGTGTTAATTATCATTATTATCATTAAATAGGTATAATTCATCATCATCATGTCATGCTGCCAGCACGGATCTCCCTGACCCTCTCTTGCCACCTGTCTCTATTGTCCATCGCTCCCAGGAAGTCTTCAAGGCTACATCCTGTATCGGCACAGAGCTGTCCTATATAGGTTTTAGCTGGTCGTCCCGCCTCTGCTTGTCTATGTGAAGAGTATACCACTAATGAGTTCAAGGTATAATTACTGAAATATACATATGAGGCTCATTCAATAAAGAAGGTGACTTTTTTGAAAAGTAAAGTAAATTCTTTTCAGAATTTTCTTTCCATAAATGTAAACTCAGCATTTTTGATTCATAGCAAAAATTTTTCTAATCTCAGAAAAATATTTGTTTTGAGGCTATACAAAATGGCAGCAAATCACAGTGCTCCAGGCTTGAACAGAAGGTTGTCATCAAAGTTTTGGTGGCAGAGAATGGCCAACGGTATGAAATTTACAGAAGAATGGCAAGCACACCTGAGATGTTGGATTCAGTTAAGGGGTTCATTTTGGTTTTCAGAAGAGTTACAACAGAGGACTTGCTTAAATAACTGTTGTGGCCCCCAAAAGGGTCACTAATGAAAACACAAACACGGATATTAGATAACAGATTATATAACACAAGAAAGATAGAGTTACATAGAAAAGGTAAGAAGTCTCGTACTGTTCAGATAACACCGATATTGATCTGCCTTTCTGGCAGTGAAATCTCTAGTACTAATAACAGTGAGAAGAGTCCATTATGGTAAGATGGGTAAGGGTCCCACAACAATAACTAAGAAATTCTGAGGGAACAGTGCACAATATTATGCATGATATTCTTGCTTTTGTAAGTTGGTTTTCCAGAACATTGATGCCCAAGCACAAGACCTTATACTACAAAAAGAATAATGGAAACCACTAGTCAGTTGGTTGGGAACAGCTGCCACATCCTCCTTACAGTCCAGACCTAACCCCTATGGTTTCCACTCATTTGGCCCAACAAATGAATTTCTATGTGGAATACAATTTTCTGTGATGATGATGAAAAAAGCACCATGAGCAAATGGCTAAAAGTTCAGTCAAATATTTCTAAACTGAAGAAATACAAAAGTTTGTTTTTCAATGGGGAAAAATGTATTTCAAAGAATGGAGATTATATGAAGAGAAAAAATTTTTTCTTGGTTGAAAAGTGAGTCATTTTATTGCAAAATTCCCCTTATTTTTTAATGACTGCTGTATAATTGTTTGCAAATTATTAGTATTAGAGTGGAATACTTGAAATCATATAATTGCTTGAAAAAGAGTGACTGACTTTGGCATTAAACAACCCAACAAAGGTTAATAGGTGATAGAACCAAACAACTTCTACCATAAAAGGTACGGATGAGAACAATAATACCACTGAATAGTGCAATTTTTCTGCTATAAAATTCTATTTTTCTATCACTGAAGCTCTATTTTTGCCAGCCGCTACAAATGTTCTGGAAACGTAAACATTATCTTACAGTTTTATAGTAAAGTTGGTGACTGTAGTTGAGAGCAACCAGTAGGCTCCCAATTCAATAGCTACTACACCAAGGTGTAGAGGAGAGCACTACTCCTTTCTCTGGAATGCTCCACTTTACTCTTGATACGTTCCTTATATTGCTGAGTGTTAAGCAAGGAGGTATCAAGTACGATTTTCAAAGTCTTTGGTATGATGCGACCTGGGATTGAACCCAGGTCTCCTGGACCATCGCCGAACACTCTACCCGCTTGACCAATGAGCCGGTAAGTTTTATTGTAAATGTATACAATTCATTCAAATTATTGAGGAATACTAGAAACAATATGAATGTTTAAATTATTAGTATTAGATGCAAGTACGAGAAACCATATAACTGTACAAATTACCAGTATTAGAAGCACATACTTGAAACTGTATAACTATAGAACTTATTAGTATTAGATGTCACTACTTTAAACTATGTAACTATATAACTTATTGATATTAGATGTAACTACTTGAAATTATGTAACTATATAACTTATTAGTGTTAGATGAAAATACTTAAAGCGATGTAACAATATAACCTATTGATATTAGATGTAACTACTTGAAATTATGCAACTATATAACTTATTAGTGTAAGATGAAAATACTTAAAGCGATGTAACAATATAACCTATTGATATTAGATGTAACTACTTGAAATTATGTAACTATATAACTTATTAGTGTTAGATGAAAATACTTAAAGCGATGTAACAATATAACCTATTGATATTAGATGTAACTACTTGAAATTATGCAACTATATAACTTATTAGTGTTAGATGAAAATACTTAAAGCGATGTAACAATATAACCTATTGATATTAGATGTAACTACTTGAAATTATGCAACTATATAACTTATTAGTGTTAGATGAAAATACTTAAAGCGATGTAACAATATAACCTATTGATATTAGATGTAACTACTTGAAATTATGTAACTATATAACTTATTAGTGTTAGATGAAAATACTTAAAGCGATGTAACAATATAACCTATTGATATTAGATGTAACTACTTGAAATTATGCAACTATATAACTTATTAGTGTTAGATGAAAATACTTAAAGCGATGTAACAATATAACCTATTGATATTAGATGTAACTACTTGAAATTATGTAACTATATAACTTATTAGTGTTAGATGAAAATACTTAAAGCGATGTAACAATATAACCTATTGATATTAGATGTAACTACTTGAAATTATGTAACTATATAACTTATTAGTGTTAGATGAAAATACTTAAAGCGATGTAACAATATAACTTATTGATATTAGATGTAACTACTTGAAATTATGCAACTATATAACTTATTAGTGTTAGATGAAAATACTTAAAGCGATGTAACAATATAACTTATTGATATTAGATGTAACTACTTGAAATTATGCAACTATATAACTTATTAGTGTTAGATGAAAATACTTAAAGCGATGTAACAATATAACTTATTGATATTAGATGTAACTACTTGAAATTATGTAACTATATAACTTATTAGTGTTAGATGAAAATACTTAAAGCGATGTAACAATATAACCTATTGATATTAGATGTAACTACTTGAAATTATGTAACTATATAACTTATTAGTGTTAGATGAAAATACTTAAAGCGATGTAACAATATAACTTATTGATATTAGATGTAACTACTTGAAATTATGTAACTATATAACTTATTAGAGTTAGATGAAAATACTTGAAACTATGTCACTATATAACTTATTGATATTAGATGTAACTACTTGAAATTATGTAACTATATAACTTATTAGAGTTAGATGAAAATACTTGAAACTATGTCACTATATAACTTATTGATATTAGATGTAACTACTTGAAATTATGTAACTATATAACTTATTAGAGTTAGATGAAAATACTTGAAACTATGTAACTATATAACTCATTAGTATTAGATGCAACGACTTGAAACTATGTAACTTTTTCAGTTATAAATAGTAAATAGGAATACTTGAAACCATATATGCAAATCATTAGTAATAAGGAAAGTTACTTAAAGCTATAATGGCTTACAATTATAATTTCATATTTGAAACCATTCAATTGCTTGACAACAGGATGACTCTTGCATTAAGTAAACCAAAAAAAAGTTAGCATGCTCTAAAACAAGCTAATCAATCAAGTAATCATACGTTGTTTGAATTTCTTTGATGACACCTTGTCCGTATTCATTTTTGACAATTTCCTTTATGTCTAATCATAGCTTAGAGGCCTGTATGAGTCATTGAAAATGGGTTTGGACTATTAAGTTCTTATTCTAGGTGAGGCTCTTTGCATTTTCTTTTGAGCTAATGCTCTTGGGAAAAGTATATATCAAACAGTTACTCTCTACAGCTATCAATAAGATTGGACAGACAGAGCCCTCTACCCTTGCTAGGGCAAAAGGTCAAGGAGGAGAGACTTGATATTCAAAACCAGATGAGTGTGGTTGAGGAGAATTTATGGCATGGCCATGCACCATTCTTCTGGTATCAGCTCATCTGAAGATAATGGCTGGTTCTAAACAAACCGTTGACACTGCAAACAAATCACTTACGTAAATCATTTGCTAAGTCTCAGCTGATTTAGTCATCCTGCTGATTATGATCAATCTTAATGGCATGTCAACCCATCTGGGGTTATTTTGTGCCTAGAAGTGAGGGAATCTTATTCATTGTATGTTCATATTTACATTTTTTGTGTAGGTGTTTCTTTAGAGATGGCCCAGTCCACTAGGGCTTCAGAATACACTGACTGCATCTCTGCGGGTGGGTAAGACTTCCCCCACAATTTTCCTGGAAATGACACTAAACAATCAGATGGTGAGGCTCCAGTAATGCAGGAGCTTTGGGGGAATGTGGAGTTGCCATTCATTGCAGTCACTCCCAGGTCCACTCTGGTAGTACATGTGAGAATCTTATCTATGTGTTAAATAGAAGTGTTTGAAATCTAACCTGAGAGCAAACAAATGACTTATACTAAACAGAATTGTTTGAAATAGAACTGTTTGGTCATTTAACTGTGTGTAAACAAATGACTGATGATTAATTGAATTGTTAGTGTAAAATAGCAATACTTAATTTTTTTTAACTGTGTGCAAACAAGTGATTAATAGTATTTAGAATTATTCACATTAGATCGAAATAAGTGAAACCATTTAACTGTGTGTCAAAAAAAATGAGCTTGGGCTCATTTAAAAATGATATCTACAAAATGTGTTTAGAAATCATATATTCAATGTACACATATATATATAAAGGATTTGGCATTAAATAACCTCAAGAGGTTAATATGCCATAAAACCAAACCGAATTAAATTCTTAAGAGTGTTTTTTGTACATAGTCAAGGCTCCCTTTTCAATAGCTACTACACTGAGATGTAGGGGAAGACACTACTCCTTCTCCTGGATGGCTCCATTTTATTCTTGATCTTTACTTTATAATGCACAGTGTTAAACAAGGAGACATCTAGTACCATTTTTTGAGTCTTTGGTATAACTTGACCTGGGATTGAACCTTAGTCTCGCAGGACATTGGTGAACACTCAAAGTATTATGTCAAAGGGCCACCACAGATGGGACTCTAATGGATACTACCACTTTGGGTAAGAGAGGACCTGGGAGTAATGGTAATGAATGAGTACTTTACATGTACTGGCTATCAGATGTAGTTTTCATACCCAGGGCAACTCCTTTTTCTGTGTATCTTACTCCTCTTCAGAAGATACAGTCAGCATATGCTGAGTCCTGTGGATAGGGCTAAGTTAATAGTTGTCATTAAATGACTACCTGAAGTAGCTTTGGGCATAAAAAAAACACATAAAGCACAATTTATCTTTGGTAATTAGAACATGTCATCATCATGTCGTGCTGCTAGCACGGATATCCCTGACCCTCTCTCGCCACTTCTCCCTATCATTCATCACTTTTGGCAGGTCTTCAGGGCTACATCCCGTATCCTCACATAGCTGCTGAATGTATGTTCGAGCTGGTCATCCTGCTTTTGCTTGACCATATGTGGGGGTCCATAGGAGTACATCATTGATGAGTTCGTCCTTGCTTCTCCAGCAGTGTACTGCATGTCTGGTTCATCTAACTTGTATAGTTTTCATGATGGGAGGCAAGTGGCCATATAGTTGGTGTCTTGCGGGGTGTTACCACCAGGACTTGTTCAATATTGCTCTCAACATTCTTGTATAATTGCCGTCTAGCTTCTTCTTCAGCCGTTTAGTTAACGTCCAAGTAGTGCATCCATATAGCAGTATCGATACGACTGCTGCCTGGAAGAAACTGCGTTTCATTTTATCGGTCAGGTCTGATCTCCATATGATCAATAGCCTATCGATAGCTGTCCATGCTTTCATTAGTCGTGTGTCGATGTCTTTTTCGGTTGATGAGACGCTGCTTCGGAGGTAGGTGAATTTGTCTACAATGTCTTTTTCAGTTGATGAGACGCTGCTTCCTAGGGAGGTGAATTCGTCTACTAATCAAGAAAATTAATGATGAAACATGATTTCTTTTGTTGATAATTTCATAATCATCTCCTCTATTTGATATTTAAAAAAATATACCTTTAATTTAGATAAATCTATTTTGTTTGATATGTATTTCACTAAACCAGAATGGACAGCTGTGAGATAAAAAACTATTTTGTGTCATGTCTGTCATTTGACCACTATAATTATTTGTGTAAAAGATGCATTATTTTTCTAGATTTCTTAGTTTAGTTAGTTTTTTTTTTTGGGGGGGGGATTATGGCATATCAACTATTGTAGGTTATTTAATGCCAAATCCTTTTTATACATATATATTAGATATATATGATTTCGTTTGGTTGGGTTTTATGGCATACCAACCCTTGTAGGTTATTTAATGTCAAATCCTTTTTATACATATATCTTGAATATTTATGATTTGGTTTGGTTGTTTTTTATGGTATATCAACCATTGTTGGTTATTTAATGTCAAATATTTTTTATACATATATATTAAATATATAGGATTTGGTTGGGTTGGGTTTTATGGTATATCAACCATTGTAGGTTATTTAATGTCAAATATTCTTTACATATATATATCAAATATATGTAGGATCTGTAAACACATTTTGTCAATAACAATTTTAAACAAGCTTGAGCCCTTTTTTTACAAAACATCTAATAGTTTCAACTATTGCTATATAGCAATCACAATTAAATATCATTCATTTGTTTGCACTCAGTTTGTTCTATTTCACTCATAGATAGGACACTATTAGGTGCAACCACCTTGGGTCATAGAGGACTTGGGAGCAATGGCAATGAAGTGGTATTCCATATTTCCCAAATCTCCAAGGCTGGAGACTTGCCATCAGATGGGTTAATGTCATATCTTGGACACTCGTTAGGGGAGTCTTACCCCTCTGCAGAGATGCAGTCAGTGTATTCTACAGCCCCAGCTAAATGGGCTCTAGATTTTTAATTCAAAAGTTAGGGGTATGCATATTTACCAACCCCTCCGCTCAGGCAGGATATGACACAAAGTCATTTTTAAGCGGAGTTTAACAGTTTTGAATTCAGAGCTTTTCTTCTCCTAGACTAGTTGTCTTACCAAGGCTAGAGAACCCAGTCTGCCCTACTATTTACCTTTAGCTGGAGGGAGAATAATTGGATTCATACCTTTCCCAAGTGTATTAGTGCTATGGATTGTGTTTGTATATAATTTTGTTTCCCGTGATATGAGCTTATTTTCAATGTAAGCTAGTTACATTTTTGTATGAACAAGCTAGTGTACCTGTTTTAAATACTAAACTTGCTCCATATTAATACTGTGTAAATTTTGTGTTTTAAAATATAAGTAAATTCAAATTTTAGATAGTTGGTTTTCAAATCTCATTTTTAGGACAATTATTATCATTTCTGCCTAAAATTAAACTCAAATCAAACTGTGTCTCTAACAGAAAAGCAATCAGACTAATTGACTTTATTATATAATGAGTTATTTATGGAACCTGTAATATGATTTATTAACCTTTTACCTACCAATTCTAAATATACTCACTTTCATGCACTGATAAAAAAGTTTTTTGATGATAAGTTTGTCAAACCTGCTTTTAATGAAGCTGTCATTGTAATATTCATAATTTGAAATGTCATGCAGTTTCTAATATACTTAAATACAAAGGATGCAAAGTTATATGGGATAGGATGACTGAAAATAAGTTATATCTCTAGTTCATTGTAATTTTTTATACTGTTACATAGAAATATCCCCTAGATTGTATTTGTTTATAATTTTGTTTCTCTGGATATGAGCTTATTTTCATTGCAAGCTAGTTGCATTTTTGTATGGACAAGCTAGTGTACCTGTCTTAAATACTACATTTGCTCCATATTAATACTGTGTAAATTTTGTGTTTTAAGATATAAGTAAAGTTGGTAACCTTGGTTGAGGGCAACCCAAAGGATCCCTTTTCAATAGCCACTACACTGAAGAGTAGAGGAGGATGCTACTCCTTTCCTTGGATTGCTCCACCTTACTCTTGATCTTTACCTTATAATGCTGAGTGTTAAGCAAGGCGGCATCAAGTACCATTTTTTGAGTCTTTGGTATGACTGAACCTGAAACTGAACCCTGGTCTTCCAGATCATCGGCAAACACTCTATTCATTAGGCCAATGGCCCAGTTTTAAGATATAATGTAAGTTATATATTCTAAAATGTCAGTGTGTTATAAATGAATATTTTTTCTAAAAAGTTCAGTGTGTATTATAAAAGAATATTTTTTCTCAAAATGTCAGTGTGTGTTATAAATGTATATTTTTTCACCAGAATTTTATAGAAGAAAGTTAGGAGTGTGTGTTATACATAAATAATTATGGTGTTTGCAATGAAATAAAAAAGTGGCATGAACATCCTCTAAGAGCGGTGATTCTATACATTTCATCTGGAATTGAAAAAAAGGAAATTCTTTTGATAGACTTAATTAATTAAAATTTCAAGACAATTGCCACTGGTTTAGATTGTGGAAATTCAATGAATAATCCCAACTCATCTAATCACAGCAGAAAATTGCAAAGGAAAAAAAAGCTCCAGGCCAGTTTAATTATATTGCAATCTCAAATTTCACAAGTTGATAAAAGAAATACAGGGTGTCTACAAAAGAAATACAGGGTGTCTACAAAAGAATTATAAGGTGTCTATAAAAAAAATATAGGGTGTCTACCAATAAATATAAGGCATTTACAAAAGAAATATAGGGTGTCTGCAAAAGAAATATAGGGTGTCTACAAAAAAAAATAGGGTGTCAACAAAAGAAATATAGGCATCTTCAAAAGGGTGTTTGCAAAAGTAATATACAATATTGAAATTTTATCAATTAAAAAAAATTCTTTTGGAGAGATACCTTTGGCAAGGAGAAAGTGTGATTAAAAAATATAAAGACTGAAGCTTAAATTTTTTTCAAATTTAAAATCTAACTTAGAATTTGATTTAAAATCTTATTAAACATGAGTGCATAGCTGATCAATTTATGTAATAAAATGATGATGTCTAGACTTTTGTCTTAACTTTATCTAAATGAGTCAGTGCTTATTAGGAAAAAATTATGAAGCCAGTGTTTATACTTTCTGAACAGCAGTTTTTGGTGCAACACAAGATTATGCAAGTGCCATACCAGGCATACTCTCCAGATATCATTGTGTGTAACTTTCTGTTGATCACTCAACTGAGAACTCATCTCAATGATAAAATTTAAGCCAGTAAAAATAAAATGTGCACATTCCATCCTGAAATGTGGAGAATTCCAGAATGTATTCACAATCGGAAACATGGTTCTCATGTCTCAAGTTTACCTAGTTGGTTGGGGCTGTAGAATACACTGACTGCATCTCTGCAGATGGGTAAGACCCCACCAATGAGTGTCCTGGATATGACATAAAACAATCTGATGGTGAGGTTCCAGTAATGCTGGAGCTTAGGGGAATGAACAGTACTCCTTCGTTACCATCGCTCCAAGGTCAATTCTGGCCCGGAGTAGTAGCACCTGATAGGGCCCTATCCATTAGTTAAATAGAACTAATCTACATACTTATACTAGACTGAATTGTTTGAATTAGAACTGTTGGACTAAACTGAATAGTTTGAAATAGAAATGTTTTTTACAGACTGTGTAATCATGCTAAACTGAATTGGATGAAATAGAACTGACTATTTGTATAAAAATGGATTTGGCATCAAATAACCTACAAAAGTTGATGAGCCATAAAAACCAACCAACCAACCAAACATATCTCAAGTGCACATACACAAGACTGAGGATTAACATGCTGTTAAACTTCCCAACTTGTTTTTATAACCATGATATTGCAGGTAGGGTACATTATCCAAATAAATTAAAAAGCTTATTAATTCTTATAATAACATATATAAAGACAAGCAGACGATACCCACACAAAGTATTACGGACAGAGACTATGCTGAAGATATAACGCTTCTGGCAAATACAACCACCCAGGCTGAATCTCTGCTGCATAGTCTGGAGAAGGCAGCAAGTGGTATAGGTCTCCATGTGGATACAGACAAAACAGAGTACATCAAAGAGAAGACATCTCAACACTAATTGGTGGTTCTCTGAAACTAGTGGAC
Source organism: Sepioteuthis lessoniana (assembly GCA_963585895.1). NCBI lineage: Eukaryota > Metazoa > Mollusca > Cephalopoda > Myopsida > Loliginidae > Sepioteuthis > Sepioteuthis lessoniana. The sequence continues at coordinate 56,221,681 of OY757926.1, read as the reverse complement.
AAGTTCACCTACCTTGGAAGCTGTGTCTCATCTACGGAAAATGACATTGAAACACAACTAGCAAAGGTATGGACAGCTATTGATAGGGTATCATTCATATGGAAGTCAGATCTATCTGATAAAATAAAATGCAATTTTTTTCAAGCATCTATATGGATGCACTACATGGCTGCTGACTAAGTGTATTGAGAAAAAACTAGATGGCAATTGCACTAGAATGCTACTAGCTTAACTGAATAAATCCTGGAAGCAACATCCCACAAAACAGCAGCTGTACAGCCACCTACCTCCCATCTCTAAAACTATCCAAATCAGACAAACAAAACATGAAGAACACTGCTGGAGAAGTAAGGATGAACTCATAAGCAATGTTCTTCAAAGGACCCCTTCACATGGACGTGCAAGTGTTGGTCGACCAACTAGAACTTATCTACCGACACAGGATGTAGTGTAGAAAACCTGCCAGAAGCAATGCATGAGAGAGACGAATGGTGAAAGAAAATTAGGGAAATCTGTGCAAGCGACATGATGATGATGATGAAATTTGAACAGTTATCTAGTTCTCATAAATCATGTTTTAAAGTAACCATCCCTATTAAATGGGTGTATCATTGTGGTGTAACGGTTAAAGCGACGGACTGCAGAATTGTAGTAAGCAAGTTCGAACAACAGTCACACTATTACATTCACTTTCAGACAAATACTCTTGGGAAAGGTATGAACCCCCTTATCCCCCCAGCAATGGTATGAACCCCCTTATCCCCCCTAGCACCACTACTGTTCTTCAAGAAAGATGGCTTTGACATTAAATAACCTACAAAGGTTGATATGCAATTAAACAAAGAAACCAAACTGAAACCCAAACCTATTAAATAATAATGATAATCATTTGTTTGCATTCAGTAATATGGTTTCAAGTATTCCAATCCAATAATAATAATTTTCAAAGAGATTTACTTAACACAATGATGGGACCTTAACAAGTACTACCAACTCCACCTTTGAGTAATGGCAATAAAAAAGTAATCCAAACTCCCCAGAGCTCCGAGAGTGGAGCCTCACAACTAGATGTAGTTTAGTGCCATGTCCAAGACACCTCTTGGAGTTGGGTGGGGAGTCTTATCTATCTATATCAGATACAGGTGGTGTATTCTAAAAGGGTAAATTTTTGTTCTTGTAAACTTTTGAAAATCTTCCTTTTGTAGATACCCTATATTAAAGAGAATTATCAATGCATTTGGCACATTTGAAATAACTTGTATTGATATGAAAAAAAAAATTTTGTTGAGTTGATGAGTGGGAATTTAGTTATTTCTTAAACCTCAAAAGTTAAAGTTCTAGGTCGCATGACCTTGATCGCCAGAGTCATTAAGAAAATCAAATTTCTAATCTGCAAAGATGACCAATGATACCTCTCTTCTCCGTAAATTTATCAGGTAGGTAAATCACCGAGAAAGAGTGGTTTAAATTTGATTATTTTCAGTTAAGAAGAACTCGACACGGTTCTCAGAAGAATTAAAAATAGGAAAGCGGCGGGGCTAGACGAGATCCCCCCAGAAGTGTGGAAGACGAGACAATTCGACGATATACTGCTCCGGCAATGCAACGCAGTCTATAGTCAAAATAGGATAGAACGATGGACGAAGGGATGCATCCTTCCATTCCCTAAAAAAGGCGACCTCGGACTAGCCAAGAACTACCGAGGGATAACACTTACATCCATAGCAGCCAAAATCTACAATGCCCTACTACGAAACCGCATAGAACCCAAAATGGAAAACATCCTTAGGAAAAACCAAAATGGCTTCCGGAGAAATAGATCCACAACCTCACAAATACTGACCATCCGTAGAATCCTGGAAGGCGTTCGGGCAAAAAACTTACAGGCGACATTACTATTTGTCGACTTTACCAAGGCCTTCGATTCCATACACAGAGGGAAGATGGAGCAAATCCTACTAGCTTACGGCCTACCAAAAGAAACCGTAGCAGCGATAATGATTCTCTACAGAAACACCAAAGTAAAAGTACGTTCACCAGATGGAGACACGGAATACTTCGACATTGTTGCAGGAGTACTACAAGGAGACACACTAGCCCCGTACCTCTTTATCATCTGTCTAGACTATGTGCTTAGGACTTCGATCGACAAAATCAGAGAAAATGGCTTTGAGCTGACTAAGAGAAGAAGCAAAAGGTACCCCGCAAAAACAATCACGGACGCCGACTACGCTGATGACTTGGCGTTACTAGCGAATACGCCTAATCAAGCAGAGACACTACTACATAGTCTGGAACGAGCTGCAGCTGGCATTGGCCTACATGTCAATGCAAACAAAACCGAATATATGTGCTACAACCAAACAGGCAACATTGCCACACTAGACGGAGCCTCTCTGAAACTAGTCGACAAATTCACCTACCTAGGAAGCAGCGTCTCATCAACCGAGAAGGACATCGACACACGACTGACGAAGGCATGGACAGCTATCGATAGGCTCTCGATCATATGGAAGTCGGACCTAACAGATAAAATGAAACGCAGTTTCTTCCAGGCAGCGGTTGTGTCGATACTGCTATATGGATGCACCACATGGACGCTTACGAAGCGGCTGGAGAGGAGGCTGGACGGAAATTACACAAGAATGTTGAGAGCAGTATTAAACAAGTCCTGGAGACAACACCCCACGAGACTCCAACTATACGGACACTTGCCCCCCATCACAAAAACTATACAAGTTCGACGAACCAGACACGCGGGACACTGCTGGAGAAGCAAGGACGAGCTCATAAGCGATGTACTCCTGTGGACCCCCACTCATGGATGTGCAAGTGTGGGACGACCAGCACGAACTTACATACAGCAGCTATGTGAGGACACGGGTTGTAATCCTGAAGACCTGCCGGAGGCGATGAGTGATAGGGAGAAATGGCGAGAGACGGTCAGGGATATCCGCGCAGACGGCGCGACATGATGATGATGATGATTTTCAGTTAAATAAGTTTTATGTAAACAGCCATGATTTTCTTGCTTTTTTAAACCATTTTGAAGTTTGGAAAGTAGAATTAGAGGTTCCTAATTAGAAGAATTTATCTGCTATCTCTCAATCAATCTATCTGTCATGATAGATAGATAAATGCACAAACATATATATAAGTAAATATGTAGAAAGATTTGTCATTCATTAAGAATATATATATATATATATATATATACAGAGAGAAAGAGAGAGAGAGAGGAGTCAAGGTATGTAAAAGAGGGATTGATATAGTTGTAATTTACTGTACTTATTGCTTAGATGTGGCTCAAGGCTCCTTGAATGGAGCATCCAGTGAGACTCGAACTTACTTGTGAAGGAGAGAGATTGATATACTGATTGTTTCAGTTTATTTAAAACTGTTGTGGAACACAATAATAATGTTTTGGAACATGAATCCCCAAAAACGTAATTGCTTCAAGTTTCTTATTATTCATAGGGAAGAGAGCAAAATACTAAGGATAGGGTATACATAGATTTAAACTATATATATATACAAGGATTTTTCGATAGTTTTTGGAGGCTGTTTTCACTAGTGCACGTTTTTCTCTCACCGCTAAAGTTTCCCATGGGACTCTATATTTAGTTTTAAGTTTTGTTGGAATGTATTTTGCTGCTGCCTCGAGGTGTGCATTGACGAAATTTTCGTATTCGTCGTTTGGTGTACTTTTTTCCGTCTTTTCTAGTAGTGTTTCGAATCTGCTTCTTAATTCTAATACGTATTTATCTCTTATATCTTTGTTGTTTAATAGGGCCCAGTCATAGTGTTTGGTGGTCGCTGTTCGTTTGGCGTTTTTTCGTAGGCTTAACCGTATTTTCGCCGTGACTATTCGGTGATCGGTGGACACACCCTCAAAAGAGGAGTATGCCTCGCAATTCAGTGCACTATTTTTCCATTTCTTGTTTATAAGGACGTAGTCTATCTGAGCTTTAGTATTGTTCGCGTACGTGTATGTCCATAGTTTGCCCTCTCTTTTTTGGTAGTTTGTATTGAGGCATGCTAATCTATTTTCTATCATGAAATCTGTTAGATGTTGCCCATTCCTATTTGACGTGTTGTGGAGGCTGTATTTGTTGTTTCCGTTTTTCCCGATTTGGGCATTCATGTCTCCGCCAATGACTAACATGTTGTGTTTCGGGATGCTACGCACTAATGAGGATAACTCATCGTAGAAGGTGACTAGTTCAGTTTCTTCACTCAGGGCTGGACGAAATTCTCCCGGAAGTATGGAAGACCAGACAATTCGACGACATACTGCTCCGACACTGCAACGCAGTATACAATCAAAATCCGATAGATAGATGGATGAAGGGATGCATACTCCCCTTCCCTAAAAAGGGGGACCTCGGATTAGCCAAAAACTACCGAGGCATAACACTTACATCCATAGCTGCCAAAATCTACAACGCCCTAATACGAAACCGAATAGAACCCAAAATCGACAACATACTTAGAAAAAACCAAAATGGCTTCCGAAGAAATAGATCCACGACTTCACAAATATTATTCATCCGCAGAATCCTCGAAGGTGTACGGGCAAAGAACCTACAAGCGACATTAATATTTGTCGACTTTACCAAGGCTTTCGACTCCATTCACAGAGGAAAGATGGAACAAATCCTACTAGCGTACGGCATACCTAAAGAAACCGTAGCGGCAATAACGATTCTCTATAGAAACACTAAAGTAAAAATACGATCACCGGATGGAGACACAGAATACTTTGACATTGTAGCAGGAGTACTACAAGGGGACACGCTGGCCCCGTACCTCTTTATCATTTGTCTAGACTACGTACTTAGAACATCGATCGACAAAATCAAAGAGAATGGCTTCGAACTGACGAAGAAAAGAAGCAGAAGATACCCCGCAACAACAATTACCGATGCCGACTACGCCGATGACATAGCGATACTGGCAAATACACCTGACCAAGCCGAAACACTTCTACATAGTTTGGAACGAGCAGCAGCAAGCATCGGCCTCTATGTTAATGCACACAAAACGGAATATATGTACTATAACCAAACGGGGGACATCTCCACTCTAGAAGGAACCCCACTTAAACTAGTAGATAAATTCACGTACCGAGGAAGCAGCGTCAAATCAACCGAAAAGGACATTGAAACGAGGTTAACTAAAGCATGGACAGCTATCAATAGGCTATCGATTATATGGAAATCAGACCTAACCGATAAAATGAAAAGCAGTTTCTTCCAGGCAGCGGTCACATCGATACTGCTATATGGATGCACTACATGGACGCTAACAAAACGACTGGAGAAGAAGCTAGATGGCAATTACACAAGAATGCTGCGTGCAATCCTGAACAAGTCCTGGCAGCAACACCCCACAAGACACCAACTGTACGGCCACCTACCCCCTATCACGAAAACTATCCAAGTTAGACGAACCAGACATGCAGGACACTGCTGGAGAAGCAGAGAAGAACTCATAAGAGATGTACTCTTATGGATCCCCACACATGGCCGCGCAAAAGCAGGACGACCAGCTCGAACGTATATTCAGCAGCTATGTGAGGATACAGGATGTTGTCCTGAAGACCTACCTAGGGCGATGAACGATAGGGAGGAGTGGCGAGACAGGGTCAGGGATATCCGCGCTACCAGTGCGAGATGATGATGATGATGATATACAAGGATTATTAAATAAGCTTCCAGACTTTTTCCGTATGGGCACTTCTATTGATAGTACTCACATGAAACTCTAGTCCCCTTTGAAGTAATCTCCTCCGGCGGCAATGCACTTGTTGTACTGTTCCAACAACTTCTGGAAGGCCCCATGGATGTCCTCTTGTGTGAGCGTGTCAATGACCTTTTTCACTGCCTCTTTCATCTCCTCAGTTGTCTCATAACGACAGCCTCTGAGCTTAGGGAATAACCAAAAGTCACAGGGAGCAAGGTCTGATCTATAGGGAGGCTGAGGAACTGTCTTGATGCCCATCTTGGTCAAATAGTCTGTGACAAGGATGGAGTTGTGGACTGGTGCATTGTCCTGCTGGAAATGCCACTGAGCCGATTTGAAGAGTGCTGGCCTCTTCCGATGGAATCTCTTCCTGAATTCCCTTTAAACCTCAACATAGTAACCCTAACCCTAACCATTTGGCCAATCAACTCTGATGTATTGACTTCCTTACTCCTCCCACGCCTTTCATCATCCCTCACAGACTCCCTGCCTTCCTTGAATCTCTTATTCCACTCAAAAACTGATGCTCGATTCATGCTAGATGCTCCAAAAGTAGTCTGAAGCATTCCATACTTTTCTGTGGCATTTCTTCCAAGTTTAAAACAGAATTTTATTGCATATTGTTCTTCTAAAGTATCCTCATGTCCAGATTGCGTTTTTGAAGCTGGCTTTAGTAGGGTGTATTCCAATTCCTGCTGTAGCTGTTCATTTGAAGCTGAAATCATAAAAATAGGTCAGTCATCTCATAAGATGTATAGCAATAACATAGTGAATTTTCAAGAGTCTACGACAATTTTAAATGCCTGCACATAATATGTCTTGAAACTTATTGAATGCACACATAAATATATATATATTTTTTTTTTTTTTGAAGTATGGGAATCATTTTATTGAATCAATTTTAGAATAATAAAACTAGATTAAAAGACTCTTTCATCTGGCATGTTTCCAATAGTCACATTGGAATTGGTTAAAAGCAAAATTTATCAACGAGTGGTAAAGTATTAAAAAAAAAAATAGAGTGGGTAAAAAAATGAAAAAAACCTCAGCTCTCGAGATTTCTACGAAGTTCCCCAAACAGACAAAGAATATGAAATATAGACACACACACACACACACACACACACACACACACACACACAGAAAGTGAGATATGTATATGTGTACATTTTATTTTCTATGAAGTTTAGGATGAAGAAGTCAAATTTTCAATTTAATAATTCAATATTTATTTCCTAAAATTATCTTCACTTGATATCAGATTCAGTTTTTTAAGTTGGTAAAAACAGACATATTGAAAGTAATATTATTCAAACAATTTCTTCGCCTATTTTTTCTCTCTCTCTCTCTCTTCCCTCATTTTATAAAGATCTCACTCCCTCTCTCTCTCTCTATATATATATATATATATATGTATATGTTTATACATAAGTCATTGGAAGTAACAGTTTTTTTTCGGAAAATCTAGACAAAGTCTCTCCCTTCAAATAGATATCTGGATTAATGGATGTTCCATGTATATAAACATTATCTTTAAAAATAAATGAAACTATCTTTCTGGCAACTTATATTCAAATTATTTTAACTTCTTTGGAGCCCCGAAAACAATTTGGCTGGGGAAAAACCTGAATGTCTCCAGCTCTTTCCATCCTCTACATTCCGAGTAACATGAAATTCATCAACAAAATATTGTCAACTTCTTGTAATAAGTCTTGACTCAGACAAAATAAAATTCAATTAAGCAGTCATCCTGCAGGGCTTCCATCAAGTTTTTAGCATGATAGAACTGTTTAGGTTGCTTGTTTGAATTTTATGGCATATCAACTATTGTAGGTTATTTAATGTCAAATCCTTTTTATACATATATCTTAAATATATTTGATTTGGTTGGGTTGGGTTTTATGGCATATCAACCATTGTCGGTTATTTAATGCGAAAACATCTTCATACATTTATATTAAATATATATGATTTGGTTTGGTTGGGTTTTATGGCATATCAACCTTTATAGGTTATTTAATGCCAAATCATTTTTATAGAAATAATCAGTTCTATTTCAAACAATTCAGTTTAGCTTGATTACACAGTTTAATTGTCAAAAACATTTCTATTAAAGGCTATTCAGTTCAATAAAACAGTTCTAATTCAAACAATTCAGTTTAGCATAAGTATTGATTTTGTTTACTCACAGTTAAATGTCAAAAACAGTTCCATTTCAAACAATTCAGTTTAGCATAAGTATGCTGCTTAGTTCTATCTAACCCATAGATAAGGCCCTATCAGGTACTACCACTCCTGGTCTGAGTGGACCTGGGAGCAATGGCAATGAAGGGGTGCCCTGAATTCCCCAAAGCTCCAGCATTACTGATCCCTCACCAACAGATTGTTTAGTATCATATCAGGACATTCATAGGGGAGTCTTACCTTTCGGCAGAGGTGCAGTTGGTGTATTCTACAGCCCCAGCTGACTGAGCAATGAACTGTTTATGTTTGGAGTTGTACTCTATTTCAACAAAGAATTCTAGGATTAAGAAATTCTAAATCTAAGTAATTTCTGAAATAATTCATTGATTCTAGAACAAGTAATTCTCATATTAAGTAATTTCATAATTGATTTGGGGGTGTCCTTGTGGTGTAATAGTTAAAGCGTTGGACTGCAGAATCGTAGTAAATGAGCTAGAACTCCAATCGCAAATAACCTGAGTAAAGGTATGAACCTCCTTATCCTCCCAGCTAGGGGTTAAATAGTACCATTACTGTTCTTCTAGAAGGGTGGATTTGGCATCAAATAACCTAAGAAGGTTGATATGCCATTGCAAAAACAAACCATCAATCATAATTAATTAATTTTAGAATTAAATAGTTCTACAGTTTAGTATAAAGTAATTTTGGAATTACTCAATTTCAGAATTAATTAATTCTAGTAAAAAAAAAAAAAATGATGAAATTAGTATCCCTCCCCACCCCTGTCTCGAACAGTAGACTGTCTCCAAACATACCTAAAATTCAGTAGTAAATAAACGCTAAAAGGAAGAGGAATGATTTGAACTCATGTGCCAACAGAGGAAAAATGTTTCAATATTGGTCAGTATGTCTTTAAGTCCTATTAATTTAAAATGCTGAATTTTACAAAATGTTATGCTGTATTTTTGTTTGTAAAATAATGCTTAAACTGTGCGTTTTAAATGTAAAGACACTATAAATCCAAATTGAATATATGACTCTGTCCAAATGTCAGTGAACACGGCAAAAAGTTTTTGAATCTTTTATAAAAGTTTAAAATTCTTAGAGGCCTAACAGTAGTTTAGAAAAAAAAGTAAAAGCCTAAAGCTGCCAATGCTACCACACACAAAAAAATAAAAATAAAAACAAAAATGTCATTTGTAAAAACTCTATAATTCCTGAAGCCTCCCCGGCTCCCAACGGTAGTATAGAAGAAAAACTAAAAAGCCAAGGAAAATGTCCGAATACCGCAGCAAAAAAAACAAAAAACAAACTCAGTACCAGTAAAAATCTGACGAAGTACCTTAATCTTGGACTTTAACTAAGTTAAAACTTAAGAAAACTTAAATCAAAATTACCCCCCCTTTTTTTACGTACACATGGGAAGCAGCATAATGTACGTAACGGTATTTGAATAAACCCATGGATGACCAAACTCAATACCTAAACAGGTCCTGGACGTGAGTTTGACGACTTTACGCTCAGGATCGTTAGATCGATCGGGGAACTACTGCTGCTCCTCTATAAGAGTGATGAGAATAAAACAGCCATCGAAAGATAACCATGACCCACACTCAAACCACTTACACAAACCGCATCGCTCTTCGCGCGGGTAAAAAAGGGGCGCGTCCTGCTGAGGTTGGAGCCCTGGCCTCAGTGTTCGAAAAATCAGCTACAGAGCTCAAACGACAAAAACTACTAAAATGCAAGCAAACACTACAAATAGCCACATTTAACGTAAGAACCTTAAATAGAATAGTACAACTACCAGAGCTAATCGCATCGGCCGGAGAACATAAGATTGACATAATATGCATACAAGAACATAGATGCTCGCACACCGAAGATATCAAATATCACGAAACTGGCAATGGATGGTCGCTCGTCACTGTATCCGCATGGAAAAACTCTGTCAACGCCGCAGTAGGAGGGGTAGGATTGCTTATAGGACCTAGAGCGTTAAAAACGCTAAATAGCATTGAGAAAATACAACCTAGAATGATGGCAGCCACTTTTAACGGCAACCCCAGAGCAACAATCATCTCCTGCTACAGCCCGACCAATGTTAGGGAAGAAACTGAACTAGTCACCTTCTACGATGAGTTATCCTCATTAGTGCGTAGCATCCCGAAACACAACATGTTAGTCATTGGCGGAGACATGAATGCCCAAATCGGGAAAAACGGAAACAACAAATACAGCCTCCACAACACATCAAATAGGAATGGGCAACATCTAACAGATTTCATGATAGAAAATAGATTAGTATGCCTCAATACAAACTACCAAAAAAGGGAGGGCAAACTATGGACATACACGTATGCGAACAATACTAAAGCTCAGATAGACTACGTCCTTATAAACAAGAAATGGAAAAATAGTGCAATGAATTGCGAGGCATACTCCTCTTTCGAGGGTGTGTCCACTGATCACCGAATAGTCACGGCGAAAATACGGTTAAGCCTACGAAAAAACGCCAAACGAACAGCGACCACCAAACACTATGACTGGGCCCTTTTGAACAACAGAGATATAAGAGATAAATACGTATTAGAATGAAGAAACAGATTCAAAACACTACAAGAAAAGACGGAAAAAAGTACACCAAACGACGAATATGAAAATTTCGTCAATGTGCACCTCGAGGCAGCAGCGAAATGCATTCCAACAAAACTCAAAACTAAATATAGAGTCCAATGGGAAACTTTAGTGGTGAGAGAAAAACGTGCACTCGTGAAAACAGCCTGCAAAAACTATTGAAAAAACCCAACAAACACAAATGCCTTAAAACTAACAAATGGCACAATATCAATTAGCAGGCATATATATAAAGGAACAGACAGAATACATTCAAAATCAGATAGATAAGATTAGAGACTTGGTGGAAGATAGACAATCTAGGATAGCCTGGCAAACAATAAACGAAGTGAGTAGAAGAAAGAACACAGCCAAAGCAAAACTGAAAGCAGCAAACCAACAAGAAAGAATAAAACTGTGGAAACAGCACTTCGTAAACCTACTACGAAACCCACCGAAAATAACACATGAACCAATCACCAGAATAATTAGTAAACAATTAGACATTAAACTAGGACCGTTCACACAAGAAGAACTCGACTCGGTTCTCAGAAAAATTAAAAATTGGAAAGCTGCAGGGCTGGACGAGATTCCTCCAGAAGTATGGAAGACCAGACAATTCGACGACATACTGCTCCGCCACTGCAACGCAGTATACAATCAAAATCCGATAGATAGATGGATGAAGGGATGCATACTCCCCTTCCCTAAAAAGGGGGACCTCGGATTAGCCAAAAACTACCGAGGCATAACACTTACATCCATAGCAGCCAAAATCTACAATGCCCTACTATGAAACCGCATAGAACCCAAAATACACAACATCCTTAGGAAAAACCAAAATGGCTTGTGGAGAAATAGATCCACGACCTCACAAATATTAACCATCCGTAGAATCCTTGAAGGCGTTCGGGCAAAAAACCTTCAGGCGACATTACTATTTGTCGAATTTTCCAAGGCCTTCGATTCCATACACAAAGGGAAGATGGAGCAAATCCTACTAGCATACGGCCTACCAAAAGAAACCGTAGCAGCAAAGTGAAAGTACGTTCACCAGATGGAGACACGGAATACTTCGACATTGTTGCAGGAGTACTACAAGGAGACACACTAGCCCCGTACCTCTTTATCATCTGTCTAGACTATGTGCTTAAGACTTCGATCGACAAAATCAGAGAAAATGGCTTCGAGCTGACTAAGAGAAGAAGCAAAAGGTACCCCGCAAAAACAATCACGGACACCGACTACGCTGATGACTTAGCGTTACTAGTGAATACGCCTAATCAAGCAGAGACACTACTGCATAGTCTGAAACGAGCCGCAGCTGGCATTGGTCTCCATGTCAATGCAAACAAAACTGAATATATGTGTTACAACCAAACGGGCAACATTACCACACTAGACGGAGCCTCTCTGAAACTAGTAGACAAATTCACCTACCTAGGAAGTAGCGTCTCATCAACCGAAAAAGATATCGACACACGACTGACAAAGGCATGGACAGCTATCGATAGGCTCTTGATCATATGGAAGTCGGACCTAACCGATAAAATGAAACGCAGTTTCTTCCAGGCAGCGGTTGTGTCGATACTGCTATATGGATGCACCACATGGACGCTAACTAAGCGGCTGGAGAGGAAACTAGACGGAAATTACACAAGAATGTTGAGAGCAGTATTGAACAAGTCCTGGCGACAACACCCCACGAGACACCAACTATACGGACACTTGCCCTCCATCACGAAAACTATACAAGTTAGAAGAACCAGACACGTGGGACACTGCTGGAGAAGCAAGGACGAGCTCATAAGAGATGTACTCCTGTGGACCCCCACATATGTATGTGCAAAAGCAGGACGACCAGCACGAACTTACATACAGCAACTATGTGAGGACACAGGATGTAACCCTGAAGACCTGCTGGAGGCGATGAATGATAGGGAGAAGTGTCGAGAGAGGGTCATAGATATCCGTGCTGGCGGTGCGACATGATGATGATGATGATTTATGCTAAACTGAATTTTTTGAAATAGAACTGTTTTGGTGAATAAAAATGGATCTGGCATTAAATAATCTACAACGGTTGATGTGCCATAAAACCAAACCAAACCTTTACTTAACAATGCCCAGGTTAGTTATATGATACTAGCAGCAAGGAACGATTCCCAACCACACTTAAGCAAGCTCTGATCCCTGATCAGTCTCAACATGGCATGATATCCTGCAATACCAACACATTAGTAAGTGCTTTGAAATCAGTTTTTCTTCTTCTAGACTGGTTTGCCTACCAACAAAACAAGAGAATCCACTCTGTCTTACTATTTACCCATAGCTGAAAGAAGAAAAAATGAATTCATGCCTTTTTGAAGTAAAATACAGCTGCATCCTAAATTTGATCTCAGATTAATTGATTGAGTGATTTTGATGGCATTTCAACTCATCTGAGGTTATTTCATACCTAGAGGTTGGGGAATCACATTCATTGTATATCCCAATTTACATTTGTGTCTTAAGGAGTTTTCTTGTTTTATTTGCACATGGTCCTATCAAATATGAATAATTTTTAAACTGTTCTATTTGACCTATATATAGAACCCTGACATGTATTGTCACTTCAGATCAGAGTAGAACTGGGATTAATGGCAATGAAAGGGTACTCCACTCTTCCCAGAGCTCTCAGACTGAAGCCACACTATCAGACACAGTTTAGTGTCTAACACAGGACACAAAGGGACTGAAAAGGGGACACAGGTTGACAAGTCCATTTCCTCAAGTTCATTACTGCTATGATTCTATTTCATCAGGAGAAGCTCTAATTAGCCAGGATACTATCATTTCTTAATTTTGTAAAGACAAAAAGATTATTATACAATATGGGTTGAGTAGATAAGAGGTCAGATTGGATAGCCAGAATGCCAAAAATCTAATTGAATATAAAAAAAATGGTGTGAGGAGGCAATTGTTAATTAATTTATTCTAACACAAATAAAAGAACATTGTAAGTACATACATACATACATACATACACAGAAATATATATATATATATATATATATATATATATATATATATATATATGTGTGTGTGTGTGTGTGTGTGTGTGCATGATGACTGTCAGAAGTTGGCCAAGTGCACAGGTCTGAGTCAACAAGCCAATGTATTTTGCAGATTCATTCACATATATAACTTGCTTTCTTGGTGGGGCCAAGAATGTATCAATTCCATCCCCTGCAGAAGAATAACACCTTTACCCCCAAAAAGGGCTCTCCTGGTTATGATACAAAGCTACATCAAGTGGTGAGGCTTCAGTTCTGGGGCTTTTTGGCATTAAATAACCTACAATGGTTGGTATGCCATAAAACCCAACCAAACCAAACCAAACTAATAGTTCTGTTTCAAATACTTGATGTAATATAACCATAAATCATTTGTAATAAGAATAGTTGCTTGAAGCTATAATTATTTACTAAGGATCATTTTTAATTACTTGAAACCATATAACTGTGTGCAAACAAATGATTAATACTAAACAGAATTGGTTACTTAAAACCATATAATTGTGGATAAATGTTATCATATCATATTTACCAACCCCTCCGCTCGGGCAGGATATGACATAGGTCAATTTTTAAGTGGAGTTTAACAGGTTTGAATTCAGTTTTCTTTCTCCTAGACTAGTTGCCTCACCAAGGCTGAAGAACCTAGTCTGCCCTACTTTTTGTGGATAAATGTTATGGTACCTACCTTACAGATTATAATGAACTCTTCCTATAACTATGAATACCAGGAGAATATTCATCTTGGTGTTAAGTTAACTCCAGCCTAACACTTTGGCTGTCAGACTGACGTTCAACACTCTTTTACCTATGCTGTATTTATACTTTTGTTCAATATATTGTTTCATGTAATCCCGAGCCCGTGTCTTTCTTCCAGACCTTTTACTGGTCCACAACAATAAATTATTAGTATTAGATAGGAGTCGCAAATTCTTTGTATTCGATAGGAATACTTGGTATCATATAAATGTATCAAAAAAATTCTTAAGATACTACACAAAAATGTTAGTAGAAATGAACAATGTATACAATTTCCTGACCTCTAAGCATAAAATAACCCCAGGTGGGTTGACAGGCCATTAAAAACAATCAATAAGTCATGTTTGGTTCTCATCCATGAGATAACTAAGAGTTTGAGATAATGAATTGTATTCCTGTGTAAAATGACGTTAAAGATATATCATTTTACCAAATATAATTGGAGACCAAAATTGTTAAACTGACTTTGGTATGAAATAACCCAAGAAGGGTTGATATGCCATAAAATCAACTAACTTCAAATATGATATTTAAATGATTGATTATTAGCTGTCAGTGGCACCACAAGGTCTGACTGTACCCCACCTTGAAAATTAACAAATTTACATTCCTTCATTGGAACCTCCATGGGCTTTCTAAAAGAAGAAAACAAAACAAAACATTGATATAGATAAAAACCTCCTAATTTGTAAAAAAATCTTAAATTTACAAAACTTTTTGACATTTCTAAAAAAACTGTCAAGAGAAAAGTTTGATAAAAATTATTTCTATTTATGTAAAAACTCTCTACACCCACCCAACAAAAACCCTTCTCTGGAGTTGTTTTTGATGACATTTGCACTTTGTCAACCTTTATCTGATGAGACAGGGGTCATTTCCAGATCATTACCGTATACATATCTATATTCTGCAATATCAATCGCCTATTTGATATATATATATATATATACAGAGAGAGAGCGAGAGAGAGAGAGAGATGCATGAGGATACATGACACCAGACATTGACATTATATCCAGTTTTGACACCAACTTCTAGCCAATATCTTTTTGTTTTTCCCCATCCTATCTTTATTTATTCATTTTTTTTATGAGTAAGATCCATTGAAAGAATATGTTTATAATTTTTTCACTCCATTATGTGATGGCTATGTGAAGAGGTTGGTTTCTCACATGGAGTGACTTGCTGAAATAAATTCATAATAGCCAAATGACTGTCTGTTGAAAGCCACTGTCGGACATTTGGGTAGCCATAGCATCAGTGAGACTTTATGAAAGCTATCGTTTTGAAGGCTGATATACCAACCTAACAAAGAAGATTAACAAAGAGAAACCCCTTGTTTCCAACAAGGCTCTATTTAGCTTCATATCTCATCATCCTCATCATGTCGTGCCATCAGCACAGATCTCCCTGACCTTCTCCTGCCACTCCTCTCTATCGTCCATCGTTTCCGATAGGTCTCCAAGGCTACATCCTGTATTGGCACAGAGCTGTTGTATGTAGGTCCTAGCTGGTTGTCCTGCCTTTGCTCGTCCATATGAGGGGTCCACAGGAGTACATCACTTATGAGTTCATCTCAACTTCTCCAGCAGTGTCCCTCATATCTGGTTCTTCTAATTTGGATAGTTTACAAGATGGCTTCATATCTAAGCTAGTTTTAATACTGTATTTGACAGCTTCTAATATGCATGGGCTAATAAGACACACCACATTTTGAGCAAGCATTTAAAACAAAAAACAAAAAGAGATTTAAACGATGAATGACAGATGAAGAGTTTTCACCAGGCATATAGTTTTCTCCATTATCAAGTCATTTTATTCAGATTCTTATTAAATGTCAATATTTCATATTTTAAAATTTTATTTGGTTTGTCCATGTATATACATGGTTAAGCGTCATAACTTAATTTTTTCCTGACAGGTATTATTTTATCTGAAGTACCTGAAAGTATGATTGTTATACATTGTTACCTTAGAAAAACATTGCTGTACTGGGTGTGAATGAAATTATCACCTTGTTTGCATTTGGCAAGATTTCTGCAGTTTAATTTTAGGGTCACTACAGCACTAGAATTCTACTAGCCAGTAACCCAAGGCTGACCCTTGATCTTTTAAGATGCAGGGTGATTTTCTGGGATATTTAAAAAAACAAAAAAACAATAAAAATACGATTGAGAGTGTTCGCCAATGGTTTGGGAGACCTGGGCTCAATCCCAGGTCGAGTCATACCAAAGACTTTAAAAATGGTACTTGATCCCTCCTTGCTTAACACTCAGCAATATAAGGTACGTATCAAGGGTAAAGTGGAGCAATCCAGGGAAAGGAGTAGCGACCCCTTACACCTCGGTGTAGTAGCTATTGAAAAGGGAGCCTTCTGTTTGCCAATTTTACTTACTTATCAAGAAAACAATGGTTCGTAGTACAAAAATGTTTTCATTGGATTTGAGATGTGATAAAAAAAAAATGGAAAAAAAGAAATAAGGCAATTGTAGATTCTAAATGCATTGGCTATTTTAGTTTAATTAAAATCTTCCAAATGCACAACCCCATACCCCCCACTCTGCTGCCAATCAAGCCCTGACACGGTCACCTTTTATCTATAAACTAGTAACAATAATAAATCTTACATCAACCGCTTCTTTGGCAACACCCAGTAATTATCAGTGTTAATTAAATTATCTCATTAATTTAGCTGCCAGTACAGATCAGAATTAAAAAAAACAAACAAAAAAAAACAATAACACATTACTTAATGCTGGTTACATCTTCTTACCAAGAATAAATTACTGGATTCTTCCATGCATAACACAAAAAAATCTGTACCTGAATCTAAGCAAAAATCAGAGGATCCCTAAACAGAATAATTCTTCACTCAATAAATACTGCTATTGTCCCATTGTTATATCTAATAAATATATATATATATATATATATATATATATCATCACAAGGAAGACTCAATAATGCATTTCTTTATAAAATATATAGTTCTCACATCTGGAGTTCTTAAAAGGTCCACAAATTCTGTAAGGGAGACAGAGACAGAAGGAGGATTGCTATATTGACCTTTCTTCATAGCCACCTTGTGCTTCTGTATTCGAGGCTCCACTTAGCACTTCTGCTTCTTTTATGAGAAGGATTCAACTGGAGCTGCCTGCGGGCTGCTGCCCCCTCCCCACTGGGTGCCTGACCATGAGACTGCAAGACTGACTGTTCTGACATGGGTACGTGTGTATATATAATTTCATGATGCTTATGTATTCTTGCGGTTGTGATCTGCTTACACTCTTGTATGGGTTGTTTTCCAGCAATCAATTTGTTTACACAGGTGCATCCTGTGTATATATAATTTCATGATGCCTATGTGTTCTTGCAGTTGTCAACCCAAGTGATCTGCTTACACTCTTGTATGGGTTGTTTTCCAACAATCAATTTGTTTACACAGGTGCATCCGGTGTAGAAAAATCCCTGATTGTTGGTTCTGTCAAAGGTCAATAGGCAAAACCATTAATCAGATATTTAAAAAATTCCTCTATATTTTATATCTCACCAGTATCCCATCAATTGAGAGGGACTTTTTACAAATAATGTATATTTGGTTTGGTTTTTTAATGGCGTATCAAGCTTCACAGGTTATTCAAAGGCAAAGCCATGATTGTAGAAAAAACAGTCATGGTACTATTTAATCCATTGCTGGAAAGTTCGATGCCTTTCCCATGGGCATAAGTCAAAAATTGAATGTAATAGCATGTCTGGAGTTTGAACTCACTTACTTAGAGGGGGGGTGTTCTGGTGGTGTAATGGTTAAAGCAATGGACTGCAGGATCATAGTAAGTGAGTTCAAACTCCAGTTACGCTATTATGTTCACTTTCAGACTAATACCCTTGGGAAAGGTATGAACCTTCCTCATATTCCCACAACTGTTCTAGAAGGATGGCTTTGGCATTAAATAGCCCACAAAGGTTGATATAACATTAAACAAAGAAACCAAACCAAACCAAACCATATATATGCTAAGAAGCTACAGTCCAGCACTTTAGCCATAGCAATTTCTCCAATTGTGATTTGTGTCTATCTTAAATGTCCTGGGCATAGTACTAAACTATATCCAGTGGTAAGGCTTCAGTTCTGGTGCTATGGGTAGTGTGAAATTACCACTTTATTAACATCATTCTCTGGTCCACACTTATCATGAAAATTTGTTCCAGCTAAATGCTCATGTATGGGTCAAATAGATCTGTTTGAAAATTATTTCTATTTGAAAGGAATACTTGAAACCATATAACTGTGTACAAATTATTGTTGTATATTGACCTCCGACCCGGCCAAGCTGTCAAAAAAAGAAATGCACCAGTGTAAATAACAGGTGCATCTGGTCGAAGATATGGGAGATCAAGGGTGACCTTGACTGTCGAGGGGTTGAATTGAGTGCGAAATTGTGATGCTCGCAAGAAGAAGAGTGGGCGTCAAATTATTATATAACCCTGGCGACAGGAAGTTGAGATTAGTTGGAGAGAAGATCAGTTGGAGAGAAGATGCTGGAAGGAGGACCATGTCCAAGAGAGGCTGGGCCCCCAGGCCCCCGGTTAAGCAGCCCAGGAGAACAAGAAAGAAATGCTGTTATGGCCATAAGAGTGGGGGTCAATATGTTGCTGTTCTGTTCAGTCTCCAACTCACCTCTTACACAGTAAAACCTTTAGTAACCCTTTCAAACCCTTTCAAATAAAGTGAGAGGTATATTTTTCTAAAGAACTGTGTCACTCGTCTTTATTGTGTCGTCGTTATGTTTCTGCATGCATATGTGTATTGTCACATGGTGTCCCACTAAGAAGATAGAAATAAAATTACTACTATTCTCCGTGCGTGAATCAACAGTGGCAAGTTATCAGAGAATGGCCGTTAAGACATGAAAGAATGTGGGTCAATCCCAAAGTAATAAATCCAAGTCAGAATGGAAAAACAGATGTCTGTACTTGGTGACCTAGTGGAAAAAGAATGGGACTTGGGTGACATCTAGTAGCCCTAAAAAAATCGCCTGACCAGGGGGAAGAAGAAAGAAGCCAAATGATTGGCTGGGACCCCAAAACGGAAGTGGGAACTCCTTCCCGTCAGCGGAAATAGTAAAATAAGAAAATCAGTTGTTGGACAGGGTTCGTGGCGGACGGAACTAAAGCCAAGAACTCCGGGTAAAAGAAGACGAAAAATATCTTCTAGCAAGTACTAAAAAAATAAGATAAAGTCTGTCAGCCCGTAAAAGAAGAAAGATTCTCCACAGGAATCCATCTAAATAAGATAAGTAACTTTGGGACTGTTTCTCCTTATACCCAATTTTATATACCCTCTCTCTCTCTCTCTCTCTCAAGTTGAAGAAAGACTGAAAACGAAAGAAAAGAAAAGAAGAAAGACATTTATGTTCATGGACTATTCATTTATGATATATTTGACATGTTGAAGGTGTATATCTATGTGTAGTAAAAAGGACTGATATATTTTAATGTTCCCACGTGCTTGAAGTTGCTATCTGTAGCATTTGCTACGAATTTGTTATGTCATGTTTCTTTTTCAGCTTCTATTCGCCTTATGTTATGCTCGCTTAAAATTGTCATATAAATCCCTTTGAAATATCACATGGGAAACCGGAGTTGCCGACTACTACAATATAATATTATTACGTCTAAACCTAGAGGTCCATATCTTCCATTGTTCTAGGGGAGGAAGACTAGTGGCCTTGATGGGTGTGTGTATAGTGTGAAATTTGGAACCTCTTGCCAGCGGCGGTCAGTCTAGCCATAAATTAATCCCCCACATAATATGCCAGTTCTTATGTGCCCGAGGAAAAACTCTGAATTAGGACTTATTATACAAGGGATCAAGTGCCAGTCTGCCCCGTCTTCACACGTGCGAAAATAAAGTCTTGTTTTGGGATTTTAAAGAATTTGTCGTCACAGTATGTATAGTTGGTTGTGACTATACAACATTATTTGTATTTAGAATAGTTTGTGGGGATTTAGGAATTAACAATAAAACTCCCAACCGGATGTTGACTCGTTGGCTGCCACATACAAAATGTATAAACGCGTTGCCACACATCAGCTCCACGCATCCATCTGGTTAAAAATCAGAAAAAAAGAAAAATAACAAAAATTAAAGTAGCCAATGGGAAGTGATCGCGCCAAAATGAGAAGGATTTTGGAGTGATGAATTTGGAGCCGGTGGGGAGAGATAAAAACTCAGGATTTCTGTGAACCGGGTCAGTGATGACAAAAGAGACCCAAGGAAGCACATAGATACGGTGATCAGTCAAGAAGTAACGTCCACCCTCGAGTTAAGAGCTGAAACTACTTTTCTGCTAGTTCCACTACCTGGCCTTAAAAGAAAGAAAAGAAAAGAAAAGAAAAAGGAATAAGTACTCTTTAAAAACATTCTCCTCCTTTCCCCTTTTTTTCCTAATATCTGACTTTCCACCACTTTGAAAATTTACTACTTGTAAAAGGAAACTTCTGAACATTCAAATCCAAGTTGACACTTTATGTTTCATAAAAATTGTTCAAATTTTACATGTTCCTTGTTTGTCTTGTTTTAAATGAAGTTTTTCTCATTGTATGTTGTAACACTCCAAACCCAACCAACAAGGCCATAAGTTACTTGAATCTATAATTATTTATGAAGGATTATTATAATTATTATTATTATTATTTTGTTCATTTTTATTTTTTCACACCAGTTTTAACTGGACATTTTTCATTGATGTCCAAATGACAGCAGATCTCCTTAGGTCTCGGAGACTTTTCTAAATGTTCCAGCTGATTTTAACAGAGCTGTGGTCTGGATGGTGTTGATCCTTCCACTGTTATCCACTTCTCCCACACTCTTTCCAGGCTCTTGAAGACTATTCCAAGTACTCCAATAACAATTGTTACCACTGATAACTTCATGTTCTACAATATTTTTCGTTCTCTGGCAAGAAGTAGGTATTTGTCTATCTTTTTGCTTTTTTCTATTCTTACTCAATGGCCTATCAGATTGGCAAAATCCACTAAATGACAAGATCTTTTCTTCATGCTAATTAACACTGGCTTTGGTTCACTGAACTTGGAAGTTAGTTTGTTACTAAAAGTCACAGAGAATTTTATGTATCTCATTTTCTAGAACAGATTCTACTTTGTGTATATACTATTTGCTAGTATGGCCAAATTTTAGTCTCTTGCACAATTCCCTGTGAATCACCTTCCCCACCCATTCATGTTTAGTCTTGTATTCCTTTCATATCAGTTTTCTACTCTAGCTTATTATGCGAATGACTGTTTCATATCCATTGTCACATAAGCTACACTTGCTATTCTTCTGCATATTATCAATTTTTGTTTAGACATAATCAGTTCTTCTGGCATTATTTTGTGCTGCTTTTAAAAGATATTCAATTTCTCTATTCAGATTTCCCTTTCCTAGCAATGTCCAGATCATCTCAGGTACAATTTCTTTAGTTTGTCTCTTGAAGTATCTGTACAGTTGTTTTTCTTCCCATCTTTATTTTCTACATGTTTTGATTGTTGCTTTGCTCTTTTTAACATATTCATTGAGTCTCTGAATAGATGTACCAATTCAATCTTTAAAGCTGATGAAACCTCTTTCTTCTTCTTTTCTTGACGCATAAAGTCTGTCTATATCATCTCTCATATATTTCTATCAGATTCATATTTGAAATCCAATGGACATTGGACATCAGTTGTTTCCAATTGAATAAATCCAACACCAAATGAAGATAGCTGAAGTACTGAGGTACCCAGTGAGAACCAAACTCCTTTTTATTTATTAGTTGTTTTGTTAATAACTTTTCTTAGGTTATTTTACACCAAAGTCAGTATGGTTTCCAATTACTAACAGAAGAAAAATGTATTTTTGAAATCATTTTAAAAAGGCAAACACTTCTTTATCTCAAATAAATCTAGGTAAGCCCCCCCCCAATAAGTGTCCTGGATATGACACTAAACAATCTGATGGTGAGGGGTTCCAGTAATGCCTGAGCTTTGAGGAATGTAGAGTACCCTATTACTGTCATTGCTCCCTAATTCACTCGTTCCTGGAGTGGTAGCACCTGATAGTGTCCTATCCATGGGTCAAATAGAACTGATTGACATTTAAACTGAGTGCAAACAAATGACTTATGCTAAATAGAAATGTTTTATCATTTAAGTGTGTACAAACAACTGACTGATGTTTAATAGAATTGTTAGTTATTCATAACAATACTTAGAACTTTAAACTTTATTGACATATTAAACTGAATTCTTAGAAATAGAACTGTTTGATCATATAACTGTGCGTAAACAATTGACTGATGTTTAATTGAATTGTTAGTGATACATAACAATATTTGGAACCATTTAACTTTGTTTATTTATGCAAAATTGAATTGTTAGAGAAAGAACTGTTTGATCACTTAACTGTGTTTATCAACAAAATGTGTTTACAAATCATATATGAAAAAACAGGATTTGGCATTAAATAACCAACAATGTTTGATATGCCAGAAAACCCAATCAAACCAATAGCAATACTTGTATGTAAACAAATGTATTAGAACTCATTATCTACAAAATATGAACTCGTAAATCAATGTATCAATATCAGTTTAAATGTGTGTTAACAAATGACTGATATCAAAGAGTTACTATTACATAGCAATACATGAAACCATTTAACTGTGTGCAAAAAATTTGCATAGACTTGTTGAAAAATGTTATCAACAAAATATGTTTACAAATCTTATATATCTAATATATATGTAAAAAGAGGATTTAGCATTAAATAATCTGCAACAGTTGATATGCCTTAAAACACAACCAAACCAAATCCTATTTATTCAATATATATGAATAAAGAGGATTTCGCATTAAATAAGCTACAATAGTTGATATGCCATAAAACCCAACCCAACCAAACCAAACCAAACCAAATCCTTTATATTTAATATATATGTATATAGAGGATTTGGCATTAAATAATCAAAAATGGTTGATATGCCATAAAACTAAAGCAAAATAAATCCTTTATATTTAATATATATGTATAAAGAGGATTTGGCATTAACTGACCTACAATGTTTGATATGCCATAAAACCATATCATACCAAACTAAATTATATATATCTAATATATACATATAAAAAGGATTTGGCATTAAATAACATACAATGGTTGATATTCCATAAAACCCGACCAAACCAAATCGTCCATATTTAATATATATATATATGTATAAAGAGGATTTGGCATTAAATAACCTTCAAGGGATGATATGCCATAAAACTTAATCAAACCAATCAAGCAAATCTGTTTGACCTAAAGAGGGAACTCTAATCGCAATTACCACTTCTGAACTGAGTGGATGTAGTTAGCATATTTTTGGCCGAAATGACAGAACTGGCACTATTAATGCCGAGCTCGATAGTCATTACAACTCCAGGGTTGTCCTAGTTTTGGTTTTATGAAGAGTTCAACTGGAAAAACTTCAACAGATAAAAAGTTTTCATATGAGATTGATAATAAGAACAATAAGTGCACAATGTGTAGAATGTTAGGTATTTTTGTTTTTATTTGTTTTCTTATGTTTCATCTGATGGCATTAAGATAATTATTTTTTTTAACAGTACACAGTATATAATATAGTAAATAGTTGGCGACCATAGTCAAGGGTGACCCGAAGGCTCCCTTTTCAATAGCTACTACACCGATGAGGATGTCCTCGTGGTGTAATGGTTAAAGCAATGAACTGCGGAATCGTAGTACGCGAGTTCGTACTCCAGTCTGAATTCAAACCTGTTAAACTCCGCTTAAAAATTGACCTTGTGTCATATCCTGCCCGAGCGGAGGGGTTGGTAAATAGTACTACACCGATGTGTAAGGAAAGGCACTACTCCTTTTCCTGGATTGCTCCATTTTACCCTCGATACGCACCTTATATTGCTGAGTGTTAAGCAAGGAAGTATCAAGTACCATTTTTAAAGTCTTTGGTATGATGCGACCTGGGATTGAACCCAGGTCTCCTGGGCCATTGGCAAACACTCTACCCACTAGGCCAAACAGAAACATTGAAGCAGAAAAATAGGAAACTGCCAAATTGTTGAGTGAAATCAATGATTCAATGAAGGGGTGTTGTGTGGCACCATGGACTTTGGCATATTAATATACAGAGGTAGATATAAGTCTACACTTTTGTATGCATATATGCATATCGCAGAAGGCATATGAGTCAGTGTGGACACATGTATGTTTTTACATGTGTGTGTGTAGTTATGTGTATGCTTGTGAGTTAACCAATGGTAATTATATATGTATGTACGAGGATCATTAAGTAAGTTTCCAGACTTTTTTTTTCGTATGGGCACTTTTATTGATAGTACACATATGAAACTCTAGTCCCCTTCGAAGTAATCTCCTCCGGCTGCAATGCCCTTGTTGTATCGTTCCAACAACTTCTGGAAGGCCCCATGGATGTCCTCTTGTGTCAGCGTGTCAATGACCTTCGTCACAGCCTCTTTCATCTCCTCAATTGTCTCATAACGACAGCCTCTGAGCTTAGGGAATAACCAAAAGTCACAGGGACCAAGGTCTGGACTATTGGGAGGCTGAGGAACTGTCTTGATTCCCATCTTGGTCAAATAGTCTGGGACAAGGTTGGAGTTGTGGACTAGTGCATTGTCCTGGTGGAAATGCCACTGACCCGATTTGAAGAGTGCTGGCCTCTTCCGACGGAATCTCTTCCTGAACTCCCTTAAGACCTCAACATAGTATTCCTTGTTGACTGTCTGTCCAGTGGAAACCCAGTGCATGTAGATCTTGCCAGTGCTGTCAAAAAAAGGGATCATCAAAAGTTTGTGGGTGGATTTGCTCTCTCTGGCCTTCTTGGGTCTGGGAGAGCCAGCATGCTTCCTCTGGGAACACTGACTCTTGGTCTCTGGGTCACAGCAGTGGAATGATAAAATTGTTGCCCTAGAAAAGACGACATGATTCCATTTTTGTTTAATGAAAACCGGTTTTCTTTTTTTGTTGCAGACCATCTACTTGTTGGCAGTTGTGTACAAATCCCAAGAGCGATAGGAGCCTTCTATCATGTCTGAAAGAGACGCAATGTTCAATGAGCGAGATCAGAGATGCGCCACTGTACAACTCATGCTCTCTACCGATCCAAGTTATGACA
This sequence comes from Sepioteuthis lessoniana, assembly GCA_963585895.1. Lineage (NCBI taxonomy): Eukaryota > Metazoa > Mollusca > Cephalopoda > Myopsida > Loliginidae > Sepioteuthis > Sepioteuthis lessoniana. The sequence goes on along the minus strand of OY757926.1, from coordinate 56,196,120 downwards.
ACAGGACCATTGCTAGCACCCTCAAAATGCAAATCTGGATTGCCATGAATAACAGGGACGTGCATAGGGTGAATTAAACAAAGTTTCCAGCTACGGTTATGGTCTTTGGTGTGGTTTTAAGTGAGGGCCACATCATGCCACTTCACATCTTCGAAGTCGGCTTGAAAGTCAACACCAAAGTATACCTGGATGTGCTGAAGACTGTGGTAATCACTTGGTGCAATCAGGTTGCCGGTGGCAGACCCTGGGTGTGGCAGCAGAACTTGGCACCGGCCCACAAGTCCGAAGAGACCCAGGCTTGGCTTCAGAAGGAGTGCTACGACTTTGTACCCTTCTCTCACTGGCCTTCCTCCTCCCCTGACCTGAACCTGCTGGACTTCTTCGTTTGGTCATACGTCGAGAACATCACCAACATGACCTCCCACAACACCAAAGCCAGCCTGATCGCTGCTATCTCCCAAGTATTCGCCGAGCTCCCGCCGGCGCATGCGGAAAAGGCAAGCTCCCAGTTCCGGATCCGTATCGAGGCGATGATTGAGGCTGAAGGCGGCTACATTGAATAAATGTCAGCTCTTCTACATAATCAAGTTACCTGAATTGATTTTTTCAATAAAAGTTTTAAAATAAAGCTGTAGTGTTGTTTTCTCTAGGACGACAATTTTATTGTTCCACCCTGTAGATCCAGCTTTCATTGCATGGCATTTTTTCCAAGTTTAAAACAGAATTTTATTGCATATCGTTCTTTCTCACGTCCAGATTGCATTTTTGAAATTCACCAGCTGTGACAACAAGGCTTTAGTAGGGTGTATTTCAATTGCTGCTGTAGCTGTTCATTAGAACCTGAAATCATAAAAATTGGTCAGTCATACCATAAGATGTATAGCAATAACATACTGAATTTTCAAGAGTCTACGATAATTCTAAATGCCTGTACAAAAAAATGTCTGGAAAATTATTGAATGCACCACGTATGTATCTGTATGTATATATAAGTGTATATCGATATAGGGGCCTAGACATATCGGTGTCGATGTACTGAGTATGTATATGTGGCTGTATATACAGGGTGGGGCAGAGAAAATGACCAGGTATTATCTCGAACGTGGTGTCTTAGCATTTTTTCTCCAACATTTTCTGTTCTATTTCAGGTGGAGTCATGGTGCTGTGGACGATAGTACATCGTGTGTTTGCCTACAACAATTACGTGAAGAATAATGAGTTTGTAGCAGAAGGTATTTTGGTTTGGTGCGCAATTTAATTCGACGCATAATTTCACCCAATCAGGATGACCTATCCTATTCATCCCGTTCCTCTTTCCCGGGCTGCAGAAATTGCGTAAACAGCCAAAAAGTCTCTTTGGCTGAACAACGCCGTCCAGTGCAGACGTCCCACTGGCCGTTCTTCAATAACAGCAGCAGCATGGACGCATGAGGGAACCTATCTAATTCATGGATTCCTTGCGTCTATCACTTAGACCAAGGAATCCCAGTTGAATATGAATTAGATACATTCAATACGCCACACACAGGAACAACTTTATGTCACCCCCAAAATTGGCTATGTCGACGCGATGCCTCATCCCGCTCTTGGTATCTAGCTCTCATTTCACCTCTGGGCTACTTTAATGGAGACAACGCACGCCTCTCCCCAAATTACCAGACACACAAAACTCAAGGTGACTCCAAAGTTTATTTCCTCCAACGACAAACAAGACTTTCGCTAAACTACAGTGGACACCATCCCCCGCGCGTCCAAAGATACGCGCTGCTTTCTCAACTTTCTCATAACTCCATTTCGTCTCTATACTCACAACCTTTCCTACGAGACTTGCAGCACAAACGCAAACTACATATTCCATGCTGCAAATAAAAACTATTCTAAAAACATTTCGACTTCGTACATCTTGAACCTTCACCTTTATATACCTAACAGCAATTAGCGAGACGCACATTTACAAACTTAGCGAGGAAACAACTCAACATAAACATAAACACGTCACAACTTTTCCTCGCCAAAAACACGTAACTAAAACCCTTACTAAAAACAACAATTTCACCTCCTAGCTAAAAACAACTTTCCCTCGTTAAAAATAACAACAAACCATTTTCACGCTAAAAGTCTGTTACTCCATTTAGGCGTGAATTTCGGCCCCAGTCTCTTCCCACCCATAAGACAATCGTACGTTGGGTAAATGCACTTCGCACACAAGGTACTCTATTGGATATGAGGCCGGTGGGAGCCCTACGAACAGTAAATACACCGGATAATGTGAAACGTGTCCGACAAGCTAAACTGCGGGGTCTCAATCGATCTGCTCGGAGGCATTCCATTAAACTTGGAGTCGGTAATCGATCAGTAAGATTGCATGAAAACCTGCATTTCCTCCCCAACAAATTAGTTCTTGTCCAACAGTTGAAATCAGGAGACTATGAACAGAGGCTTAACTTCGGAGGTCAGATGAAATCAATTTTTGAGGCAAATGTGCCGCGACCGGCCTACGAACGTAAACAGCTCAGATTACCCCTTTCGCTCTAGAGAAATAACATCCAGACGCGGCCGGAAATGATGAAGCCCTTTTTCGACTCTAACCTGCCGTTACAGCTAAGAAAGGAATAAATTAACATTTATCAACATTTGCAAAACACTTCTGCCAGAAATAATTCTATAAAAATGGAAGTAATACTTTACTACTGTAAACGATACGCCCGCACAGAAATCCGACACGACAAAGCCATAGCTACCGCAAACGATAAGCCCGCACAGCTTACTGGCGCAACAAAGCCATAGCTACCGCAAACGATACGCCTGCACAGCTATCTGGCACTACAAAGCCATAGCTACCGACCACTATGCTCCGGCGATGCAGTCCACGTAACGACTCGCTGTTACGGACTGCCCCAGTAATGCAGCATCTAGTCCACGTAACGACTCGCTGTTACGGACTACACTAGCATTGCAACATCTGGCCCACGTAACGACTCACTGTTACGGGCTAGCAACCAGATAGACACCCCCCGGTTAACCCAACGTACTGTCAAAACCGGGATATCGATCTACCGACCACGACGCTCCTACAATGCAGCATTCAGTCCACGTAACGACTCGCTGTTACGGACTGCCCTAGCATCGCAACAACTAGCCCACGTAACGACTCGCTGTCACGGGCTAGCAACCACGACTCGACCATACCAACGAAATGTCAAAACCGGGACATCGATTTACCAACGACCGACCGATCTCAGCTTACCCGCATCAAACACCTAGCTGTATCTCCACGACTCGACCTACGCCAGCTACCCTCGTCGGTGCGCACGACTACAACTACAACTCGACCATACCAGCTGACGTAACCCATCCTAGCTGAAGACCACATACAACCGCCACGGACATTTACATACACGTTTGTAATTCCGGCAATAAAAACGTCACTTTGTTGTATCTATTATCTCGCCTTCTGTCTCTCTTCATTGTCTTTGGCCATGCACACTCGCCGGCATTTAACTTAAATTCATTTGCGGAGTCGACACACTTGTGCACTCTTCCTACCTGCTTCGAGTTTACGTCTTTTGTTGAAATTTTCTCATTGTTTTATTCTCAGAATATTTAGCACGTCTTTTGCTGAAATTTTCTCATTGTTTTATTCCCAGTATATTCAGCACGTCTTTTGTTAACAATTTCTCATTGTTTTATTCCCAGAATATTTAGCACGTCTTTTGTTAACAATTTCTCATTGTTTTATTCCCAGAATATTTAGCACGTCTTTTGTTGACATTCTTCCATTGTTTCATTCACAGAATATTATAAGAAAATTACGAGTTATCCTCCAGACGGCTGTGTAGCCGAATGTAGAGAGGCCGAGAGTAGACGGAGGAAACAGAACGGAAGGGGCTTGAGCACGTGATTTGGGTACAACGAGACGAGACAAAGGCGACTAGGGTCTCCACGAGGTGAGACATGACTAAAGACAGCCTGGTAACTCAGTGTGTTTGCAGACCACTCAACTCTACAAACAGAACCCAGAAGACGGTTTTGAGCCTTACAAAACCAAACGTACACAGCCCCCTTAAAACAGTCTTAAACTCAACCAGAAAATATACAGAAAGACAACAGGACATTTACTAATTACAGATAAGTGTATTATAATTTTAACTTAGTTCTCTTAAAGACTATTGACCACTAAAGGAATATGCTTCAGCAGCTCTTTCGTACTTCTTATACAAACGTATTTAAACGTCTTACCGCTTTGCTTATCCTTTCTTACGACCTATATGGGGGTGTCGTTAAATTTCCCATAATATTTAGCACATCTTTTGTTAACATTATCTCATTGTTTCTCAGAATATTTAGCACGTCTTTTCCTTACATTACCACATCGTTTCCTTTCCAGAATATTTAGCACGTCTTTTCTTAACATTATCTCATCGTTTCATTCCCAGAATATTTAGCTATGTTAGCAAAGTACCAAACTAAGGGACTTCCAGTTACTTGCATCACCAACAGAGAAAATAATGGAAAATAACCATTATCTTAGGAGTAGTACTATTATTAGGTTTGTGGGGTTTTAAAGGGCTTTTTGAAGGTCAGGGGCTAAGGGCAAGGCTGTGTTGCCGTAAGATATCTGACTCCATATTCTGGTTATATATTTTAGCACCACGTTGACTGGCCGGCGCAATGCCTTGTCCAAAGAAAGTCCCAAAAGAAATATACAAAAAGAAAAGATAGAAACAGATAAGAGACGAAACATTTCTTCCATACTTTCCTTTATTTATTAGGTGAATGGATTAACCAACGCTACGTCCCAAGACGTAGCGTGGTGCCCAAAACACCAGACAGCAAAATGATGTTGTTGGTTCGACGGACACTGCCTGACAAGACTCGGTTCATAGAAAACCTGAGTATTTATCTCTCTCCACCGGCTCCAAATTCGCCACTCCAAAATCCTTCTCATTTTGGCACGACCGCTTCTCATTGGCTACTTTACTTTTTATTATTTTTCTTTTTTTCTGATTTTTAACCGGATGGATGCGTGGAGCCTTATGCGTGGCGACGCGTTTATACATTTTGTATGTGGCAGCCGACGAGTCAACATCCGGTTGGGAGTTTTATTGTTAATTCCTAAATCCCCACAGGTTGAGTCAAATGTTTGGCAATATTCTAATAGGTTACCAAAACAGTGTTTGATGCTGTCATGGCAGTTATTACATTGATATATTACGCATTGCTGTGTGATTTCAAAGCCGCACAAATGAACATGCAGTGTAGTTTAATTTGGGAAATTATGTTTTATGAGTTCAAACTGGACAATACTGCGGTGGAACCAACCAAAAATATTTGTTGCAGGAAAGGTAGCCATCTGCTTGAATGATTTTTGCTCAGGTTGCAACAACCTCGACGATTAGACAAGGTCAATTAGGCCTAGAATCGAGCTTCAGACCATAGAAATGGAGTCCTTATTGCCTAATGGCTAAAGTGCTGAACTGCGGACTCAAAGGAAGCGAGTTCGAACTACAGTCAAGTTGTTATGTTCACTTTTGGACTAATACCCTTGGGAAAAGTATAAGCTTCCTTCCAACTATAGGTTAAATAGTACCACTACTGTCCTTCTAAAGGGGGGTGTCCTCGTGGTGTATTGGTTAAAGCGATGGACTGCGGAATCGTAGTACGCGAGTTCGTACTCCAGTCGCGATATTTCATTTACTTTCGGGCAAATACCCTTGGGAAAGGTATGAACCCCCTTATCCTCCTAGCTATGGGTTAAATAGTACCACTACTATTCTTCTAGGAGAATGGCTTTGGCATTAAATAACCTACAGAGGTTGATATGCCATTAAACAAAGAAACTAAACCAAACCTGTCCTTCTAAAGGGTGGCTTTAGCATTAAATAAACCGTGAAGGTTGATATGCCATTAAACAAAGAAACTAAACTAAACCAAGAATAGAATCAAATCTGGCAGTAGCATTCAGAGAGTATCAGGCAAGTTCAGCAACTCACAGCCCAGTGTTGTTTATCAACTTCACGATCTCGGAAAAAGCACCCAGGGCTGTCTAACTGTGCCTTTTGTACAACCAAAATATTACAAAACTTGACTCATGCAAGTATTTCTATTCATAATATATTGGAGATGTCAACATTTTGCCTTCAGGGAATATATTTTCAGAGTAAGCCTGATATACAAGGTCAGTCTCGGACAGGCGTCTCAAACTCTAGGACTCAAAAAAGGCATTATGTCTTGTGGTAGAAGCACAACGGGCCAAAATTGAGATGGAGACATGTTTCTCGCCAATTATAATGATAATCTGCATAAACTTGCTTAATAACGCGCGAGGAGACCTTCAAAATGCTGGACTGATATCTTCTAAGATCTGGAAGCGGTGGAGAGAGCTAAGGACTCTCGCAAAAAAAAGAAAAGTGTGGTTTCAAATGAAGAAAGACTGGATACTGCTGTAGGACGTTTCGTACTACGATAGCAGCAGAATGCAGTAAAAAGCACGCGCGCCCACACACACACAAACACACACACACACACACACACACATATATGTATATATATATATATGTAAGATTATATATATATATATATAAGATTATATGGTTTGGTTTGGTTTAGTTTCTTTGTTTAATGGCATATCAACCTTTGTAGGTTATTTAATGCCAAAGCCATTCTCGTAGAAGAACAGTTGTGGTACTATTTAACCCATAGCTGGGAGAATAAGGGGGTTCATACCTTTCCTATGGGTATTTGCCAGAAAGTGAACGTAATAGCTCGACTGGAGAACGAACTCGCGTACTACGATTCGCAGTCCATCGCTTTAACATTACACCACGAGGACACCCCCCAAAATTATATATATATGTATATATATATATATATAAGATTACAGCCATTTGTAAACTTGATAAAATTTAAATGACTCGGAATGGGTACTTAAAAACGTACGTAAAATATATAATTCTTATATTATTGTTATATCTGATAACATCACACACACACACACACACATATATATATATATATGTTCACCCCAACCGTCATATGAGTAAGATGAAACGCAAGGTCAATTTCTCTGCTGTGTTTATCAGATTTAAATTCAGTTCTACTTCTCCTTGACTAGTTGCCAGTCTGTCCTACTATTTATCTATGGGTAGAGAGGGAATAGTTTGATGCATGCCTTTCCAAAGGGTACTACCGCTCAATCAAATGCAAACAGCCTCGTCCAGGAATTGAAATTAGGTTTCCGTATCCATTTTCTCTTACCGTAACCATTACACCACGAGCGCCTCCATATATATATATATATATATATATATAAATTAGGATACGGTAGACAGAAAAAAAAAAACGGTGGATGGTGACAGTCACCAAGAATCATTACCTCTGTGTCTATGCTGTGCTAATTTAGTTCTGTATATTATTTATTTATAAATATAGGAAATTACATTATCAATTTATATATATATATATATATATATATATATATATGATAAAATTGATGACGTCATTTCCTATATTTATTAATAAAAAATGCTCAATATCGGAGATAGAGCATATACAGAATTAAATATTGACCATTCTTTATTTATAAATATAGAAAATTACATTATCAATTTTATCATATATATATATATATATATATGAATACTTATATATTAATGTGTATACATACATACATACATACACATTTCAACAAACTCATTAGGAAACATGATAAAATCTCACCACTTAAGAGGGTGTAGTTTAGAAGCAAATACCCAAATATGTTTCTATCAATGTCATATAAAAGTTTATATATCTTGCGTTTGTAATTTATATGCAAATACACAAGTATTAAAGGGCAGATGTAGTATTAATAGCTGTTAACATTATTATATGTATATGTAGACACGCATACGCATACACAAACACAAACATACAGACAGATATACACACATATAGAAAATAATTACAAACACACGCATATATACACACACAAACATACATAAACACAAACGCAAATACACACCTACACACAAATACGTACACATACACACACAAACGCACACAAATACACGCAAACACATACAAACAAATAAACACATACATAAACACACATAAAAACATACAAATTCACATACATACGAAGAGACACAAATTCATAAATAGCAACGCACACACATACACACATTCATACATACACACACACAAGCCGATAAACATATAATCACGCACACATACAGACAATTGCCCAGTCGGCGGGGGCTGTAGAATATATCAACTGCATTTCTACAGAGAGAGAGGACCCCTCCAACAAATGTCCTGGATATGACTCTAAACAATCTGATGGTGAGGTTCCAGTAATGCTGGAGCTTTGGGGAATGCGGAGTACCCCTTCATTGCCATCGCTTCTAAATCCACTCTGATCCGGAGTAGTAGCACCTGATAGGGTCCTATCAATGGCTCAAGTAGAAATAAACTGCGTACTTATGATAAACTGAATTGCGCGAAATAAAATGTTTTAACATGTAAACTGCATTCTTCTGCTAAACTGAATTATCTAAAATAAAACTGTCTTTATATTTAACTCTGTGAATTGCCCAGTCGACTGGGGCAGTAGAATACAACGACTGCTTCTCTGAAGAAGGGTCAGATCCCCCCTCACCAACGAGTGTCTTGGATATGATACTAAACAATCTGATGGTAAGGGTCCAGTAATGCTGGAGCTTTGGGAAATGTGGAGTACTCCTTCATTGCCATCGCTCCCAATTCCACTGTGGCTCGGAGTGGTATAACCTGATAGGGTCCCATTTATGGGTGAAATATAACTAAATTGCGTACTTACGCTAAACTGAATTGCTTGAAATAGAAATGCTTTAGGCATTTAACTGTGTGTGGGCAAAAACTATACTTATGCTAAACGGAATTGTTTGACTAAACTGAAAAGCTTTAAATAGAAATGTTTCTGACAATTAAACTGTGTACTCATGCTAAACTGAACTGTTTGAAATAGAACTGATTATTTGTATAAAAATGGATTTAGCGTTAAATAACCTACGAAGGTTGATATGCCAGAAAATCCAACCAACCAACCAACCAACATACAGACAAAGACACAAATACAAACATACACACACTCATAAACTTAAACATATGCAAACACTCACAAATACACACACATACACAAACGTATATATATATATATATATATACACACATATACAAACACACGCAAAAAGACACACAAACATACATAAACACTTACAAACACACACACATTTGCAAATGTATATAGATACATACACGCAGACACAAAAACACATACAAAAACACACACACACACACATAAAAATGTATATGCATACATACACACACAAATACACGCAAAACATACACAATCACTCACAAACACTCACAAGTACACAAATACACATACAAACGTATATACGCATATACTCACATATACAAGCGTATATACACACGCACACACACAAACGTATACAAACATACGCAAAAACACACAAATATGTACAAATACACGTACATACACACATGTATAAAAGAATACATATACGCACATACATATACAAGCATATGTACACACACATATACAAGCGTATATACATACACACAAACACACGCAAAAGCACACACAAACATACTCAAACACTCACAAACACACACTTATATTAACGCACACACACACACACACAAATAAACAAACAAATATACAAAAAGACATACAAACGTTCATACATACATCTCAATATATGTTGATGAACAAATAAGGGATTTGATAAAACGTCAATTTTTCAGAGGGTGTGGTTTTCAAATTGTGATTTACCCCCATTCATTTCGAGCCGACAACATGCCATTATATGAACGTGACTCAATCCCTGAATCTACCATGACGAAAAAGCCAGGAGTCTTACAAGAATCAGCCGGCATTCATTGAAGGGAAATTTAATAGCTTTCTCTTCTGAAAGTTTATAAAGATAGGCACGGCTCGTTTTCTGTATGCTTCAGCTTCGTGCAGAGGCTTTTCAGCAGACTGGCATCCGTGCCGGGCGGTTAATTCCTCGAGCCTCAGGCTTTAACTCTCCTTCGAGGGGTTAGGTTTATCGCCTGGCGCCTGAGGCGCTCCGTTTTAGGGGAATGCAGACGGGGCCCGAGACATTTTTGAAGCCGCTGGGCGTGTCTGGGCCCCAGTCCTGCGCATGGGCCCACCTAAAAATGACTTTGTGTCACACTCGTCCTTATGGTGGGACGTTCGTCAAATATCACTTGTTATCAGCACCCCAATCTTTATATTAAGCCATGGTATAAATGGGCGAAAAGATTGGTTTGGTTTGCTTTGGTTTGATGGCACATCAACCATTGTAGGTTATCTAATGCCAAATCCATTCTTGTACATATAAACAGTTCTATTTCAAACAACTCAGTTCAGTATAAGTACACAGTTTAGTTCTATTTGATCCATAGATAGGAATCTATCAAGTGCTACCACTCCAGAAAGTAGAGGACATAGGAGCGATGGCAATACGGGGGTAGTCCGCATTTCCAAAAGCTCCAGCATTATTGGAGTCCCACTATCAAATTGTTTAGTGTCATATCCAAGACACTCACTGGGGAGTCTTACTCCTCTGCAAAGGTGCACTCGGTGTATTCTGCAGCCCCAGCTTACCGGGCCACACTCGTTGGGGAATCCTACCCCTCAGCAGAGATGCAGTCAGTATATTCTGCAGCCCTCCGCCAACGGTATTAGTAGGTTTGGTTTGGTTTGTTTTTTTTGTTTAATGGCATATCAACCTTTGTAGGTTATCTAATGCCGAGTCTATTCTCCAAGAACAGTAGTGGTACTATTTAACCCATAGCTGGGAGGATAAGGGGGTTTATACCTTTCCCAAGGGTATTTGTCCGAAAGTGAACGTAATAGCGCGACTGGAGTACGAACTCGCTTACTACGATTCCACAGTCCAGGTAATGGTAGAGTAGAGTGTAGTATCAGTATATTATAAATAAGAGATACCCTACAAACATTGTATAGTTATGGGTAAATAGTAGGGCAGACTGAGTTCAATACATTTGGTTGGACAACCCGTCAAGGAGAAGAAAACTCTTAATTTAAACCAACTTTACGACGTAAACAGGGGTTAAAGTGCTTGACGGCAACATCGCTGTGAGTTCTAACTTAAGTGGCGCAAGTGAGTTCACTTTCGGACAAACAACCTTAGAGAAAGCATGAATTACCATATTTCTCCAGTTATAGATTAAATCAAGAATGCTACGAGCTACTTTGAACAAATCCTGGAAGCAACAACTCACGAAACAACAGCCGTGTAGACACTTATCTATCATCTCAAAAACCATCCAAGTAAAATGAACAAGACATGCGGCACACTGCTAGAGAAGCAAGGATGTACTCATAAGTGACGTTCTTCCATGAACTCCGGCACAGAGACGTGCAAGCGTTTGCCGACCAGCAAGGACTTATCTATATCAACTCCTTGCAGACATAGGATATAGTTTAGAAGACCTGCCAGGAGCGATGGAGGATAGGGACGGGTGGGGAGAAAAAGTCGGGAAGTCGGTGCTGTCAGCACGACTTGATGAAAAGTACTACTACTGTTCTTCAACAAAAATGCCTTTGGCATTAAATTACACCAAAACACTATAAGGTTCTCTTTCGGTCTAATATTTTTGAGGATAAAGGAGTCCCCGTGGTGTGATGGCTAACGTGTCGGACAGCGACATCGTAGTTTGCGAGTTCCAAATCCAGTCGTGCTATTGTGTTCACTTAGTATTACTACTGTTTTACAAATATGCCTTTGGTATTGAAAAATTAATGAATTATTCCATTAAACAAAGAAATAGAAAATCAACATCCTTTGGAAAAGTATGACTAACTTCATGCCCCATCTATACATTGAATAGTACTATTACTGATCTTCTACAAGGATGGATTTTCAACTCAGTCGGCTGGGGCTCTATGTAAAGTTTTCTCTGAAAAAAAACCCAACCAAAACAACCCCCCCAAAATGATGAAATAACTATTGTCCCCCTCCCCAAGTAATCGACCTTCCCAAATTCTATTTAAATTCATACTTGACGAAACGGTAGAGCAGAACTGGAGAGATGAAGATCTAGCTTGTGCCACCAGAAAACCAAAGGTTCAATACTGGTTTGTATAATGTCTTTAAGTCCTAATAATTTAAAATGCAGAAAATTTTACAAAATTGTATGCTGTTTTATTCTTTGTGAAATGCCGCTCGTACAGTGTGTTTTAAATGTAAAGACACTTTTACCGTAAATCCAAATTGAATATATGACCCGGGTCAAATGTGCTAGCATGCACGGCACATGTTTTGAATCTTTTCTAAAAGCTTAAAATGCCCACTGACCCCACCCCCGTAGTTTAGAAAAGAGCCCCCCCCCAGTAGTTTAGAAAAGAGGACCCCCCCAAAAAAAACAGGTTATGTAAAGGAAGTCCCCAATACAAAAAAATGTTAGGGTCAGTATCAGAAGACAGGTGAAAATATACCCCAAAACTCTTATAAATATGCATTATTATTGGACTTTAATTAAGTTAAAACTTACGGGAAAAGAACCCTCCTTTTTTACGTACACATGGGAAGCAGCATGATGGACGTAAAGGTATGCGAATAAACCCCATGACGGCCAAACGCAATGCCTAACCTGGTCCTGGACGGATGAGTCTTGAGGCTCAACGGTCAGGATCGTCAGTTCGATCGGAGAACTACTTCTGCTCATTTATAAGAGTGGCTTATATAGATGAGAATAAAAACAGCCATTGAAAGATAACCATGACCCATACTCAAACCACATACATAAACCCCATCGCTCTTCGCACGGGTAAAAAAGGGGCGCGTCCTGCTGAGTTTGGAGCCCTGGCTTCAGTGTTCGAAAAATCAGCTACAGAGCTCAAACAACAAAAACTACTAAAATGCAAACGCATAATACAAATAGCGACATTTAACGTTAGAACTTTAAATAGAATAGGTCAACGACAAGAGCTAACTGCATCGGTCATAGAACATAAGATAGACATAATATGTATACAAGAACATAGATACACGCACACCAAAGATATCAAATATCACGATACTGGCACTGGATGGACGCTAGCCACTGTACCAGCACGGAAAAACTCTGTCAATACCACAGTAGGAGGGCTGGGAATGCTTATAGGACCAAGAGCATTAAAAACAGTTAATAGCATTGAGAGAATACAACCGAGGATGATGGCAGCTACTTTTAATGGCAATCCTAGTGCAACAATCATTTCCTGCTACAGCCCTACCAATGTTAGTGAAGAAACTGAACTAGTTGCCTTCTACGATGAGCTATTCTCTCTAGTGCGTAGCATTCCGAAACACAACGTGCTTGTCATTGGCGGAGACATGACTGCCCAAATCGGGAAAAATGGAAACAACAAATTCAGCCTACACAATACGTCAAATAGGAATGGACAACATCTAACAGATTTCATGATAGAAAAAAGATTAACATGCCTCAATACAAACTATCAAAAAAGTGAGGGAAAATTATGGACCTATACATACGCGAACAATAGTAAAGCACAGATAGACTACGTCTTTATAAACAAGAAATGGAAAAATAGCGCAATGAATTACGAGGCATACTCCTCTTTCGAGGGTATGTCCTCCGATCACCGAATAGTCACGGCAAAAATACGACTAAGCCTACGAAAAAACGCCACACGGACAGCGACCACCAAACACTATGACTGGGCCCTTCTTAACAGCAGAGATGTTAAAGAAAAATATGTATTAGAATTGAGAAACAGGTTCGAGACACTTCAAGAGAAGACAGAAAAAGGTACCCCAAATGACGAATATGAAAATTTCGTCCACGCACTCCTCGAGGCGGCAGCGCAGTGTATTCCAACAAAACCTACAACTAAACATAGAATCCCATGGGAAACGTTAGCGGTTAGAGAAAAAAACGCGCACACATGAAAATTGCCTCCAAAAGCTATAGGAAGAACCCAACAAACATAAATGCCCGAAAACTAAAAAAGGCACAACATCAATTAGCAGGTATATATCTAAAAAAAACAAAAAAAAAAACCCCAGACAGAATACATACAAAATCAGATAGGTAAGATTAGAGACTCAGTGGAAGTGAAAGATAGGTAATCTAGGATAGCCTGGCAAACAATAAACGAAGTGAGTAGAACGAAGTGCACAGCCAAAGCAAAATTGATAGATACAAACCAACAAGAAAGAATAAAACTGTGGAAACAGCATTTCGAAAATCTACAAAGAAACCCACCGAAAGTTACGCATGAACCAATCACCAGAATTATTTGTAAGCAATTGGACATCAAACTAGAACCGTTCACTCAAGAAGAACTCGACTCGCTTCTTAGAAAAATTAAAAATAGGAAAGCTGCAGGGCTTGACGAGATTACCCCAGAAGTATGGAAGACCAGACAATTCGACGACATACTGCTCTGACACTGCAACGCAGTCTATAATCAAAATCCGATAGACAGATTGATGAAGGGATGCATCCTCCCCTTCCCTAAAAAGGGTGACCTCGGATTAGCCAAAAACTACCCGGGTATAACACTTACATCCATAGCAGCCAAAATCTATAATGCTCTACTACGAAACCGCATAGAATCCAAAATCGACAACATCCTTAGAAAAAACCAAAATGGCTTCCGAAGAAATACATCCACCAACTCACAAGTATTGACCATCCGTAGAATCCTTGAAGACGTACGAGCAAAAAACCTACAGGCGACATTTCTATTTGTCGACTTTACCAAGGCCATCGATTCCATTCACAGAGAGAAGATGGAACAAATCCTACTAGCATAAGGCCTACCAAAAGAAACCGTAGTAGCAATAACGATTCTCTATAGAAACACCAAAGTGAAAGTACGTTCACCGGATGGAGACACAGAATACTTCGAGATTGTTGTAGGAGCACTACAGGGGTCAAATAGAATAAAATAATTGTGCAAACAAATGAGTGCTGTTAAATTCTGACATTTATATCGCAATACTTGAAATCATTTAATTTGTGGGGGGGAGTATGTAATTTGGTTACTTCAGTAGACTGCTCTCTAAATTATTCCCACCACAAATACAACACCAAACTTTACAATCGCGTGAAAGAAATGGAATAGAACGCAACGAACATTAAACAACAAACAATTTAATATGCATATAACAGAATATGAAAACAAACAAAATATATGATGTGTAAATGGCCTTTTGGAAAATAAAGTTTGACAAAAGGAAAATAAATTTGTTTAAAGATGTGTGTATGGTCATGTTAACGAAGTCCGTAAATAAGTAGTTCTTACTTACATTAAGTTTATAGCAGGTTTTATGATTATGGCGACAGCGTGTCTCGTTGATGAAAGAAAGTTTGTCGGGTTTTCCTTTTGAATATAATTCTCGGCCATTTGAAAAGAGGTCATTAACTTTAGTTGAGGAAGGAAAGGAATTGGTTGGACATAGTATCGGCTACTGGCTTAGTGGCTTGTGTTCGTCTGTGTCTTCGTTTGTGTGTAAGCTTGTGTCTTGTGTGTCTGGCTTCCTAACTCTGTGTTATTTATATCCTACAGGTGGATCAAAGAATCGCCCTAAAATCTTGGCGCGTAGACATTTATTGACCAATCAGATTTGTATTTTACTATCTTATTTTCGAGCCTAAATGTTTTCTGTTTGTTCACTTCCGATCCTAATTTTCTAGAATGTTCTATTCCATGTTTTTAGCTGATTGGTTGAAAAATATAAAAATGTAATTTAAATGCTAATGCGGGTTTGATCCTAAATTTCTAGAATGTTCTTAAGTATGTTTTTATTGCTTATTTTAAGACTAGAAGAAATGTGTATCCTATAAATTGTACAAAAAGAACCCAGGCTCGTTTAAGAATGTTATCTACCAAATATGTTTACAAATCATATGTATATTTAATATATATGTATAAAGAGGATTCAAATAAACTACAATAGTTGATATGCCATAAAACCAAACCAAGGGTGGATTTAGTCTTAAATAATCTATAAGGGTTGATATGCCGTTAAACATCATCATCATGTCGTCCCGCCAGCACGGATATCCCTGACTCTCTCTCGACACTTCTCCCTGTTATTCATCGCCTCTGGCAGGGTCTTCAGGGTTACATCCTGTATCCTCACATAGCTGCTGTATGTAAGTTCGAGCTGGTCGTCCTGCTTTTGTTTGGCCATATGTGGGGGTCCATAGGTGTACATCACTTATGAGCTCGTCCTTGCTTCTCCAGCAGTGTCCTGCGTGTCTGGTTCGTCTAACTTGTATAGTTCTCGTGATGGGAGGCAAGTGGCCGTATAGTTGGTGTCTTGTGGGGTGTTGTCACCAGGACTTGTTCAACATTGCTCTCAACATTCTTGTGTAATTGCTGTCTAGTTTCTTCTTCAGCCGTTTAGTTAGCGTCCATGTAGTGCATCCACATAGCAGTATCGATACAACCGCTGCCTGGAAGAAACTGCGTTTCATTTTATCAGTCAGGTCTGATTTCCATATGATCGAGAGCCTATCGATAGCTGTCCATGCTTTCGTTAGTCGTGTGTCGATGTCTTTTTCGGTTGATGAGACGCTACTTCCTAGGTTGGTGAATTTGTCTACTAGTTTCAGAGAAGCTCCGTCTAGTGTGGTAATGTTGCCCGTTTGGTTGTAACACATATATTCAGTTTTGTGTGCATTGACATGGAGGCCAATGCCTGCTGCAGCTCGTTCCAAACTATGCAGTAGTGTCTCTGCTTGATTAGGCGTATTCGCCAGTAACGCCAAGTCATCAGCGTAGTCGGCGTCGGTGATTGTTTTTTTTTTTTTGTTTTTGCGGGGTGCCTTTTGCTTCTTTTCTTCGTCAGCTCGAAGCCATTATCTCTGATTTTGTCGATCGAAGTTCTAAGAACGTAGTCTAGACAGATGATAAAGAGGTATGGAGCTAGCGCGTCTCCTTGCAGTACTCCTGCAACAAACCAAACCAAACTAAAGCAGTCAACTTAAAAATTGATTTTTTGTCGGATCCTGCTCAGGGCAGAGAAGTTGGGCAAATGCATACATTCATTGTCCATTTATTTATTTATTTATTTTTGGTGGTGGCGGGGGTAAATTTATTTGAAAATTTTGTTTTGTAAATTTGATATCGGTTTCAGGTTATTTTATTTCATCTACCATAACTGTATTCTCATTTTCTGACAGAATACAGAAAAAAATATGAGCTTGGTTATGGTGATTCTAGTCCTGTGGCAATACCTCCCCATCACTATATATATATATATATAGAGAGAGAGAGAGAGAGAGAAAGAGAGACAGACAGACAGAGAAAAGCCTGAATCATATCCTATGCAGGTAATTTATATAATAAATGTGTACATTCACTAACAAACTAAAAACGTATATTTAGATACATACACACACACATACATATGTATATATACTTATGAACACACACACACATATATATATGTATATATACTTACTAATGAACACACACATACACATATATATATATGCTTACTAATGAACACACATACACACACACATATATATTTATGCATATATATTTACTAATGAACACACACACACATATATAAATATATATACTTACTAATGAACACACACACACACACACACATATATATGTATATAGACTTACTAATGAACACACACACACACACACACATACACACACACATATATATCGAGGGAATCCTCATAGCGTAGTGGCTAAAGTGCTGGACTGCGACATCAGAGTAACCTAATTGAAATTCCAGTCACATTCTTACATTCACTTGAGGATTAATACCCTTGTGAAAGGCATGAACTCTCTTATGTCCGCCAGGTTAAATAGTTCAACTGCTGTCCTTCTATAAATCGTGAGTAATGCATACATGAGCGCACACATGCACACACTCACACTGGCCCAGTCGGCTGAGGCTACAGAATACACCGACTGCACCTCTGCAGAGGGGTGAAACTCCCCCAACGAGTGTCTTGGATATAACACTAAAAAATCTGATGGTGAAGTTGTAGTAATGCTGGACCTATGGGTATTGCTTAGTACTCCTTCATTGATATCGCTCCCAGGTACACTCTGGCTCTGTGTTGTAGCACCTGATAAGGTCCTATCTATGGGTCAAATAGAACTGTTCATGTCATTTAGACTGTGTACTTGTGCTGAACTGAATTGTTTGATATAGAACTGTTTTGACATTTAACTGTTTGTGCTATATTATCGAGCTTAAAAAACGTCAATGATCTTGGCAAGTTCTCCGTACAGTCTCTCTTGATTAAGAAATAAAAATACTTTTCGTAAATCCTTATATAAATTTGTAAATCATAAAAATAATCATCCATGGAAGAACCTTTATCATATGTAAAATAAATTAGGGTCAAAATTCTTCTTGAAAAATCTATATCTAAGTGAACGGACTGTGACGACAACTGATTTTGGTTAATTGGAACATGTCAGGAATAAAGTAGTTTGGCCTAATTAGGCACCTGCCACAAGATCAGAAATATAGGTCACCAAGTGAAAACTTAACTCATTACCAATGGTCTGCTTCCAGAAATATAGGACACACGGTGAGAATCTTACTCACTAACAATGGTCTACTATCAGAAATATAGGACACCCAGCGAGGATTTTACTCACTACCAATAATCTGTTACCAGAAATATAGGACACCCAGTGAGAATCTAATTCCCTTCCAATGGTTTGTTTAACTAATTTGTTTATCCTTACACCACATTAAGTGGCCTATTTTGAGTATAAAATAGGCACAGTCATCATCAGTAGCAAAGTGCTTTGACGGATTCTCTTGGCTGTCTCTCACCATCCATCCCTATTGGCCACTGCTCGGGTTTGTCTTTACTTCCTCAGCAGTGTCCATCATGTTATGCTCGTCTTATTTGGATAGTTTGTGCGATGGGAGGTAAGCGGCCATACAGCTACTATTTTGTTAGAGTCCAAGTGTTGTAGCCATACAGAAATACTGACATGGCTACAGTTTATTTTCATCCCTCTACTGTCATCACCAAGTTGCGCTGCTATCACCGATTTCTCTGCATCCACCCCTATTACCCATCGCTCTTGGAAGGTTTTCCAAACTTCATTCTGTGTCCACACAGAGCTGATGTAGTTAGCCAAGTTTGGCACATCCATTTGTTGGGGTTCATAGAAGAATGTCACTCATGACTTGTCCTTGCTTCACCGGGGGTTGTAAAATACACCGACTGCACCTCTGAAGCGGGGTAAGATCCCCCCCAACAAGTGTCCTGGATATGACACAAAACAATCTGATGGTGAGGTTCCAGTAATGCTAGAGCTTTGAGGAATGTGGAGTACTTCTTCATTGCCATGGCTCTCAGGTCCACTCTGGCCCAGAGTGGTACCACCTGATAGTGTCCTATCTATGGGTTAAAGAGAAATAAACTGTACTAAAAATATGCTTGAAATAGGACTGTTTGGACATTTAAACTGCGTATTTATGCAAAATTGAATTGTTTGAAATGGAACTATTTTTGACATTGAAACTTTACTTACGCTAAACTGAATTGTTTGAATTGTAACTGTTTGAATAAACTGAATAGCTTGAAATAGAAGTGTTCTTGACAATTAAAATGTGTACTTATGCTAGATTGTTTGAAATAGGACTGTTTATTTGTATAAAAATGGATTTGGCATTAAATAACCTACAAAGGTTGATATGCCATAAAATGCAAACAAACTTTCTTCTCCACCAGTGTGCTACAAGTCTTGTCCATCTTACTCATATGGTTTTGGAGATTGGAGGTAAGTGGCCGTACAGCTTTTAGGGTGTTGCTTCCTGGATTTGTTTAATAAAGCTAATGAAAGATTATCTTTCATCGACTGTACATAGAGTTAAAGCTATCCATATTTAGAATAGTGGATGATAGCATAGAATCAGTAATAGTCATTGACATAAACAATAATAAATATGGCTTAGACTTTTATTTCTTTAATGTTAAAGATTTTTATAAAATTTTGATTACAGCTAGAAAAAAAAAAACTGGTGTCAAATTGAGTTGCATGGGCTAATAATAATTTCTAAAACACAATGACCCAGTTGGTTGGTGCTGTAGAATACACTAACTGCATCTCTGTAGAGGAGTAAGATTCTCCCACTGAGTTTGCCCAGTCAGCTGGGGTTGTACAGTACACCGACTGCTTCTCTGTAGAGGGGTAAGACCCTCCCCCAACGAGTGTCCTGGATATGACAATAAACAATCTTATAGTGAGGTCCGATAAATGCTGGAGCTTTGGGGAAAGCAGAGTACCCCTTCATCGCCATCGCTCTATTCTGACCCAAAGTGGTAGCACTTGAGAGAGTCCTATCTATGGGTCAGTTAGAAGTAAACTAACTTATGCTAAACTGAATTGTTTGAAATAGAACCGTTTTTGTATAAAAATGGATTTGCATTAATAATCTACAATGGTTGATGTGCCATAAAACCAAACTAAACTTAAACACAAAACCTGTTTTTATTTGTTCATTTTTACAAGATGACCTGTGAACCCATTGAGTTCTCAATGTAACAGTGGTCCATGATTATATTGATACTGAGGATGGAGTGGAAGTTTCTGATTTGCATTTCATAGTTTATTTATCTCCATTCTCAAGTATTTGGATGATTTTCTTTTAAAAATGACATTCAGCGCAAATTCTGACCTCACAAAATTATAATTCAGTTGCAAATTATACAAGAAAGAGCTATTTTGTTAGAGAATTATAAAATATTTTATTCTAATGAAAATCTCTCTTTGATGTGTCATTTTTGCTGAGTTACAATACAAAGAATGAAAGTTGGAAAGAGCCTTTTTTAAAGCTTTATTCCCTGTTTTTATTCTTTTATTAATGTGGTTTTAATCTGTCATTAAAAAAATAAAAGATTAAAACCATATTAATAAAAGAATAAAAGCAAAGAATAAAGCTTAAAAAAAAAGCTCTTTCCATACAATAGTGGGCATAACATATATTTTCTCCATTAATATTCAAATTTCTCATATAGAAACACTGTCATTATTTTTTTTTTTTTACTTTCATCTTTTTTTTTGTTTTTATACCTAACAGAGGAGGTGCACTTAGTGAAATAGTTATTGTAATGGAAAATGGAATTAGCAATCTAAGTTCAAATCCCAGATGGAGCTGTTTCTTTCATTTTATGCTAATATGCTTGGAAAATACATGAATATATCTACCCTCTAGGCAGTTCTGTTTAAATAGTCGAGCTGATGAGGTTCTTGGTGAGGTAACCAGTCTAGGACAAGGAAAACTCTGCATAAAAATTGTTCTTGCATTATAAAGTCATGAGCAGAATGCAAAGACAAACGCTTTGTGAAAAAGCTGACGGAGTGAGAAGGAAGAAAGAATGAAAGGAGTGTAGAGAAAGTAAAAATGGATAAATAAAGAAAAAAACAACAATAAATGAAGGATTATTGAAAGAAAGAAAGAAAGAAAGAATATCTAATATTCCTTCATTTATTTTTTTTCTTTCTTGATTTCATTTTTACTTCTTTCTTTCTGAAAGAAGTAAAAATGAAATCAAGAAAGAAAAAAAATAAATGAAGGAATATTAGATAAAAGAAAGAAAGAAAGAAAGCAAAAAAGAAAGAAAGAAAAAAGAACAGATATATAAATAAATGAAATAATATTGAAAGAAAGAAAGAAAGACAGAAAGAAAGAAAGAAAGAAAAAATTAGAGGAAGTAAAAATGAAAAAAATCAAAGAAAAACTGATAAAAAACAAATAAATGAAAGAATGAAAGAAAATTAGAAGAAAGAAAGAAAAACCGTAAAATGAAAAAATAAATAAATAAATAAAAGAATTTTCAAAAAAAGAAAGAAAGAAAGAAAGAAAGAAAGAAAGAAAAAACTTACAAATAAAAAAACAAAAAATGAAAGAAAGAAAGAAAGAAAGAAAGATTACTTCTAGAACGGTTGATATTTTTGCTTTATTGAGACAATGTTCCCTATTTGTACATGTGTCAATATTTTTTCAACAATTCCAGTTTCTAAGGTCTGGTTTCTTTGTCTAATGGAATATCAACCTTCATGGGTAATTTAACGCCAAATTGATCTTTATAGATGGACAGATATCATCATCAGGTTGCACAAAGAGTTTCCTCCCTCTTTCTTTCTCTCTCTCTCTCTCTCTCTCTCTCTCCATCCACCCCTATCATCCATCGGCAGGTCTTCTAGGCTGCAAATACAAACCTTACACCCTTCATACAGATAAATAAGGGGCATGTTCTGCTATAGTTGGAGCCCTAGCCCAATGTTAAAGAAAGAATCAGCTACTGAGTCCAAACTCAAAACCAATTTATTTTACATGCAAAAACGTTGTTAACATAGCAACTTTTAATACTGAGACTTTAATCACAATCAACCTGCTATCCGAGCTCTAGCATCCTCAGTTGAGCAGAATATAGACGTTAATTGCATACAAGAACATAGATATTATAAGTTAGCCAACCATAGTCGATGGTAACCTGAATGCTTTCTTTTCAATAGCTACTACACCAAGGAGTAGGAGAGGGCACTACTCCTTTCCCTGGATTGCTCCACTTAATCTTGATCCATGCCTTATAATGCTGGGTGTTAAGCAAGGAAGCACCAAGTACCATTTTTGGAGTCTTTGGTATGACTCGACATGAGGTTGAACCCCAGTCCCCTGGAACATTGGCCAACATTAATTATTATGCCAGTTATAAATAATTGGACATTTGTCTAGGCATCTGTGCAGAAAGAAAGATGGTAGTGGTACTATTAAACCCATGGCTGGTGGGGTGAGATAAGGGATTCATACTTTTCCCTAGGGTTTTAGTCTGGTTGGTTGGTTGGGTTTTATGGCATATCAACCTTTGTTGGTTATTTAATACCAAATCCATTTTTATACAAATAAAGTAAGCAAAGTTGGCAACTGTAGTTGAGGGCGACCAGAAGGTTCCCTTTTCAATAGCTACTACGAGATGTAGGGGAGGGTGCAACTCCTTTCCCTTGATTGCTCCACTTTACCTTTGATACATACCTCACATGAATGACTGTTAAGCAAGGAAGTGTCAAGTACCATTTTTAAAGTCTTTGGTATGACGCGACCTGGGATTGAACCCAGGTCTCCTGGATCATTGGCGAACACTCTACCTACTAAGCCAATGAGTCTTTACTTTATACAAATAATTAGTTCTATTTCAAACTGGGCCGCGGAATCGTAGTAAGTGAGTTTGAACTCCAGTAGTGCTATTACGTTCACTTGAGAAAGGTATGAACTCCCTATCCTCCAAGGTATAGGTTAAATAGCATCATTGCTATTCTAGAAAGGTGGCTTTGGCATCTAATAACCCATGAAGGTTGATATGCCATTAAACAAAGAAAACTATTTCAAACAATTCGGTTTAGCATGAGTACACAGTTTAATTGTCAAAAACATTTCTATTTCAAGCTATTCAGTTTAGTCAAACAGTTCTTATTCAAACAATTCTGTTTAGCATAAGTACAGTTTCAATGTAAAAAACTGTTCTATTTCAAACAATTCAGTTTAACGTAAGTATGCATAAGTACACAGTTTAGATCTATTTGACCCATAGATAGGACCCTATCAGGTGCTACCACTCCAGGCCAGAGTGGACCTGGGAGTGATGGTAATGAAGGGGTACTCTGCATTTCCCAAAGCCCCAGCATTAATGGAACCTCACCATCAGATTATTTAGTGTCATATACAGGACACTCGTTGGGGGAGTCTTACCCCTCTGCAGAGGTGCAGTTGGTGTATTCTACAGGGCAATGGTTTTAGTCTGAAAGTGAATACAATAGTGCAGGTGGAGTTCGAACTCCTTTACTCTGATGTCTTAGTCCAGCACTTTAGTCACACCACCAAGATGACTCTATCTCCTCACTCCTCGTTTTTAAGTAAGACATGATAAACAAACAAAACAAAATTCAACAATTTCTCCCTTCTTGAAATTCTTTAATTTCCTTATCATACTGATCAAAATTTCAATATAATTTGTTTTCGAAGGATTGATGGGATTTTCAGATGATTCAGGTTTTTTTTAAATTAATTTTTTTCTTTTTAATCAGTGACTATTTACAAGTGTCACATGCCATGAATATTTCTTGAGCTCTGCCTTTAGATGATTGGTAGTCTGTGTAACCAATAGATGTAAGATCATTTCAGTGAGTAAGGAGTCTTTAGCAGTTGGAGAGACATTTAAATCAGTACAAATTGGTTTTAGATTCCAAATTTCTTCTAGCTACAGTGTGAAAATGGCAGAAGCTTGACAAACTGGAACAATCAAGAGAATTTCAGTAATAAAAACAGATTATTATATATAAAAGCCAGTTTGTTTTTTGCTGCATTCAACAATCAGTAGGGTGTCATTTTTTTTACTTACCCGACCACACAAGCAAGATGTGACTCAGGGTAATTTTTAAGCTGAGTTTAGCAAGTTTTCTTTCTTCTAGACTGGTTGCTTAAGTAAGGCTAAAGAACCCATTCTGCCCTCCTATTAAACCCATAGTTGGAGGGAGAATAATTGGACTCATACCTTTCTCAGGTATGTTAGCGCTATGGGAAATGCAAAGAGTCTTGTCCAGAATTTGAACTCACAATGTCCTGTCTATTTTCTATGATGGTAACTACAACACAAATGCCTTCTTTTTAGGTCTTAATTATAATCAGCATCATAATACCCAGGGCATGCTGACAGGACAGATTCCATTGACTGTCTCTCACCATCTGTCCCAATTGGACATTGTTCTTGACAGCACCTAGTGTCTGCCCAAACTGATGAATGCAAGGATATGCTGCTCGCCCAACACTAGTGTTTCCATTTATGAGTTCATTCATCCTTACTTCCCTAGCAGTGCCCAGTAAGTCTAGCTCGTCTAACTTGGATAGTTCATGAGATGGGAGGTAAGTGGCCGTACAGCAATTATTTTGTTGGGATTTAATTACAGGATTTGATCAAAATAGCACGTGGTACTGATTTGTAGTTCTTATCAGCATTTTTCTCCTAGTGCTTTATCAAATTCAAAATGGTGCAACCAAAGAGAAGAACAAATATGGTTACAGTTTGGAAGAATTCATGCATTATTTTATCTGAGAGAACAGAAAGGTCCATCAATAGCAGTCCATGCTTTACAAATGAATATTTTGACATCGTTTTCTGTAGATGAGATATTGCTACCAGGATATATGAACTGGTACACTTATTTCAGAGGCTTGCCAATAAATAAGAAAGATTGTATCATCTTCTTTAAAACTCATGAGCTCTTTTTTAAGTAAGTTCACAAAGAGACCAATGCTTCTTGCTACCTGCCCCAGGCTAGGGAGCAGAGATTTAGCTTGAGCAGGTATATTGGCAAGAAATGCTTGATCATCCACATAGTCTGTATCAGTAATAGTTTCAACAGGGTAATGTCAGCTTCTTGCCTTTTTTAGTGTGAAAACATTCAGTCCTACATTAATTACTATTTGTACCATCAATTCAAGTTCGGATGTTACTATTCAACTAATTGAAAGATAGTAGTGGTACTATTAAACCCATGGCTGGTGGGGTGAGATAACGGGTTCATACCTTTCCCTAGGATTTTAGTCTGGTTGGTTGGTTGGTTTGGTTTTATGGCACATCAACCTTTGTAGGTTATTTATTGCTAAATCCATTTTCATATATATAAACAATTCAAACAATTCGGTTTAGTATAAGTACACAGTTTCAATGTCAAAAACAGTACTATTTCAAACAATTCAGTTTAGCATAAGTACACTATTAAGTTTTATTTAACCCATAGATAGGACTCTATCAGGTGTTAACACTTCGGACCAGAGTGGACTTGGGAGTGATGGCAATAAAGGGGTTCTCTGCATTTCCCAAAACTCCAGCATTACTGAAGCTTCACCATCAGTTTCATATCCAGGACACTCATTGGGGGAGTCTTATCCCTCTACAGAAGTGCAGTCAATGTATTTGACAGCTCCAGCCGACTGATTTCAACAAGGCTAAGAAAAATATGGTGTGGGAATGAGGAGATAGAAAATGCAAAACTTCAGTGACATTTAGAATATAAAAAAAGGGAACATATATCATGAACAGATATAATAACAAAATTATAACAGCTGTTGTTATTAACTGAGCTGAGCTTAGTTTAGCACAAGGCTAGAAGTGTAGTTAATCCAGTAAGTATAAAGAATCACAAAAAGGGATTGTCAAAGATCAGGAAATAAGGCAAGACTGGCTCATTGGCTTAGAGGATAGAGTGTTCGTCAATGGTCCAGGAGACCTGTGTTCAATCCCAGGTTGGGCCATGCCAAAGACTTTAAAAATGGTACTTGATCCTTCATTGCTTAACACTCAGCAATATAAGGTATGTATCAAGGGTAAAGTGGAGCAATCCAGGGAAAGGAGTAGCGCCCTCCCCTACACCTTGGTGTAGTAGCTATTGAAAAGGGAGCCTTCGGGTCACCTTCGACTACAGTTGCTAACTTTACTAATTCTTCACTTTACTTGGTTGGTTTTTAGACATGTCAACCTTTGTTGGGTTACTTTATGCTAAAGACAGTTTAACAATTATGATACTCTTAATATATGGTTCAAATATATAACTTCACAATCATTTTAAACAGATAAATAATTCATACTTATTTGCAATATTAATATTTTAAGAGCCAATGAATTAATAAAGTTCACAACCATTTTAAACATCTCATACAGATCTATTTGACCCATAGACAGGAAGATAACAGCTACAACCACAATAAGTAAGAGTGGGCCCGGGAGTAATGGCTATGAAGGGTTGACTCTACACTCCCCAACACTCTGGACCTGGAGATTCACCAGAAGATAAAGGTTAGTCTTATAGCCAGGATACCACATTGCCAATCATCAAGAAAAAGATAATTAATTAGAAAGGGGTCTTGATAGCTATCTTGAATCAACAGAAAAGCATAAGTTCTCATCTATATATAAATGATGCAGTCATTTATGATGGGTATTATGTCTATCAATTTGGACCTGTTGTCTAAATAAATCAGTTAGGATATCTGTTTTCATGAGTTTTTTGTAGTGAAAGGTTCAGAACAATGTGGTGTACCTGTTTTGAGACTCTTGCTTACAGAATTCTATTTACTTGGGTGAATAAGAACTTTAGTAATATTTTGATGTTGGACATAATTTGGCTTTGGCTTGGTTTTATGGCATATCAACCATTGTAGGTTATTTAAAGCCAAATTCTCTTTATACATATACATTAAATATATATGTTTTGGTTTGGTTGGGTTTTATGGCATATCAACCATTGTAGGTTATTCAATGCCAAATCTTCTTTATACATATATATTAAATATATATGGTTGGATTGGGTTTTATGGCATATCAACTGTTGTAGGTTATTTAATGCTAAATTCTCTTCATACATATATATCAAATATATATGATTTGGTTTTATGTTATAACAACTACTGTCAATTATTTAATGCCAAATCATCTTTGTACATATATATTAAATATATATGATTTGGTTTGGTTGGGTTTTATGGCATATCAACCATTGGAGGTTATTTAATACCAAATCTTTTTATATATAGATATTAAGTATATATGATTTGGTTTGGTGTGATTTTATAGCATATCAACCATTGTAGGTTATTCAATGCCAAATCCTCTTTATATATATATATATATATATATATATTTAATACCTCTATAGTCATCCACAGAAAGATCTGTTTTGTTCTATCAGAACTCATCAGTGTGGCTAGACATTAGCTTCCCATAGCTGGGATCGAAACCTGGTTGACTCAAATGCCAAGCCAAGCTTCCAACCATTCAGCCACGAGGAGCCATTAGCTACGAAGTAAATTTTAAACGGTTATGAATCACAATTAATATTGTTTACACACATCTATTCAATGGCTACTGAGACCTCAATTCATATATATATTTAATATATATGAGTTGATTTGGTTTGGTTTTATGGCATATCAACAATTATAGGCCAAATCCTGTTCATACATTTATATTAAATACGTAATTTCAAAACATGTTTTGTAGTTAACATTTTTAAACAAGTCTAAGCTTGTTCTTTTATGCACCTAGAAATGGTTTCACTTCTTTAATCTAATACAAATTATGGCTCAGTTTGAACTCAATAAAATATAAACACTCAAATTAGACTAGGTGATGCATTTATCTGGGCAGCTTTCACATCACACCCAAGGTGAAACAATGCACAATGTGTTAGCACACCAAGTACCACAACACAACCAAACACAGTGGATACCTTCCACAACTTGAACAACTTTGGTCATGAGATATATATGCCAGAAACTAGCATATACCAAAATATTGCAAAACTTTTTACTCACTCTATACATTCTTTATTTGGACCAGCTTCCACATCTTCATTTTTTTAATAGAACATTTCAGCCTCTGTACTCTTTGACCTCTCAACTCTCCATCCAATCCAGTAATCTAACAGGATTGGCTGATTGCTAAATAGAACCCTTTTTTTGATTTGCTAAGGTATGTTGTACTCATTCTTTTGGTTTCTTGGGAATTGTGACCACATAAGAGGATACAAAATAATTTTTTGCCATAAGTATTTAACAATCTAAGAATGAATATGGTAATCCTCAACAGACTGAACCAAAATTTCAAGAATGCTACTTCCTGCAATAATTGGTAAACAAAGTTATATTTATGGCTGACCATTTGGGGGATAAGCCAACAGATTTCCACAAGGCATTAAACTGAACACGTTTTACCTCACCTTAAAGCAAATGGTGAAGTGGTAAGTAAAATTCTTCTTTCTGTATAAAAGTAAGAATAAATGCCAGATTCTAAAAATGGTAACTCTAGAAAAAAATATCAGGATCAAAAAAATAATAATTCATGAAAAAATGTCAGGTTCTAAAAATGCTAATTTAGTAAAAAAATGTCTGATTCTAAAAACATTAATTCTGGAAAACCTGGCAATTCAAGAGCAAAATTTCTTGAATGATTATTCCCAAACAAAATATTTACCATGATTTAAAAAAAGATTCTCAGTGTATTTGCATTCTTCATATTGAACTATTAGTAGAATATTTTGTCACTTATTTCAGGTAGACCATAACTAATTATTATCAATCTGCAAATTAGATAAGAAATTTTTAAAATCAATTATGCCAGCAAAAATCTCTCTATAATGTACCATTTTTGCTGTGTCTCAATAGCATCTAATAATATAGAAATCAGATTATTATGATATAAAAAAAAGATTTTTTCATTATTGCAGTAATTCTGGAAAAATAACAAATTCTAAAAGAGGTTAATTCTATGAAAAAGACAAATTAAAATTGGATATTTCTGTAAAAATATCTGATAAAAAACAAAAGTACGTCGAATTAATATTTAAGATAACCAAAACTATAAATAATAATAGAATATTTAAAAAATAGGTTTATTACAAAACTATCTCAAGGTAGGTAAAACAACAGCCTTTTACAACTGCAAGTGTATATGTTGCTTCTGTCTGGGTAATACAAGCAAAAATAAGTGGCATTAGAATATGTATCCATCAATGACGACCATTAAAAAAGTCAAAGCTTAGCAATTAAAGTACACAGGTGATTTGGTTATTTTGGTGAAGGCTTTAGTAGGACCAGCCCCACACATTTTGGATGAGCTGATCACAGAAAAATGGTTCACCACTGTGCCACATATGATTTGTTTATAGTTTTGAAGGCTTATGAAGGACCAGCCCCACACTTTTTGGATGAGCTGATCACAGAAGAATGGTTCACCACTGTGCCACATATGATTTGTTTATAGTTTTGAAGGCTTATGAAGGACCAGCCCCACACTTTTTGGATGAGCTGATCACAGAAGAATGGTGCACTATTATGCCTCATATGATTTGTGAGCTGTTGGCTGGGGCTGCAGAAAACATTGACTGCATCTCTGCTGAATGGTAAGACTCCCTCTATGACTGTGCTGAATATGGCCCTAAACAATCTGACAGTGAAGCTCCAGTAATGCTGGAGCTTTGGGGAATGCACCGTATCCTTTAATTGCCATCACTCCCACGTCCACTCTGGCCCAGAGTGAAAGCACCAGATAGGGTCTTATCTATAGGTCAAATAAAACTAAACTGCATGCTTATGCTAAACTGAATTTTTTTTAAATAGAACTGTTTTTACATTTAACCATGTATAAATAAATGAATGATGTTTAATTGAATTATCAGTGATGCATAACAATACATGGAATCATTTAATTGTGTTGACTAAACTGAATAGCTTGAAATAGAAATGTTTTTGGGGATTGTGGAGTACCACTTTATTGTCATCACTCCCAGGTCCACACTGGATCAGAAAGCAGAACCGGATAGGGTCCTATCTATGGGTCAAATAGAACTAAACTGTGTAATGTTAAACTTAATTGTTTGAAATAAAACTGTTTTTATGTATAAAAATGGATTTGGCATTAAATAACCTACAATGTATGATATGCCATCAAATCAAACCAAACCACACTATTTGGATGAGCCCATAACAGGAAGATGGTGCACTACTGTGCCACAGATGTTTTGTTCTTAGTGGTGATGGCTTGTTCAGGACTAGCTCCACATTTTTTGGATGAGCTGATAACAAAAGACTGGTGCACTACAGTGCCAAACATGATTTGTTTATTGTGGTGAAGGCTTATGAAGGACTAGCCCCACACTTTTTGGATGGGCTGATAACAGAAGAATGATGCACTACTGTGCTACACATGGTTTGTTTTTAGTTGTAAAAGCATGTGTTGCTCAAGCCCTACACATTTTGGATGAACTGATAACAGAAGGATAGTGCCCTACTGTGTCACACATGATTTGTTTATAGTGGTGAAGGCTTATGAAGGACCAGCCCCATACTTTTTAGATGAGCTGATAACAGAAGAATGGTACACCAGTGTGATACAGATTTTCAGAACAACATTTTTTATACATAAGTCTCACTTCTAGACTGGTTTCCATATTGTTTTCAGAGAGCCTAGTCTGCCCTGATATTTAGCTTATATCTGGAGAAGAATAAATATCTGCCATAATTATTTATGTATAACACACACTCATGTATAACACCTCCCGCCTAATATGGGATGATGAAGCTCATGTATCATATACACTGATTTTTTTAGAATTTGTAGTGGTTAAATTTGTAGTGGTTAAATTGAACCAAAATTTAGTATTTATTCAACTTTTTATTGGTTTGTACTGACAAAAAATAAGAATTTGTATAGTTTGCATTTTGTGTTAAAAAACCAAAAGGGTGACCATATTTAGAGCAAACACACAGACATATTCAGACAAAAATGGAACAAACTTGCAGCTAAAATAAGCTCACGTTACGAGAAACAAAATTATAAACAAACACACATTCCAGTGGATATTTCTCTGTAATGGTGTAAAACACATTAATTTAGACTATAAATATAACTTACTTTCAGTTGTCTCATCCCGAATATGGTGTAGTAAGTATTTACCAAACTCTTCACATGAGTAGGATGTGACACAAGGTCAATTTTTAAGCAGAGTTTAACACGTTTGAGTTTAGAGTTTTCCTTTTCCTAGACTAGTTGTCTAAGAAAGGCAAAAGAACCCAGTCTGTTCTACTATTTACCTATAGCTGGGGTGGGGGAAATTATTGGATTCATACTTTTCCCAATGCTATTAGCACTATGTGAAATACAAAGAGTCCAATATTTGAACTTGTGTCACCATGTCCATTTCCTATGATGATAACCATTACACCACAAGCATCTCCTGATTATGGTGAAGTATGTGGCTAAAAAATGTTAATTACACCATTCTCATGTATAATACGCACCCTTAAATCTTGGGCTGAAAAATCTGGAAGAATAGTGAGTCTTATATACAAATAATCATAGTACATAATTTTAATAAGAGCATTAATGTGAAGTTAAACATAAACAGCCTCATTCAGGGATAGAACCTAGATCACCCAGTCTATTTTCCTTCA
Source organism: Sepioteuthis lessoniana (assembly GCA_963585895.1). Taxonomy (NCBI): domain Eukaryota; kingdom Metazoa; phylum Mollusca; class Cephalopoda; order Myopsida; family Loliginidae; genus Sepioteuthis; species Sepioteuthis lessoniana. Next base: position 56,164,078 of record OY757926.1, on the reverse strand, counting down.
CAATAATGATCATAACACCCATATCTCCGAGGGGCTAGACATACCATGTGTAAAAAGCATAGCAAACTGAAGCCTGAATCAATTACCTTATTCCATGCCTCAGGTACTGATATAAACACTATATCTTCAATCAATTCAAAGCCAACTATTTTCTTAAGTTTTTTTCTTAAATAGTGTTTTCATAATTAGATTTCTTGTTTAAGTGTTTGGTAAACTATTTTTTTTTGGTTTAGAATACAAATGACTATTGGTAGATGGGGTGATCTTGATTAACTAGAGCCCTAATTTTTAGCTTTTATTCTTTTGAAATTACCTTTTAGTGTCAAAAACAGGTCTTTAAACTTTGGTGGCATGAGAGTTCTCAAATTCTATAGTATTCTTTTTTTTTTTTTTTCAAGAATGTGACTACAATCTCAATTAAAAAAAAAGAAAGAAAATAGCGATTTTCAAACTAGGGTAAAATAGATTTACACATTAGCTGCTATTTTAGCATGATATTTAGGGAATTCAAAATGTGAGGTCTTGAAAGTGACAAAACTAATTCTTTTTTTTTTATTTTTCGGGTTAGCAACCCAGACTAAAAATAACACGATCAATGTTTATCAAAATAAAAACCCTACTCCACAGTTACTATTTGGGAGCTGTTAACATATGAAAGTTATGTTAAAACAGATGAAGGCAGTGTCAGTTGAAGACTTTCAGTACTGTTTCTAAGAGTTGGAACAACGTCTTAATGAGTGTATGGCTTTCTAAGGTGGTGTGCTAAAAATTATTTTTGAAATTTAGTTCCCCAGGGGATATGTATAGTGAAAACATACATGCATGGATATTTTAATGGCATGTGAACTCGTCTTGGGTTATTTTATTTTTTGAGGGTAGGGAATTGCATTGTTTGCATTGTATGTTTTTATTTACATTTTTGCGTTGTTGTTTCTTAAATTCTTTGTACACAGTTACATGATATCAAGTATTCCTATCTAATAAAAATAATTTGCAAACACATCTATTTGACCCATAGATACTACTAATCCAAGCAGACCAAGCAGTAATGGCAATGAGGAGGTACTCCACACATCCCAGATCTCCAGAACAGGAGTCTCACCATCAGTTGCAGCTTAGTGTTATGTCCAGGACACCTCTTTTTGGGGGGGAAGTTTTACCTCTCTGCAAGGGATACAATCAGCATTTTCTAAACCCTGCCAAAACAGTAAAAGTAGGGGTTTAGATTAGTTTAGTCTGTTCTATATCTTTCAGTTGATGAGATATTGCTACCAAGGCATATAGACTGATCTACTAATTTAAGAGACTTGCTATTTAATGGGATGATGGCAACAACTTTATCAAAATGTATGAAATCTGTTTTACCTGAGTTCAGGCTTTGCCGCAGAGATTTGATTTGAGCAGGTATATTTGCAAAAGGTCCTAAATCATCTTCATCCGTAATTGTTTTGGTAAGATTTGGTCTCTTTCTTCCATTTTTTAGTGTGAAACCATTTTCTTTCATTAGATCTATTCATAGTTCATAATCTAGACAGTCTATGATGGTCCAGTTGGCTTGGACTTCAGAATACACCAACTGCATCTCTGCAGAAGGGTAAAATTCTCCTAATGAGTATCTTGGATATGACACTTAGCAATCTAATGGTGAGGCTCCAGTAATGTTGGAGCTTTGGGGAATGTGGAGTACCACTTTATTACAATTGCACCCAGATCCACTCTGACCTGGAGTGGTAGCACCTGATAGGGTCCTATCTATGGCTCAAATATAACTAAACCGTGTACTTATGCTAAACTGAATTGTTTGAAATAGAACTGTTTCTATGTATAAAGATGGATTTGGTGTTAAATAACCTACAATGATTGATGGGCTCTGAAACCAAACTAAATCATATATATATGATATATATGTATGAAAAGGATTTGGCATTAAATAACCTACAATGTTTGATGTGCTATAAAACCAAACCAAACGAAACCAGATTATGAAAAGAAATGGTACGATCTCCTAACAAGTCATTAGCAACATTGTCAAAGAAGTCAGTGTCACCTTTAGGTGAGTGAAATTACATTTAAACTGTATACTTATTCTAAACTTTATTGTTTGAAATAGAACTGTTTTTGACATTGAAACTGTACTTTTGTTAAACTGAATTGTTTAATAAAGAACTGTTTTGACATTTAACTATGTAAACAAAATTTCTCCTTATAGTAAACTGAAGTGTTTGAATTAGAAGAGTTTGACTAAACTGAATAGCTTGAAATAGAAATGTTTTTTATACAATTAAACAGTGTACTAATACTAAACTGAATTGTTTGAAATAGAACTATTTATATAAAAAAGGATTTGGCATTAAATAATCTACAAAGCTTGATATGCCATAAAACCCAAACAACCAACACACCCTCTGTTTGTTTCATTAGCAACTCATAAATTGAACTAAAAAATAACCTGCCAACAAACAATACAAAGGTAAATATGATAGACAACATATCAAATCACAAGGAAATTTTGGTAGCACTTGCTCCCAGTCAGACAAGGTACAAAATCTGTTGATTGATATTTTGGTCTTAGGGATAAAAGAAATGAGAGAGAGAAGACATTTTTTTTAGTTATCATTAGTACTGTAGCCCAAATGTGCTTAGGTTTGGTTTGGTTTCTTTGTTTAATGGCATATCAACTCTTTTTAGGTTATTTAATGCCAAAGCCATTCTCCTAGAAGAACAGTAGTGGTACTATTTAACCCATAGTTGGGAGGATAAGGGGGCTCATATCTTTCCCAAGGGTATTTGCCCGAAAGTGAACGTAATAGCGCGACTGGAGTATGAACTCGCGTACTATGATTCTGCAGTCCAACGCTTTAACCATTACACCATGAGGACACCCCCACAAATGGGCTTAGAAAAGGCTATAAACCCAAGCCTCTTGAATATATCTCAGTTTCTTTTGCATTTGCCACTTTCAAATCTAACGAAAAAAAAAAAAGCAGCCTTTGCTCAAATGTTTGTATTAGCTATTCAAAATCCATATTCTTATTAAAATTTCAACAAACGATTACATGGTTTCATTTGACTATTCTTATTTGATAATAATAATAATAATATAAAAAAAAAAACCACTTGATTTTCGGTGACTTGTAAAATCAGTTGGGAAATTATTGTTATATTTTAACTGAAGAGTATCACTAATCGGCTAAATGTTTTTACTAGGTGCAATTATCTTGAGCTAACTTAAGGATTGTTGAAATTTAACTCATCACCCTCTATATTGCCCAACGACTTTCTCAATTGATAGAGGTTTAGGCTGGCATTTCGCCGGAAAATCGTCAGAAATCTCATGGAATAGAATATCACCAGCACATTTAGAACAGGTTTAAGTATAAGATATTACCATTAAGCTGGTATGGAAAACCTTTTAAGCAGTCCACTTTTTAGCTTGGGAATAAAAAAAAAATTTTTAAAAAAAGCACACCGGACTTTAACTAAGTTAAAACTTAGGTTTAAATATACTTCCCGGTTAAATATATATATATTTTTTTTCTGTGACCCGCTGTTTATGAACAGTCAATATGACAGCTCTCAGTCACATCTATGTCAGGTGCGTAGATCAAAAACAACCACTGGGTCTGGCATAGCCACAATATACCACCCATGATAAAAATGTCCAATCTCAATATTACAAAACGTGGGACCCAGGCAACAGGCTTGGGTGTCGTGATCGGCAGGTGCTCTCCTGATAGCCAACATGGGAGACCTGATGTTCATCCTGCAAATGTTGGCTGCTCTCTTTTCAGGTGCATGAATGATGACATTAGCAACCACAATGATCAGAGGCCAAAAGGCAAAACATGGGCCAGGGAGGACAATCAACTTGCACTACATTGCTATTTTGGGAGCAACCCTTCACAAAGAGGGTATAGGAAAAGAATGATAGAGAACTGGCAAGAATGTGCTAGTTTTCAGACTACAAGTTAGAACAATAATAAAAAAAAGGAATGGTTTTCTGACCTTGAAATACTAGAAATACACCAGAAAATACAGATGCAAGACAATACAATTCCAAACACATCAAGTGGTGCTAACCAAAAACAACATATCAGAAATGAACAGCCAACTCTTGAAAATGAATATGCCACAGTACCAAGTAACCCTATAGAAACACTATCACAAGAACAACAGACAAATCTAGAAAACCTAAAAAGAATAATGAATAGTGAGAAGACTACCCTTCCATCATTAAGAAACATAGAATGGAGAACACTTAAAACAGAAACCAAATAAATCAAATACTACCTTACATATCAATGAATAATATAACAAAGTTAAATGAACTAATCTATGCAGGGGTGAAGTGAGAGTGTGAGAAAATTGGGGTCCCCTCAAAAAGCACAAAGAAACAGTCAAAACCAGGATGGGAAATTCGACTGGAAACCCAGATAAAAAATCTACAAAAACAGGCCAAAATGGAAAAGAAAGATTCTGGAATATGTGGGAACAGAATGTAAAAGGCAACACAAGAAAAAATAATAGTATGACTTGAGGAAATGAACTAGAAAGTTCTGGCGAAAGAAGAAAGAAGGGAGATTAAAGAGATATCGACAAAGGGTAAAACAATAGAGACGAAACAGGACATTCCAAAACAACAAAAGAAAATTCTATCAACAACTGGGATGGCGTGACACAAAAACATACCAACAACCAGATGCCAAAGAAACCGAACAATTTTGGATGAAAATATGGCAACTGAAAAAGCATAACGAAAAGGCTGAATGGATAGATGATATGACAAGAGAACTAGAAGGACTCGAGAAAGTGAAAATACACATTGAACTACACAAAAAAACACTAAAAAAGATATCAAACTGGAAAACGCCAGGGCATGATGGAATACATGGATTCTGGTTCAAGAAATTCACTTCCATTTATGACAGACAAGCACTAGAAATGAACAGATGCCTACAAGATGCACAAGTACCCGACTGGATTACCAAAGGAAAGACTACATTAATCCAAAAGGACCCAATTAAAGAAACTGCTCCAAACAATTATAGACCCATAACTTGCTTACCAATGATGTGGAAAATATTAACAGCACAAAGAAGGAAAGAGATATACTACTCGCTAACAATCCATGGATTGTTCCCTGATGAACAGAAAGGATGCCGCAAGGGATCCAGAGGCACAGAAGACTTACTCTACATAGATCAACACATCCTAAATGAAAGCAAGAACAGATGAAAAAATCTAGCTATGGCCTAGATAGACTACAAAAAGGCATATGATATGGTTCCTCAAAGCTGGATAATAAACTGTCTCAAAATGTACAAAATATCACACAAAGCCATAAACTTCATTGAAAAAAACATGAAAAACTAGAGAGTTGAATTAATAGCAGGAGGAAAAAGCTGGGCTGAAACAAAGATCCAAAGAGGTATTTTCCAAGGAGATGCAATGTCACTCTTACTATTTATAATTGCCATGATGCCACTAAACCACATACTCAGAAAATGCTCGGCCGGATACAAACTTAGTAGATCGCAAGAAAAGATCAACCACCTAATGTACATGGATGACATAAAACTATTTGCAAAAAATGAAAAAGAACTGGAAACCCTAATACACACAGTTAGAATATTCAGCCAAGACATAGGAATGGAATTTGGCATAGAAAAATGTGCCCTGCTCATCTTGAAAGGTGGCAAACGACATCTAACTGATGGAATAGAACTACCAAATCAAGACAAGATCAGAACACTCGCAGAAAATGAGACCAAAAAATACTTGGGAATATTGGAGGCTGACACCATCAAACAAGTGGAAATGAAAGACAAAAATCAAAAAGGATATCTCAGGAGAACTAGAAAACTACTCGAGACAAAACTTTATAGCGAGAACCTTATCAAAGGAATAAATACTTGGGCTGTACCCCTCGTTAGATACTCGGGACCCTTTCTAAAGTGGACCAGAGATGAACTTAGACAAATGGAGGAAAGAACTAGAAAACTAATGACCATGCACAAGACATCACATCCCAGAGATGACATTGACAGACTATATGTATCAATGAAAAGAGGGAGGAAGAGGACTTGCCAGCATCGAAGATAGCGTTGACACATCGAGACAACAACTCAAAGACTACATAGAAAAACAAGAATGAGGACTGATTACGGCCATCAGAAACAATACTGACAACACAATAGATAACAGAATGACAACAACTATGAAACAAAAATGGGAAGGAAAACAACTCTATGAGCGTTTTAAACAACTAATAAACAACATCTCACATGACAAAACATGGACCTGGCTAAGAAAAGGAAACATTAAGAGAGAAACAGAATCTCTCCTGATGGCAGCATAAAACAGCGCCATAAGAACCAATCTTATCAAGGCAAATGTAGGCTTTGCAGTGACAGAGATGAAACCATTAATTCCATAATAAGCAAATGCAGCAAATTGGCACAGAAAGAGTACAAGGCTAGACACGACTGGGTGAGCGGTGATCCACTGGGAAATGTGCAAGAAATTTAAATTTGACCATGCCAACAAATGGTATATGCACAACCCAGCACCTGTCCTAGAAAATGACACACACAAACCCCTATGGGACTTTGACATACAAACGGATCACCTAATCTTGGCTAGAAGATCAGACCTTATGATAATCAACAAAAAAAAGAAAATCTGCAAAATTGTCAATTTTGCTGTCCCAGCTGACCAAACTGAAAGAATGTGAAAAGAGAGATAAGTACCTTGACCTTGCTATAGAACTGAAAAACTATGGAACATGAAGGTGACAATCATACCAAGTGTGATTGGTTCATTTGGCACAGTAACTAAAGGATTATTAAAGGGCCTGGAGGATTTGGATGTTGGCAGCTGAGTGGAGACCATCCAAACAACAGCAATATTGAAAACGGCTAGAATACTGAGAAGAGTCCTGGAGACTTGAGGACACTTGCTGTAAACTCAATCTCCAGTGAAAGACCATCAGCTAACGCTGATGTGAAAAACTCTAATGAGTAAATAGATAATGATAATAATAGCACAAAAAGAGTATAAAACTAGACTCAACTGGCTGGTTAAGGTTATCCACTGGGAATTGTGCAAGAAATTTAAATCTGACCATATGAATAAATGGTATTTGCATAAGTCCATCCTGGAGAATGAGATACACAAAATTCTCAGTGATTTTGAGATACAAACAGATCACCTAATCTCGCCCAGATAACCAAACCTAATGATAGTTAAGCAAAAAAAGAGAACCTGTCAAATGGCAGACTCAGCTGTTCAAGCTGATCACAGAGTAAAACTGAAAGAAAGTGAAAAGAAAGATAAGTACTGAGACCTTGCTAGAGTACTGAAAAAACTATGGAACATGAAAGTGACAGTGATACTAATAGTAATTGAAACAATCAATACAGTCACCAAAAGATTGGTACTGGGACTGGAGGATTTAGAACTTAGAAGATGAGTGCACATCATCCTGCCAGCGAATAGAAAACTGCGGGACATAAAAGTGACGATTATACCAATTATAATTGGTACTCTTGGTACAGTCACCAAAGGATTGGTACAAGGACCAAATTAGAAGATGAATGCACACCATCCAAACTACAGCATTGTTGAGATCAGCCAGAATACTGCGAATAGTCCTGGAGGCTTGAGGAGACTTACTGTCACTTGAACTCCAGTGGAAAACCATCAGCTAAGGAGTGAAAAGCTATCAAATGAGTCAGTAATAATTATGATAATAATAATCATTTGTCTGCATCCAGTTATTTGGTTTGAAGTATTCTTACCCAATGATAATAGATTACAAAGAGTCCTGTGGTGCAGTGGCGAATAAGCTGAACTGCACCATGATAGTAAGCGAGTTCAAACTCCAGTCATACTCCAATCATTCAATTTTGAATTAATACTCTTGGGAAAGGTTAATGAACCCGTTAATTTCCTTCAAGCAATAGGTTAAATGGTATCATTGTTGTTCTTTTACAAGAATAGCTTTGGCATTAAATCACCCATGAAGGTTGATATGTCATTAAAAACAAAGAAACTAAATAGATCTATTTGACCAGTAGAAAGGACCAAATAGGTAATACCATTTGGGATCGCAGTGGACCTGAGAGTAATGGCAATGAAAGAATGACTATACACTCCCCAGAGCTCCAGAACTAAATCCTCACCACCAAATGTAGTTTAGTGTCATATTAACAACATCCCTTTTTGAGATAGGGTATGACTCCTCTGCAGATGATCTATTCAGTCTATTCTAAACTTCACCAGCAAAGCTTTTTAATACATAGAGGATGCTATATCCTGAATTCAAGGGCATATAAGACATATGGTTTACAAAGATATTAGGATGACTACAGCTCATGGCAATCCTAACTCAAGCACTATAGCTGGAGATGTAAAATTTTAGTAGATGCCCTTCAAACCATTGTATGCGCAAATGGTACACTCTGTAATATTGGCATAGAATTATTTTAGTGGTAAATCTATGTCTTATATGTCAGTAGATATGGTAGTTTTGTTTCATTTATATTATCATAACATATTATCATTAAAAAAATGTTATCTCAGATCAGTTACCAATATCTATTTTTATGTGTCTTCAAAAGTTAATTAAATTTTAAATGCACAAATAATCAGTCAATGACTTACTTCTCATTAGTAGAAGGTTAAGTGAGCTCATTTTAAGAATATAAGAAAGGTTAGTCATAAACAGTTAACAGTTTAAAAGAAAAATCAGAATCAGAAAAAAATGTTTTTACTAATCTGAATCAAATGCAGAACCAAAGTGAAGATATGTAATACAGTAGATGACTAAATAAGACAAAATGATGAGGGTTTGCCAACAGAGAAAAGGATCCTATTTACCCAACCCCTCCGCTCAGGCAGGATATGACACAAGGTGAGTTTTTAAGTGGAGTTTAACAGGTTTCAATTCAGAGTTTTCCTTCTCCTAGACTAGTTGCCTCACCAAGGCTGAAGAAATCAGTCTGTCCTACTATTTACCCATAGCTGGAGGGAGAATAATTGGATTCATACCTTTTCCAAGGGTATTAGTGCTATGTGAAATGTCGATAACCATTACACCACGGGCACCTCCAATAGAGAAAATGATATTAAATTTTTAGCTGAGATAGAAAACTAGCCTCTGGCACTGGTATGGTTGGTTGGTTGGCTGTTTGTTTTACAGTGTCTCAATCTTTTTCGGGTCATTTAATGCCAAATTAAATTTCAAACAATTCAGGAGGTGTCCTCGTGGTTTAATAGTTAAAGTGATGGACTGCAGAATTGTAGTAAGTGAGTTCGTGATCCAGTTGCACTATTGTGTTCACTTTTGGGCAAATACCCTTGGGAAAGGTATAAACCCCCTTATCCTCCCAGCAATGGGTTAAATGGTACCACTTCTGTTCTTCCAGGAAAATGGCTTTGGCATTAAATAAACTACAAAGGTTGATATGCCATTAAACAAAGAAACCAAACCAAATATTCAAACAATTCAGTTTAGTATAAGTATAGTTTTAGATTACAAATAGTTAAATGTCAAAACAGTTCAATTTAAAACAATTCAATCTAGCATAAGTACACAGTTTAGTTCTATTTGACTCAAAGATAGGACCTATCAGGTGCTACCACTCCAAATAAGAGAGGACCAGAGTGCTATGTTAATGAAGGGGTGCTCTGCATTTCCCAAAGCTCCCGCACTACTGGAATCTCACCATCAGATTGTTTAGTGTCAAATACAGGACACTCATTTGGGAAGGTCTTACCCCTCTGCAAAGAAGTAATCAATGTATTCTACATCCCTAGCTGACTGGGCAACCTTTGGTAGGTGTCTTACCCCTGTGCAGAAGAAAGTTGGCATAGTCAAAACAGCTCCACTGACAAAGCTTTCTATCTTATACTAATAACTTATATAGAATTATATTCCAATCTAATTATAATAATCATTTTTTGGCACACAGTTATATAGTTTCAAGTATTCTTATCTAACTCCAATAATTTGCAAGCATTTATATGATATGGTTTTAATTTATCAGGAATCTAGAACTGGAGCCTCATCATTAGATGCAGTTTAGTGTTATACCTAAGACACACTTTTATTTGTAAGGCGGGGGGCTCAGTAGGGATATAGTTAGAATATTCTAATCCCCACTGAAAGAGAAAGGGAATCCTTGTTTAAAGGATAAAATTAAATGAGATATAACATGAGCGGATCTTGAAAAAGAAAAGAGTATCGAAGAACACAGGAAGCTAAAAAGGATAAGGAAAGGAGTAATATCTTCAATTTTTTTCAATAATTATGTATGGAAAATTCAACCTTTTCTTTTCTTTTATTTTGTTCAGTGACATATTTTTCTTTAACCAAGTAAAAAGGGCCACTATCATATCTCTCTCTCTCTCTCTCACCCTGCCTTTTGCTCTATTCTCAAAACCAGCTTATTTGGGTAAGCAGAACGACAGGCAAAGGGTTGGGTGGAGCCTTGGACTGGAGACAGACAAAAGCCGGGAAACATAAACATACCATAGCTGTTTGTTTCTTTATGATGGGAGTAGGTTTTCTTTTTAGGGGCACTAGAATGATCCTTGGGTTGAGCGAAAACAATTCTGATGACATGTAAGTTCCCCCTCCTTTTTATTCCCCGAATAGTTCTAAAGATATCTCTCAGGTCTTACATGCAAATTTGAAGTATCATAAATTTATTTAGTAAGCTTTGCTTAGATGATGCATTCTGTAAGAATCAAATCCAAAAAATTATGGTTTGCGAGTTTAACTTGCTAACCATTACATTATACAAGTAGTTATTTTCTCAGTTTAGCTTAGTTGAGCCACAAAGCCAGAAGTATGGAGCAGCCAGTGAGAATTGAACTCACTAACAATGGTCTGCTAATCTAGTTTGCTAATCATTATGCCATGAAGTACCCTCTGTGAGTATGTAGGTGAGTATTTATCCAGTCACTGCAGACTACTAGTATTTGTATCTAGGCTACTGTGTTGCCCATAAATAAATACAACGCAAGTTTAAACTTGGAAAAAAAGCCACAGAAATGTATGGAATGCTTCAGACTGCTTTTGGAGCATCCTGTATGAATCGAACATCAGTTTTTGAGTGGCATAAGAGATTCAAGGAAGCCAGTGAGTCTGTGAGGGATGGTGAGAGGTGTGGGAGGAGTAAGGAAGTCAATACACCTCAGTTGATTGGCCAAACAGTTAGGGTTACTATGTTGAGGTTTTAAGGGAGTTTAGTAAGAGATTCCGTCAGAAGAGGCCAGCAATCTTCAAATCGGCTCAGTGGCATTTCCGCCAGGACAATGGACCAGTTCACAACTCCATCCTTGTCTCAAACTATTTGACCAAGATGGGCATCAAGACAGTTCCTCAACCTCCCTATAGTTCAGACCTTGCTTCCTGTGACTTTTGGTTATTCCCTACGCTCAGAGGCTGTCGTTATGAGACAATTGAGAAGATGAAAGAGGCTGTGATGAAGGTCATTGACACACTCACACAAGAGGACTTCCATAGGGTCTTCCAGAAGTTGTTGGAACAGTACAGTGCTGACCATAAATAAATATAACACAAGTTGTTTTTTTACTAAAAAGTTAATTTTCTTCTAAAAAAATACAAATATATTATTTCTCATAGAACATTATCAAATCAAAATGAATATTATTATATATTACTTATGATCACTCTAAAGCCTGGAAGTCTGTAGTAAAAAAAATGAATATGTAGCAGTCTAAATATAAGTTCATCCCACAAGATAAGACCCCAACAAGTGTCCTTAATATGACACTAAACAATCTGATGATGAGGTTCCAGTAATGCTGGTACTCTGAGGAATGCAAAGTATCTCTTCATTTTCATCGCCGTCTTGCCCAGTCAGCTGGGACAGTAAATATCAACTGCACTTCTACAGAGGGATAAGAACTCCCTCCTCTAATGAGTGTCCGGGATATGTCACCAAACAATCTGTTGGTGAGGTTCTAGTAATGCTGGTACTCTGAGGAATGCAAAGTACCTCTTCATTGCTATCACCCCCTTGCCTAGTCAGCTGGGACAGTAGAATATACCAACTGCACCTCTGCAGAGGAGTAAGACCCCCCCACCCCAATGACTGACCTGTATATGACACTAAACAATTTGCTGGTGAGACTCCAGTAATGCTGGAGCTTTGGGGAATGCAGAGTACACCTACATTGCCATCATTCCCAGGTCCTCTCTGACCTGGAGTGGGTGGCACCTTATAAGGTCCTATCTATGGGTCAAATAGAACTGTTTGATATTTACACTGAGTACAAACATTAACTTGTGCTAAACTGAAATGTTTGAAATGGAACTGTTTGATCTTTTAACTGTGTGTAAGTGATTGACTGATGTTTAATTGAATTATTAGAGATACATAGCAATACTTAGAACTATTTAACTTTGTTGACTTATGTTTACAAATCATATACATCTAATATATATGTATTGGCCTAATGTTTGCCAATGGCCCGGAAGACCGAAATTCAATCCCAGATGAAGTCATACCAAAGACACAAAAAATGGTACTTGATACCTCCATGCTTAACACTCAACACTAAAAGGTATATATCAAGGGCAAAGTGGAGCAATCCAGGAAAAGGAGCAGTGCCCACAAACACACACCTCGGTGTAGTAACTATTGAAAAAGGAGCCTTCTGGTCACCCTAAATTATGGACCGCAGCTTTACTTAATTTTTATATATGTATAAAGAGAATTTGGCATTAAATAACCTACAATGGTTGATATGCCATAAAACTCAACCAAACCAAATCATATGTATTTAATATGTATGTATAAAGAGAATTTGGCATTAAATAACCTACAATGATTGATATGTGGTGCATTCAATAAGTTTCCAGACTTTTTTTGTACAAGCATTTAAAACTGATGTAGATTCTTGAAAATTCAGTATGTTATTGCTATACATCTTATGAGAAGACTGACCAATTTTTATGATTTCAGGTTCAAATCAACAGCTACAGCTGCAATTGGAATACACCCAGCTAAAGCCAGATTGTCACAGCTGGTGAATTTCAAAAATGCAATCTGGACTTGAGGACACTTTAGAAGAATGATATGCAATAAAATTCTGTTTTAAACTTGGAAAAAATGCCACAGAAACGTATGGAATGCTTCAGACTGCTTTTCAACCATCTTGCATGAATCGAGCATCAGTTTTTGAGTGGAATAAGAGATTCAAGGAAGGCAGCACATTTGTGAGGGATGATGAGAGGTCAGGGAGGAGTAAGGAAGTCAATACACCACAGTTGATTGGCCAAACGGTTAGGGTTACTATGTCGAGGTTTTAAGGGAGTTCAAGAAGAGATTCCGTTGGAAGAGGCCAGCACTCTTCAAATTGGCTCAGTGGCATTTTCACCAGGACAATGCACCAGTCCACAACTCCATCCTTGTCACTGACTATTTGAGCATGATGGGCATCAAGACAGTTCCTCACTCTCCCTATAGTCCAGACGTTGCTCCCTGTGACTTTAGGTTATTCCCTAAGCTCAGAGGCTGTCATTATGAGACAATGGAGTAGATGAAAGAGGCTGTGACGAAGGTCACTGACACGCTCACACAAGAGGACTTCCATAGGGTCTTCCAGAAGTTGTTGGAAAGGTACAAGTGCATTGCAGCTGGAGGAGATCACTTCGAAGGGGATTAGAGTTTGATGTGTGCACTATCAATAAAAGTGCCCATACAAAAAAAGTGTAGAAACTTATTTAATGATCTTCCTATGCCATAAAACGCAACCAAACCAAATCATATGTATTTAATATATATGCATAAAGAGGATTTTGTACTATATAACCTAAAATAGTTGATATGCCATAAAATCTAATGAAACAAAAGCAATTTTGATTTGATGATATTCATCTATTCTATAAGCATTAATAAAACATGCTGGAGAGAAACATCTCAAGTTAGTGACATTATACACAAGCAGTAGTAACGAGACACTAACCATTGGATCTGCAATATAAAGGCATACCAAATTTAAAGTCTGTTTATCCTTGGACAAGCACTTGCTAAAGAAAGCCTTTTTTTCCAGTAGAAGAATTATTTTCTTCTTTTTATTTGTTCTTAGCTATAAAAACAATATTGTATATTGGAACAGACATTTTTTTTTATTTTGTGGTCTAATGCCTCTCTCCCAACAAACATTGATTTTACATACCTCTGCTTCAATAAAAAAAAAGAAGGGGGATAGTAGTGATTGCATTCTCAGAGATATGTTTCTAAGTAACCCATATATTTTACTTACTGTCTCATATTTGTTATTCATATATATATATATATATATATATATATATATATATATACACCCAACCCCCTCCACCACAAGGTCAATTTTTAAGCAGAATACAACTGGTTTAGGATTTGTATTGGTCACACAAGGATTATGCATCCCTACTTGCTTAAAGAAGAAGTGCAACCAATGTGTCATGCATGCCAGACTGCATATGCAATAAAACATGCTCTTACTGAATGCATCGATCCGGCTTCTACAAGAGAAATATTTTATAGTGCAAGCAATATGAAAGAACTGTTTTAAAAGACTAAAGTAGATGCTATCATATCTTTGCTAAAAGCATTGGCTTTATTTGGAAAAATCCTGAAAACTATTGTATTAAAACGAAAGGCACAGAACTATAAATGATTTGATTTGGCATTAAATGACCTGAAAAGGGTTGATATGCCATTAAACTAAATAATAACCAAACCAACAACTAGTTTGAATTCAAAGTTTTCCTTCTCCAAGATTGGTTTGGCCCAGTTGGTTGGGGCAGCAGAATACACTGACTGTATCTCTGTCGAGGGTTAAGACTCCTCCAATGACTGTCCTGGATATGACACGAAACAATCTGATGGTGAGGTTCCAGTAAGGCTGGAGCTTTAGGGAATGTGGAGTACTCCTTCATTGCCATTGCTCCAAGGTCCACTCTGGCCCAGAGTGGTAGTATCTGATAGGGTCCAATCTATGAGTCAAATAGAACTAAACTGCATAATTACGCTTAACTGAAATATTTGAAATAGAACTATTTGTAAACAAAACGTATACTTTTACTAAACTGAATTATTTGAAATTTAATTTGGCATTAAATGACCTGAAAAAGGTTGTTACACTATAAAATAAAACCAACCAACCAACCAACCAAAACAAATATTTTTGAGAGATTAAAATAATTTTTGCTATAAACCAATTTCAATTAAAGCAGAGTTAATATTTATGTAAAAGAAATCTGAGAAAAAATGTATTTTGCTTTTTTTCCTCCCTTTATTTTATTGAGTGACTCTCCTACACATTCATGTGTCAATTATTGGATGCACACTTCATTAATAAAATAATAGTTTGTTCTTTGTTTTTCTTTTCTGAAAAAAGAATGCTAATCTCCAGGGGGATTAGTATGGGACAAAGCTGGTATGTAGAGTTTCAGCTGAGAAGAGTAATGGTTTGTACTTAATGATTTGAAGTTGAAGAAGTAAAAGAAAAAAAAAATGGGTCTGCTAGGAACTAAAGCTTAACAGACTGGAAAATAAGGAGAAGGAAGAATAAGAATGATTATTCAATGAATAAGTATTTAAACATTTTCTTAGGGAACAGGAAAACCTTTACATTCAGTCAGTAAATTGAATTCCAACATACACTTGTATACTGTATAATCTTACATCAACAGCAAATAAAACTCTACCATACTCTCACTGGCCCCATAATCTGGTTTGGTCGTGGGAGTGCTAATCATGTAAAGTGTCTTAGCCTGGAATGGCCAACCCCTCTCCTGGCTTACAACTCATTTGAATTCAGAGATTTCCAAGCCCATTCAGCTGGGGCTGTAGAATACACTGATTGCATCTCTGCAGAGAGGTAAGACCCTCCACCCTAATGAGTGTCTAGGATATGACATTAAACAATATGATGGTGAGGCTCCACCCTCGGAGATTTGGGGAATTTGCATGTTTCATATATTCCTACAGTTGCTTTCTGTCCGTTTTGGTGTCAAGCTATGGAGACCAATTTGTATGCCATAATTTATGGTATTTGAATTTCCAATATTCCATTGCGATCATTTTTTAATCCATCTTTTTTATTTGTCTTTGATAATCATTTGTTTAAACACAGTTTAAACACAGTTATATGGTATCAAATATTCCTATCAAATACAAATAATTTGCACAAAGTTATATCGTATCAAGTATCCCAATCAACTCCAAATATTTTTCACACAGTAACACGGGATCAAGAATTCCTATCTTATACAAATAATTTGCACACAGTTATATGGTATCAAGTATCCAATCAAATCCAAATAATTTGCATGCAGTTATATGGTCTCAAGTATTCCTATCAAATACAAATAATTTTCTTTTGTTTGCATACAATTATGTGGTATAAAGTAGTCCTTTCTAATACAAATAATTTGCACGGTGTGGAAATAGGGAAACATTTATTTGTAATTCTGAAGCTTTAAAAAAAACTGTTCAGTCTTTTACAAGGGATTTTTATTAGAATTGAATAGAATTATTAGTGTAAATAGGGAATACTTGAGACCATATAACTATGCACAAACAATAAATAGCAATACTTGAAACTATTTAACTGTGTGCAAATAGAACTATTAGTGTTAGATAGCAATATTTTAAACCATTTAACTGTATATTAACAATAAATAACAATACTTGAAACCATTTAACTGTGTGCAAACAATAAATAGTAATTCTTGAAACCATTTAACTGGGGACAAATAGAAATAACAGTGTTAGATAGTAACACTTGAAGCTGTTTAACTGTTGCAAACAATAAATTGCAATGCTTAAAACAATTTGACTATATACAAACAATAAATAGCAACATTTGAAATGACTCAACAGTATGCAGACAATAAATAGCAACACCTGAAACCATTTAACTATGTGCAATCAATAAATAGCAACACTTAAACCATTTAAGCGTGTGCAATCCATAAATAGCAACACTTGGAACCATTTAACTGTGTGCAAACAAATGAGCTCTAACTCATTTACAGATAAAGCTACTATTCGCTTATAAATCATATATAACATATGTATATGTATCACCAGGATTCGGCATTAAATAGCCATTAAGAGTTGATCAGCCATTAATCTAAATTACCTAACCTAACCAAAAAGCTTTTTCCCGTAACACTCTGAGGGACGTTAGCACTGTATGATGGTATGAGATTAAAAGTTAACCATTAAAAGTCAATAGATTCATTGGATAGAACAGGTTTTCAGCTAAAAGCACTATTTTCTCTCATAAAACAATAGCATGATGAAACCATACATTAAAGATTCACAAAGACTTTGAGATACTGGGACAACAAAAACGAGGGTTTCAAAAGAGGTTGAAAATCAGTATAAGAATGATTAAAACCATTAAAACATAAATCATTTAAAATCCACTGAAGGAAAAAAATCAAAACATACCCAAACAAAACAGAAACCAAACACCAACCCACACAAATGTATTTCATTAAATCCATTGAAGTGATCTCTGTCTTGTGTTGGTACAAGACAGTTTTCCGGCTATTAATTGTGATAACCTCTAAAATCCATAGATAATTCATTGAACTCGAAAACAGTCCTTTTGATAGAGTCTGTCACAGTCAGAACTGTTAATCAAATAATGCCTGACAGCAAATTCTACTATTGTTTAGTAGGAACGAGGCAACTGACCAAACTGACCGTATTGTCCAGCAGACCGGATATACTACCTGATTCTGGTTTGCAACAATTAACCTATATAACCTACATCCCAATGGCATTGAAAATGATAAACTATAAGTTATATTTATTTGTTGAACTAAGTGCAAATAACTCTAGTTACTATTAATCATTTGTTTGCACACAGTTAAATGTTTTCATGTATTGCTATTTAACACTAACAAAGTCAATTTGAAGCAGAGTTTAACTGGTTTGAATTTGGAGTTTTCCTTCTTCTAGACTGGTTGCCATACTAAGGCTAAATAGCTCAGTCTGCACTACTATTAATGTGAGGAGTAGCGAATTGAATCCAACAGAATGTATGGAGAAAAAGGTAAAATAGAAGAAAGATATATATCGGTATATTTGATGATTTATTCTATTCTATTGTCAAAGTTTTCGTCTGAATATAAAAATATTTTATCAAAATTATTTAAAGTGTGAGAAAGAATTATAACAGATAAATTTTTGATTCAGTTGGAAGTTTTCATCAGGACCAATATATGTTGTTATATTAAAACGAAATAATATTTATTCATAGCTTGAGGGAGAATAGTTGGATTCATATCTTTCCTATATAATCCATGTATCAAGTGGCTCATTCTGTCAACTTTTTCTCTTAATTGCGCAGTCATCTACAGGAATGGATGAATAAAAAAAATAAAAGGGCAATGTGTAGACGTTATTAGAGACCAGGTAAAATAATAAAAGATACCAATTAAAAATTGGTTTGTTGGTTGTTTTGTTCTACGGCGTATCAACCTTTTTTGAGTCATTTAATGCCAAATTAAGTCATTTTGATGAAAATATCAAACAATTAGTTTAGTATAAGTACAGTTTTGTTTACACACAATTAAATGTCAAAACAGTTCTATTTCAAACAATTCATTTTAATATAATTACAGTTTAGTTATATTTGACCCATAGATAGGGTCCTATCAGGTGCTACCACTCCAAGCCAGAGTAGACATGGGAGTGATGGCAATGAAGGGGTAGTCTGCATTCCCCAAAGCTCCAGTGATTCTGAAGTCTCATCATCAGATTGTTTAATGTCATATCCAGGAAACTCATTGGAGAAGTATTACCTCATTGCAAAGATGCAGCTGGTGTATACTGCAGCCCCAGCTGACAAGGCCAACCAAGTAAAAAGTTAAAACATTGTTTTATATGGACTGAATATAGAAAATACAGAAAAAAAATCTTAAGTTTGCATTTCGCAAAGCGTCCAACTATTCTCCCTCCAACTATAGGTAAAGTTGTAGAGCAGATTGGGCTCTTCAGCCTTGGCATTCTTGTTTTGTTTTAATGGCATACCAACATTCATGAGTTATTTAATGCCAAAGCCATTCTAGTGAAAGAACAGTAGAGATACTTATTATTTGTAAGGGACTCATTTGTATTAGTTGTGCTGAACTTTCTTGGGAGCAATCATGCAGAAAATTATTTTGAATTACTTGACAGCAAATTAAACGTTTGTCAGCAAATAGGTTGGAGAATGACTTTTAAAATTCAGTTTTTGCATTCCCTTCAAATTTCTTTTTCCTATTTAATCTGGGCAAGATCATGGAGAAAGATGCCACAAAGATACTTCTGTGACAGAAACTATATAATAAGAGTCATCATCATCATCATATTGCGCTACCAGCAAGGATCTCTCTGATCCTCTCTTACTAGCCATCTGTATCGTCCATTGCTCCCAGGAGGTCTTCAGAGCTATATCCTGCATTGGCACAGAGCTGTTGTATGTAGGTTCTAGCAGGCTGTCCACAGGAGTACATTGCTCATGAGTTCGTCCTTAATTCTCCAGCAGTATCCCACGTATCTGGTCTGTCTAACTTGAATAGTTTTCATGATGGGTGGTTGGTGGCTGTATAGCTGCTGTTTTGTAGGGTGTTGCCTCCAGGACTTGTTCAATATTTCTTGCAGCATTCTTGTGTAATTGCTGTCTAGCTTTTTCTCCATAGAAAAATAACTAATAACTTTGTAAACCATATGTCTTATATGCCCTTGAATTCAGTATATAGCATCTTCTATGTATTAAAAAGCTTTGCTGGTGAAGTTTAGAATAGACTGAATAGATCATCTGCAGAGGAGTCATACCCTCTCTCAAAAAGGGGTGTTGTTAATACGACACTAAACTATATTTGGTGGTGAGGATTTAGTTCTGGAGCTCTGGGGAGTGTATAGTCATTCTTTCATTGCCATTACTCTTAGGTCCACTGTGATCCCAAATGGTATTACCTATTTGGTCCTTTCTACTGGTCAAATAGATCTATTTAGTTTCTTTGTTTTTAATGACATATCAACCTTCATGGGTGATTTAATGCCAAAGCTATTCTTGTAAAGAACAACAATGATACCATTTAACCTATTGCTTGAAGGAAATTAATGGGTTCATTAACCTTTCCCAAGGGTATTAATTCAAAATTGAATGATTGGAGTATGACTGGAGTTTGAACTCGCTTACTATCATGGTGCAGTTCAGCTCATTCGCCACTGCACCACAGGACTCTTTGTAATCTATTATCATTGGGTAAGAATACTTCAAACCAAATAACTGCATGCAGACAAAAGATTATTATTATCATAATTATTATTTACTCATTTGATAGCTTTTCACTCCTTAGCTGATGGTTTTCCACTGGAGTTCGAGTGATAGTAAGTCTCTTCAAGCCTTCACAACTATTCGCAGTATTCTGGCTGATCTCAACAATGCTGTAGTTTGGATAGTGTGCATTCATCTTCTAATTTGGTCCTTGTACCAATCCTTTGGTGACTGTACCAAGAGTACCAATTATAATTGGTATAATCGTCACTTTTATGTCCCGCAGTTTTCTATTTGCTGGCAGGATGATGTGCACTCATCTTCTAAGTTCTAAGTCCTCCAGTCCCAGTACCAATCTTTTGGTGACTGTATTGATTGTTTCAATTACTATTAGTATCACTGTCACTTTCATGTTCCATAGTTTTTTCAGTACTCTAGCAAGGTCTCAGTACTTATCTTTCTTTTCACTTTCTTTCAGTTTTACTCTGTGATCAGCTTGAACAGCTGAGTCTGCCATTTGACAGGTTCTCTTTTTTTGCTTAACTATCATTAGGTTTGGTTATCTGGGCGAGATTAGGTGATCCGTTTGTATCTCAAAATCACTGAGAATTTTGTGTATCTCATTCTCCAGGATGGACTTATGCAAATACCATTTATTCATATGGTCAGATCTAAATTTCTTGCACAATTCCCAGTGGATAACCTTAACCAGCCAGTTGAGTCTAGTTTTATACTCTATTTGTGCAATTATTATCATTATACTGGCTTATTAGCCTAGTGGGTAGAGTGTTCACCAATGGTCTGGGAGACCTGGATTCAACTCTCTCTCTATATATGTATGAAACAATAAGTGGAAAAGTTGATATATCAAAACACTGACAATAGGTTTAAAAATGATATTTCATCTTTATTTCAAAAAGACTATTTTAGTTTATCCACTTTTCTACTTATTTTTTCACATCTTTTTGGATTTACAAAATCTACCATTTCTCTCTGTCTGTCTGTCTGTCTCTCTCTCAATATATATATATCTAAAAGATATATCAATCTATTCATATATATATACCTATAAAAAGGAAGTTTGTCCATTATAGAAATGAATATGATAGCAGATAGAATATCTATATCAGTATTGATGGGAGTAGATTTTCACAAAAAATTTATGATTATATTAACATTTACCTATGAGTTCATCAGGGTACAGTACAATCAATTGACTAAACTTTGTTTGAGAACTGTGCAAAAACTTCAGATTTGAAATCAGGACCTTAAATTTTGTTTAGTAGAGAACAATTTCTTTTCGTTGAAGATGAAAAATTATTTTTTCTTCTTCAGTAAATCTTTATTGTAAATATCAGAGTTTAACATTTTATGAACACTTTTGATTGCTAGATACATACATACATACATACATATATAGATACAGAAATAATGTA
The DNA here is from genome assembly GCA_963585895.1 of Sepioteuthis lessoniana. NCBI lineage: Eukaryota > Metazoa > Mollusca > Cephalopoda > Myopsida > Loliginidae > Sepioteuthis > Sepioteuthis lessoniana. The sequence goes on along the minus strand of OY757926.1, from coordinate 56,142,338 downwards.
TTATGATTACTTACAGAAGTTAATCATATTACGTCCAGGTTATAAAATTTCCGTTGCTGTTCATTAACTAAATTGCATTAACCTCTTTTCTTTATCAATGATTTGCATGCATTTTACTATCAAAATTTGATGTCAGAAACATCTTCTTCATTTCTTATCTAAATTTCTGTGATGAAGTTTAATAATTGTTATTACTTAGAATATTCTGTCAATTGACCTCATCTTTATTGTTATAATCAAAATGTTTTGGCTGATACATCCTTTGGCCTCCTTCAGGTGTTTTATGTTGCACTTAGGATTTCACACAGAATCTCGAACTGAATCCTTTATTTGAATGACTGGGGTAAACTGCTCCAATTCTGTTAACCATGACCGGTTACAAGTGTTAAGTTAAAGTAAGTATTCCTTGTTATTCTTACCTATTGCTGGGATTATCATCTGGAAGTTGCAGGTTCAATCCCAACAACCTAAGATATTTCTTTTTTATATAATTGATTGGTTCAGTGCTTTGTCCTTTTGAATTTTATATATTTATTAATTATTAATAATTTTATTAATTATTATTTTATAAATTATTAATTTATTAATTAATATATTAACCATTGATGTTTTGTTTTTTATTATGATTAATTTTCAAAAGAATCATGATTAGATTTAACAAACGTAAATAATACTAGGGTGAGTCAAAAGTTTTGCAAATATTTTGATACATGCCAGTTTGTGGCAAGTATATCAAGTTCACACAGTGGTAGCTACTCATTGTGATTGGTAGTTTGGTTTGTTTTGGTTTGGTTTTATGGCATATCAACCATTGTAGGTTATTCAATGCCAAATCCTCTTTATACATATATATATATAATACAAAAGATTTGGTCTGGTTTGGTTTTATGACATATCAACCTTTGTAGGTTATTTAATGCCAAATCCTCTTTATACATATGCATATTAAATATATATATGATTTGTAAACACATTTTGTAGATAACATTTTTAAATGATCCTGAGCTGTTCTTTTGCACACATTTAAATGGTTTCAAGTATTGCTATATAAGAATCACAATTCAACATCAGTCATTTCTTTTCACACAGTTTGTTCTATTTGACTCTTAGATAGGACCCTATCAGCTGCAACCACTCCAGGTCAGCGTGAACCAGGGAGAAATGGTAATGAAGGGGCACTCCACATTGCACAAATCTCCAAAGTTGTAGCCTCGCCATCAGATGGTTTAATGTCATATCCAGGACACTTATTGGATAGGGGGACTTGCTCCTCTGCTGAGATGAAGTCATTGAATTCTACAGCTCCAGCCGACCGGGCTAGGGATTGGTAGTATTGTGATACTTGGTACTCTGACACTTTTGTTATTGCTTCATTCCAGGTGTGATCTGAAAGTTGTACAGATTAATATACAACATAGTCAAATTCAGAAGTTTATGCTTTACCAATTCAAACTGGGACATAATGCTGCAGAAGAAACCCAAAAACATTTATTGTGTGAAAACTGAAGGTGCAGTAACAAGGTGGTTCAAGAAATTTTGCTTAGATTGCAAGAACCTTGATGATCAATCCGAAGCTCAAGTAAGCCTAAAACAGTTGATACCAAGGCCATACTTCAACACACAGAGGCAAATCCTAAGAGCAGAACTCAAAGGGTATCAGGTGAGCATAGCTGCTCACTGAAATATGAAATAGGATTTTGGAAGAGAAATAAGATGTGAAAATCAGTCAGGTGGAGTGTTTATATATTTATTATAATAATAAGCAGTTCGGTTTTTGCTGCTTCTTTTTAAACCAAAGGAAAAACAATTGGAGGAACTCTACAACTGATGACAATGATGAAGACTTTTTTACCTAGTTTAAATGCAAAGTCTTTATGGCATAGTGGTTCATTCACTTGATTGCAACAGTGTGGTAAGTGAGTTTGAACTTCTGTTCTTGTTTGGGTTAATACCTTTGGGAAAGATAAGAATCTCCTTATTTCCCAAGAAATAGATTAAATAGCACTAATATTGTTTTTCTACATGGATATTGAAACTGAAAACAAACCGTACATTAAGCCTGAAAAAATCTCTGCAAAACTAGGAAGCAACTTATATGACACAACTAAAATCCAAACCTTCAAAAATTGGTTGACTTCTCTGTTGTAAAGATGTGGAGTTTACCAATCAACCAATAATTTTGTAGAGATGTTTTTCAGGTTTAAAAGGTCGACTTATACACAGCTATTTACAGTAATTGTCAACCTCATTAGTGGTAGCCCAGTTGGTTGGGGTGGTAGAATACACCAATGGTATGTCTGCAGAGGGGTAAGAGCCCACCCCTCAACAGATGTCCTGGATATGACACAAAACAATCGGATAGTGAGATTCCAGTAATGCTGGAGCTTTGGGTAATGTAGAGTCCTCCTTCATTGTCATTGCTCCTAGGTCTACCCTGGCTCAGAGTGGTAGCACCTGATAGGGTCCTATCTATGGGACAAATAGAACTGTTTGACATTTAAACTAAGTGTAAACAAATGACCTATGCTAGATTTAATTGCTAGAAATAGAACTGTTTGATCATTTAACTGTGTGTAAACAAATGACAGATGTTTAATTGAATTGTTTGTGATATATAGCAATACTTGGAACCATTCAATTTCATTGACTTATGCCAAATTTAATCATCAGAAATAGAACTGTTTGATCATTTAACTGTGTGTAAACTAATGACAGATGTTTAATTAAATTGTTTGTGATATATAGCAATACTTGGAACCATTCAATTTCATTGACTTATGCTAAATTTAATCGTCAGAAATAGAACTGTTTGATTATTTAACTGTGTGTATCTACAAAATGTGTTTATAAATAATATATTTAATATGTATGTAAAAATAGGATTTTGTATTAAATAACCAACAATGGGGTTGATGTGCCATAAAACCAAACTAAACCAATCAAGTTAGTGGATGTATACAAAAAATATCAGACACATATGCAAAACAGGATCAGCTACAAAGCATTTGCCTGTGATACAAAGTTGTCAGCAAACTTTTGTCTTTCACTCTAACAATTTAAACTGATCGGTTATAAATCATATTTACACCCCCCCCAAAAAAACTAGACTAGGCATTGAATAACCCACAAAGATTGATATTAAACAAAATAGCTAACTTTTCTCGTAATGATGACCTCAGATTGAAATGAAACAAAAGAAATATTCCTATTCTATGATCACTATTCTAGAACAATGGGATCCAATCACTAGAACACTGACGGAGGAAGTGTGTGGACCTCAAAGGGGACTATGTTAAAAAAGTAAACCTCATTTGGTTACATTTCATGAGGGCATCTTGGTCAGCTTATAAACTATTCAGCTGACCCTTGTATATATATATATATATATATATACAAGTAGTAAGTTAGCTGACTCTTGTCAAGGGAGACCCAGAGGGTCCCTTCTTATTAGCTACAACACCGAGGTGTAAGAGGGGCACTACTTCTCTCCCTGAATTGCTCCACTTACCTTTGATCCGTACATTATAATGCTGTGTTAAACAAGGGAGCATAAAGTACCATTTTTTGTGTCTTTTGTATGACTTGGCCGGGGATTGAATCCCAGTCTCCCTGATGTTTGGCAAACACTCTTACTATTATGCAAAAGGGCTGTTTATATATATATATATATATATATATATATATATATATAAAGTAGATGAGTTGGGAATGATTCGATTGGAGAATATATAAGAGGATTCTTATAAATCTCCAGGAGTGCTCAATGTATGATAATAAATTCATAAATTTCATACAGAGCAAATTCATATGATTGTAAAAAGATAAAAAAATAAATTTATAATAGCCATATGACAATTTGTTGAATGTATGCATGTATATAAATATAAGCTCTATTTTTATAAATATTGAGCGCTTTCATTTAAAGAAAACATTCTTCTTTTCTTGAATAAATAAGTAAATGTTAGAAAATGTAGCTTAGCTGTGCCAAAGGCCACAATAATATAACACCCAATTGAATTCACTCTCACCATGTAAACTAATTGCTTTTCAAGATGAACTTTTACACTGAGGTTGTTGCTATGCATGCATATATATTAGTTTGAAACAATCATTGTTGGAGCAACTTGGGATAAGTATGATAATTTAACAGAAAGATAATTATTTCAGACCTGTTCAAAGTGATCCATATTCTCATCTCTGGGGGGAAAAAAAGAAAGAATGGAATTTCAAATTGGCTTGTTGAGTCTATTTTCTGCAATCCTTATGCCACCCACGACTCTGAAATGGTTTTATTAAACTAATAAAGTTTTACATCCTCCTTCATATTCTTCTGCCCCTATCCCAAACTGTTTATAATCTTTTCAGGTATTTTGAGTTGTGTTTCTGTTATCTCAGATAAAAGAGTAAAAATCAGTGAAGTATTCATGTTTTCTAATCATCAATTAGGAATTTGTCTCATTTTGGTTTTGTACTTGGAGAATAATCTTTTTTTTAATGTAAATATTTTTCAAATGTAGAATTCTGCCCAGTTGGTTGGCGCTATTGAATATATGATTGCATTCCTTCAGAGGGGTAAAACCCCGAACCAATGAGTGTCCTGGATATAGAACTGTTAGATCATTTAATTGTGTATAAGTGAATCACTGATGTTAAATTGAATTGTTAGATACATGAGAATACTTGGAACTATTTAACTTTGTTGACTTATGTTTACAAATTATATATATTTAATATATATGAATAAAACGGATTTGGTATTAAATAACCTACAATGGTGGATATGCCATAAAACCCAACCAAACCAAATCATATATATCTAATATATGTATGTATAAAGAGGATTTGGCATTAAATAACCTACAATGGTTGATATGCCATAAAACCTAACCAAACCAAATCATATCAATTTAATATATATGTATAAAGAGGATTTGACATTAAATAAGCTACAATGGTTGATATGCCATAAAACCCAACCAAACCAAATCTTATGTATTTAATATATATGTATAAAGAGGATTTGGCATAACATACAAATAATCTACAATAGTTGATATGCCATAAAACACAACCCAACCAAATCCTTTATATTTAGTATATATGTATAAAGAGGATTTGACATTAGATAATGTACAATGTTTGATATGCCATAAAAGCCAACCAAATCAAACAGAACTTTGCATGAAAACCCGAAAAGTGAAGGGATAGATCTTCCACAGGAGCACGAGAGAGAGAGAGAGAGAGAGAGAATATCTATTTTATTTGTTTATATACTTCATCAAGGATTTTATCTCCCACCCAACTTATATCTGTCACTATGCACAATGATTCTTGACTACATGCTTCAAGTTTTTATGCCAGTGAAATTTCTATCTATGTGAATCTGTATGCTTGTGACCTTGTATCACCCTTGCTCAAAGTTGACCTTTCAATCCAGTGTTGAGAGTGCTCTTTGTTCAAGTTTGGTACACGGCCCTCAATGCTAAGTGCCTCTCAAAGCATACACATTATGTTGCATCAACCTCTAAGTTACCAATTCCAAGTATTGTAGGTTTTTACATATTAATGAAAAGATTTTTGTATCCATTCCCAATGAAACTACCATTGTATTATTCATAATTCAAACCTTAGAACCCGAAGGTACCGATACTTTCCAATAATGTGGAGGTGTAGTAAGATTTTAGGCATTCAGGTTCAAAGATTTAAAGTATGTATTTACCAAACCTCTCCACCATGAGCAGAATGTGACACAAAGTCAATTTTCAAGTGGAGTAAACCTGATTTAAATTCAGAGTTCTCCTTCTCCTTGATTGGTTGCCAAATCAAGGCTGAAGAATGCAGCCTACTCTACTATTTACCTATATCTGGATGGAGAACATATGGATTCATACCTTTCCCAAGGGCATTAGTACAAAGAGAAATGCAAACAGACATGTCCTGTATTTGAACTTAGATCTCCAATTTCATTTCCATGATGTGAACTGTTATGCCATGCACCTTTTGGTAATTCAAAGTACCATGTTCTTTGTAATTTAAAGCACCATGTTCTTTGTAATGCACCAGCATGCAAAGGATGCAGAATAGGGTTTTCAGCCTGTTGTTTGTGGAGACAAATTTGAAACTTGTGCACTCAGTAAGGGGTATATGTAGCTTTAAGAGACTTTCGAATCTATAAAAGTAGAGAATTTAATCAAAATGGAAATCTTTATGCATTCTTTTGGTGGAAACATTTTCTGGTGAATTCTTAAGGAAAACCTAAAGGGAGAAACTGAATCTCTTTCAAAAGTGATACAAAATAATATCATCAGAAATATTTATATCAGAGCAATAACTGATAATATACAAAAAAATTGCAAGTGTTGATTATGTTGTGATAGATATGAAACAGTTTATCACATAATAATGGAATACAGCAAACTGTAAAATTCTTAAGGAAAACCTGAAGCGAGAAATTGAATCTCTTTCAAAAGTAATACAAAATAATACCATCAGAAATATTTATATCAGAGCAATAACTGATAATATACAAAAAAATTGCAAGTGTTGATAATGTTGTGATAGATATGAAACAGTTAATCACATAATAATGGAATACAGCAAACTGGCACAAAATAAATACAAGAGTATGCATGATTGGATGGGAAAGGTTATCCACTAGGAATTGTGCAAAAGATTAGAATTTGGCCATGCTGATAAATGGTAAATGTACAAACCGGAATCTGTCCTAGAAAACAAGATGCATAAAATTTTCAGTTACTTTGAGATACAAATGGATCATCTAATCCTGACCTAAAGATCAAGTTGTGGGCAACCTGAAGACTCCCTTTTCAATAGCTACTACACCAAGGTGTAAGGAGGGTGCAACTGCTTTCCCTGGATTGTTCCACTATAGCATTGATCCATACCTTATAATGCTGAGTGTTAAGCAAGGAGGGATCAAGTACCATTTTTTGAGTCATTGGCATGAATCGACCTGGGATTAAACCCCGGTCTTCTGGGCCATTGACGAACACTGATCAGGATTGAAGATCAAACTTAGTGTTAATTACCAAGAATAAAATATCTTGTCATCAAGTGGATTTTTAAGGTCTTCTTCATTTTCTTTGAGCGGAAATATTTTCTTGTACTGAATTCCTTTCTGTGAATTGGAGTAGAGTTTGGTAATAATAATTAAAATTAAATTTTTGTTTTGGTATTTTGTAAGGGTCCATTTCTATAGTAGAGTCCTTGTAGACTGCTTACAATTTGAGTCTTTTTGGTAAGGTTAGTTGGATTAAAGAAAAATTGAAACTTATTTAGTATTGGTTCCAGATATCTTTGGTCTTATCTTTTCTGAGACATGTACTTTCCATACATGAACTTCAATGGGCTTAAGGACCCACTGTAAATGTAGCAATTACATTATGTTGGAAAGAAGAAGAGAGGCAATTCTTTTAGTCACATGTTTTTTTAAAAAAAACATGCAGCAATAAGGAAAAATTACTGGTCAGGAAGGTAACTGTGTTTTAATCTTAATTTTATTCTATTCTTTTCTATTATTCTATTATAAGTAAAGTAAGTAGGTAAAGTTAGTGAAGCAGAAGGTATTTTGGTTTGGCGCGCAATTGAATTCGATGCATAATTTCACCCAATCAGGATGACCTATCCTATTCAATCCGGACCTCTTTCCCAGGCAGCAGAAGTTGGGTAAGCTGCCAAACAAAAGTCTCTTTGGCTGAACAACACCGTCCAGTGCAGACGTCCCACTGGCTGTTCTTCAATAGCAGCAGCAGCATGGACACATGAGGGAACCTATCTAATTTATGGATTCCTTGCGTCTATATCTTTTAGACCAAGGAATCCCAGTTGAATATGAATTAGATACATTCAATACGCCACCACAGGAACAACTTTATGTCATCACCAAAATTGGCTATGTCGATGCGATGCCTTATTCTGCTCTTGGCACTAGCTCTCATTTCATCTCTGGGCCACTTTAATGGAGACAACGCACGCCTCTCCCCCAAATCCACCAGACGCACAAAACTCAAATTTATTTCCTCCAATGGCAAACAAGACTTTCGCTAAACTACAACGAACACAATCCCTCGCACGTCCGACGATACGCGCTGCCTTCTCAACTTTCTCATAACTCCATTTCATCTCTACACTTACAACCTTTCCTACGAGACTTGCAGCACAAATGCAAACTACATTTTCCATGCTGCAAATAAAAACTATTCTTAAAAACACATTTCAACTTTGTACATCTTGAACCTTCTCCTTTATATAACTAACAACAATTAGCGAGACACTCATTTAACTTAGCGAGGGACTTACAAACTTAGTGAGGAAACAACTCAACACACACATGCACGTTACAACTTTTCCTTGTTAACAACAAACAACCATTGCCGCTAAATTTGTGACCTTAGTCAAGGGTGACCAGAAGGCTCCCTTTATAGGGAGGGTGGTACTCCATCCTCTGGATTGCTCCATTTTACCCTTGATCCTTACCTTATAATGCTGAGTGTTAAGCAAGTTGGCATCAAGTACCATTTTTTTGAGTTTTGACCGGGAGACCTGGGATTGAACCCTGGTCTCCCAGTCTTTTATATTCCTTTTTGCCACTATGCCCCTATATTATCCACTGTTGACTTTTGAGAGGTACTGAAATTAAATTGGTGTGTGATTTTATGTCTTTTCCATTTCTTAAATCTTGGAGAACGAGTAAAACAAAAGAATATTTCACTTAATTTTGTATTTCTTTAATATAACACCAGAAGAAAAAAGAAATGCTCTTCATAGGTGCTATGTATGCTTGAACAAAAAATTCAATATGACTTGCTACCAAAATGATCATCACATTATCAAGAAGTCTTAAGGCTTTGCAGCTGTTTATGTTGGAGTGATCCTGGATGATAATTCATTCAAAATGGATTCCACTAAGTGAATGTATCTGCCATCTATTTTCAAACAAAGGGAAAAACAACTATTGGAACTCTACAACTGACAACAATGATGCACACTGGTGTTTACCAAATTTTCACTGGTTTTACCAATAATGACAAATACTCATAAATTCCCTTCGACATTTGAAGTTCTTTGCACCTTTGCCCTGCAAAAACGGGTTCTTTTTCTGGACTAAGAGGAAACCATTTGGATGAATAAGTAGCAACCCAAAAATAAGTACATTCCTTATTCATATCTATGAAATTTAATTTTTGATTATAGATTTTCAATGCTTTTCAATAGTCAACTTATTTATAATGTATTTTTTTTAGCAAAATCAATAACAATGCATTTATATGATACTTATAATAGTTCTATTCTATCTTGAAACCTTGCGTTAATTCCTAACACAGACAATCATTTTCTTCTTGATTTTCAATGCTTTTCTATAGTAAGGTTATTTATGATGCATTTTATTGCAAAATCAATAGTAATACATTTATGTGATACATATAAAAGTTCTATTCTATCTTGAAACCTTGTATTAATTCCTGATCACTGACAATCCTTTTCAGTTGGATTTTTAAGCAATTTTAAAGTAAAATCTTAAATGCATTTACAGAGGTATAACAGTTTTATTTTTGATAATGAAAATTCAATAGTGTAGAGTTTGGTAATAGATAATACCTAATAAGATGCATTTTAACTGTATAATGTTTTATTAGAAGCAATAAAATTCTGGTATTTATGGTTTAAAAATGAAAAAAAAAATTTTCAATAGTGTACTTATGGGTTATAGTCTGCATATGTGTGTATATATATATATATTATTTTGTATTTTAGTAGTAAGTCATTTTTCAAGCAAGTGTTTTCTTCATATGATCTTCATGTTTAGACATGCAAGTCTTCTTGTTTCTTTTCTTAAGTTAGGATCCAAATGGTGAAGAAGTGTCCCATATTTACCCAAGTGCTTTCATCTATGTTTCTAGTCATCCTCAGTGAAACTATTGGTTTTGTTTTTCTGGTGGGAGTATATATATATATAAAACTGATGGGAATAAAGATTCATTCAAAAAGCCTTTGATAAGTTACAGAGTACTCAGTCACTGACCAGCAGGGCAGTATTAAGATAAAAAGTTATTAAAATCCCAACCTTCTTACTATAGTTTCATAAGATTCATATTTCTTTTACAGAAAACAGTTGACACAGTCTTCTATGAAACTTATAGTCATGAAACACTAGCAAGAAAGTGACTTTTACTATGGTTTCAGTTTGTGTGTTTAAAGGCATAATAACTTTTGTGGGTTATTTAATACCAAAAACATCTTTGTAAAAAAAATAGTAGTAGTACTAACCTATAGTTGGGGTGATCGGTGGGGGTTCTATAGCCTTCCTAAGGGTATTAGTCAAAAAGTGATTACAATAGTGAGACTGAAGTTTGAAATTGCTCACTATGATGCTGCTGTCTAGCAGGTGAACCTATATGGCATAAAGACTAGCTCCTTAGTTACTTTTAGTTTATATACACACACACACACACACACACACACACACACACACACATATATATAATTGTATTGAATGTGAAATATATATATATATGTGTGTGTGTGTGTAGTTAGGCAGCAGTCATTCATTTAAGCATGTTTCATTAAATAGTAAAGACAAATTTTGTCTGTATGATTTAATTAAGATCCTTTAGAGTTTCCTAAAAAAAAAAAACAACAACACTCCTAACTCATGCAAGCAGCCCCTGATGATGGCCTATGAAGGGTCCGAAAGGGCTTGGGACAATTTTGGTAAATTCATCCACTAATGCCAACCGAAAACCAAGACACTTATCAGGAAACTCAAAAGCATCTTAATTAAATTATACTGGCAAAATTTGTCTTTACTATTTAATGAGACATATATTTTGTATATATATATATTTATCTATTCATATTTAAACATTTTGATTGAATAATAAAGACATGTTTTTGTCTATATAATTTTATTACGATCCTTTCAAATTTCCTGACAAGTGCTTTGGTTTTAGGTTGGAGTTGGTTGATGAATTTACCAAACTAAAGCCAAAGCACTAGCCAGGATACATGAAAGGATCCTAATAAAATTATGTAGACAAAATGTGGCTTTATTATTTAATCAAACATGCTTAAATGAAGGACTGCTGCTCAACTACACACATACACACACATATACATTTCATATTCTATACAACCATTTAACAATCAAAAAATGAATAGACCACTACACAAAACTGTATATAGTAAGTATATTTTCAAACCAAACTAAATTTTGCTTTCTTGGTTATAGAGTTTCAATGTTGAAGAGTTTGGTAATAAATAATAACTAATAATTACTGTTTTGATTGTATAATATTCCACAAAAAAATAATAAAATCCTGGTATTTTTTGTTTATGAGATAATTACCTTTTTATAAAAATAGCTAACTTTTTGTGAAAACTGTATTACTGACAGAAGCAGCCTTGTTATAAACAATTGTTTGGGAGGTGCCCGTGGTGTAATTGTTATCGTCCTAGGAAATGAACACGGCGACACGAGTTCAAATCCTGGACGACACTGATTGCATTTCACATTGCACTAATACCCTTGGGAAAGGTATGAATCCAATTATTCTCCCTCCAGCTATGGGTAAATAGTAGGACAGACTAGGTTCTTCAGCCTTGGTTAGGCAACTAGTCTAGGAGAAGGAAAACTCTGAATTCAAACCTGTTAAACTCCGCTTAAAAATTGACCTTGTGTCATATCCTGCCCGAGCGGAGGGGTTGGTAAATAGGATAAACAATTGTTTGGGTCATAGAGTTGACAGGGATTCTCCAAGAACAAAATATTATTAATATCATTACCCTATAAATAACCCTTATATAAAATTGAAATATTTCAGTAAACAAAAACAAAATTGCATAGACATATATCAGGGTGTATTTCTGATTTAATAAAATTCCTCAAGAAATAAAATCCTGGTATCTCTGATTCAGAAGAAAATTAGGTCTTAATAAGAAAATAGGAGTGTACTTATTTATGGGTGATTGTGTCATATCTACTAATATCCTTTTTGATTGTTGCCCAGTCAGCTGGGATAGTAGAATACTCCGACTGCACCTCTGCAGAAGGGTAAGACCCCCACCCACCCAATGAGGGTCCTGGATATGAAACTAAATGATCTGATGATGAGGTTCCAATGATGCTGGAGCTTTATGGAATGCGGAGCACCCCTTCATTGCCATCGCTCCCAGGTCCTCTCTGGCCCAGAGAGGTAGCACCTGATAGGTGCTCCCACTCTATGGGTCAAATAGAACTAAAATGCATACTTATGCTAAACTGAACAACTTGAAATAGAACTGTTTTGATATTTAAGCTGTGTACTTATACTAAACTGAATCGTTTGAATTAGAACTTTTAACTAAATTGAATAGCTAGAAATGTTTTTGACAATTAAACTGTGTACTGAATTGTTTGAAATGGAACTGTTTTTGACATTGAAACTATACTTTCTCTAAATTGAATTGTTTAATATAAAACTGTTTTGACATTCAACTGTGTGTGGACAAAAACTATACTGATACTAAACTGAATTGTTTGAATTAGGAGTGTTTGGCTAAACTGAATAGCTTGAAATAGAAATGTTTTTGACAATTAAACTGTGTACTCATGTTAAGCTGAATTGTTTGAAATAGAACTGATTATTGTATATAAACGGATTTGGCATTAAATAACCTACAAAGGTTGATATGCCATAAAAACCAACCAACCTTTTTGATTGTGTAATGTTCTGCAAGAAATGATAAAATCCTGGTATCTCTGATTCAGAAGAAAATTAACATTTTATAAAAAATTGTTAAAGGTTTACTTATTTATTGGAGGATACTGTATATATTTCATTTTCCATAAGTCTCTCTTTATTTTTCCTTTCTCTTAAACTTTTTCTTTGAAAATATCCACCATTTTTTGTTTTTATTCCATCTTACATACTTTTTTCTTTCTGTCAACTATTTCTGGTTTTAGTCACTTTGTCTTTCCATATTTCTTTCATTTTTCATTCATCCAATATCTTAACTGTTTCTTTTTCTTTCAATTAAGCCCCCCCACCCTCTCTTTCTCTTTCTTAATCTATTTTTGATTTCTCTTTTTCTTCCTCTCACTTTCACTATCTCTATTTTTTTCTTTCTTCTCTTTCTCCTACTCCCACTTATTTTTTTTCTCTCTGGTAACCCTCTTCCTTTCATGTTTGGCATTTCTTACTTCTTTTTTCCTCTTAGATAAACAGCTCACTCTCGCCCTCTTACTATCTGTATTTTTTCACTTATTTTTTTAATAGATAACTCTCTCTCTCTCTCTCTCTCTCTCTCTTGTGACTTTCTCCTTGGTAATCTTCTTTCTCATCCTTCTACCACCTCTAAATTTTTATATCTTTCTTCTGACAGTTAACACATACTCTCTCTCTCTCTCTCTCTCTCTCTTTCTTTGTATCTCTCTTTATCTTTCTCTCACTAACACACACTATCTCATTCTCTAATCACCTCTAAATTTAAAAAAAAAATCTTTCTTTCCTAAATATCCCAAATCTCATTTTTTCATTCCCTTCTACTCTGTAAATGTATCCTAATTTTCTAGATAACTTCTTTCAGATAACTCTCTCTCTCTCTCTCTCTGTCTGTCTCTCTCTTTCTCCTGATAACTCCCCCCCTCTCTCTCCTGATAACTCCCTCTATCCCTTTTTCTCTCTGAACATTTTACCGCTTCTTTTTTCTTACTAACAACTCTCTCTATCTTACCCTCTCACCATCTCTAAGCCTCACTAAATCATTATCTCTTTCTCTCTCTCTCTCTCTCTCTCTCTCTCTCTCTCACACACACACACACACACACACACACACACACTCTCTCTCTCTCTCTACTTCACTCTTCTACCATCTTTAAATTTAAAAAAAATTCTTTTTTCCTAAATATTGTTAACTTTTCTTTTTCTCTCTAAATAGTTACTCTTTTATATCTTTTTCTTCTTCTCTTTCTCTCTCTCTCTCTCTCTCTCTCTTTGAACATTGTAACAGTTCTTTTTTCTCACAGACCCTCTCTACCTTACCCTCTTACCATCACTAAATTTGTTAACCTTTTTTTCCCCTGATAATTCTTCCTCCCACTCTCTCTCAAGCTATTACTTTCTATCTCTAAATTTTTCGTCCTTTTCATTTTTTTCTTTATTTCCTCTTATTATCACTGAATTTGCAATCTTTTCTTTTTCCCCCAGGTAACCCTCTCTCTCCATCCAACCCTCTCTTTCCATCCATCTCTCTCACTTTCTCTTTCAATCTTTACATTTTTTTTATCCTTTTTTTCTAGATAACTCTATTTTTATTCTCTTAATAACTTTAGATTTTCTCCTTTTTCTTTTTTTTCCTGAGTAACACTTCTCTCTTTTTTCTCTCACCCTTTCTTTCTCACTGTCTTAAAATTTCCCCCTCATTATTTCTCCCATATAATTCTCTTTTTTACTCTATTATGATATCTTTATTTTTTCACCCCTTTCTTTTCTCTTCTCTTTTTTTTTTCTTTTTATTCTTTCCTTGTGCCATTTCTTCTCTTTTTTCTTTTTCTTCACATTATTTCTTCTTTGTCTTATCTTCTTCTTTATGTAATCTTTTTTCTACTCTCTCTCTTTCTCTTTTTCCCTCTCTTTCTCACTATCTTAAAATTTCCCCTTGATTATTTCTCTTATATAACTCTCTTAATCTATTACAATATCATTATTTTTTCAACTTCTTTCTTTTCTCTCAATATCTTTATTCATGTCATTCTTTATTTCTCCATTTTTTTAATATCATTTCTTCTCTCAACTTTTTTCTTTTTCTTCCCTTTTCTCTTTTTCCCTCTTTTTACTGCACATCTTATTCAATTCTTTTTCCTTCTCTTCACTTTTTCTTCTTCTCATTCTTTCTTCTTTTTCTTCTCTCCTTCTTCTTTTTTAATTAATCTTCTTCCTTTATTTTTCTCAAAGACTCCCTATTTTTCAGCCAATGTTGCACCACCCAGCACTCTAGAATCAAACAGCTAACCATTTTTTCTTTCTTGCTTAATAGTAACCCGAAAAGCCTTATATCCGCACCCCCAAAATGTTCCCGAAACCCCAAAGCAGTCAGTTTCTCTCCTGCTAAGTTGGCAGACAAAACTAAGCAAAGTTCTTTCTTATTTTTACCAGATTTCTACCACCACTACTAACATCATACCACCACCACCACCACCACCACCACCACCATCAGTACAGCTATTCCTGTCTCTCTAACCTCCTCTCACACTACCATAGTACCTCATCCTCAGAATCTTTTTAGCCTTCTGATAATAATACCAAAAAAAAAAAATGAAATAGTAGTAGTAGTAATAGTCACAGTGGTAGTAACAGAGGCGACAGAAAAAAAAAAAAGACTTAGCAGTTGTAATGATCAAGAGAAGAGTCATGGCAGTCCGATAGGTTTATCCACTGTGGGATTAACCAACGTTGAACTTCACGCTCTTATTTCCTCCTTCTTCATCCCCCCCAACGGCATTTCCATCTTCTTTTTCTCTTCCTTCGATTACTCTGGTTCCTTTTTTCTTTCAACTCTTATCATTGGATGGACTAACATCACCGGGTCTCCTCCTTGCAGTAAAAGAGAAAAAACTTTTTTCAAACCCGCAAAAAAAAAAAACACAGGTTAGTTTCCCAAATACTACTATGTAATATTCAAATGAACACAGATGTAATTTTGTTAACTTGGACTTTTTTTTCAAATTTCATTTACTGATTCATATTAATATATATAAAAAATATTATTATTATCATGATCATGTCATTATTATGATTAACTTTTTATTGTTTCAATGAAGATGATTTTATGCTAATAAACTTTTTCAACAATGGAACTAACAAAAATATAAATACATCCATGTATACACATATGTATATATATATATATATATATGTGTGTGTTTACCTAAGTTTTATAATATAAGAAGTGATATATTATAATGTATATATATATATATATATATATATATAAAGCGAGGGTGAGAGAGAGAGAGAAACAGAAAGAGAGAAAGATAGAGAGAGAGTGAAAGAGATATCATATATATATATATATATATATATGTATGGAGAGAGAGAGAGAGAGAGAAAGTGAGATAGATATCTGTTTCTTAATTATGTAGTTATAGTATTTTCATGTTCTTGCATATAAACAAATAAAAAGATGTCTGATTGCAGATATGTGAAGCAAAAATCAATGTAAATAAATCATGTATGTAGATAGATAGATAGATAAATAGATAGACGTATATAGTGTGGGTAAATGAAAAAACAAAAAATTTTGGTATACATGTACATATATCGATATATATCAGTGTGTTCATATAGGTTTTATAGAGTCATATATTTACTATGAATAAGTTATATATATATATATATATATATATATATATATATATAGAAAGAGAGAGAGAGAGAGAGGGAAAGATATCTGCTTCTCAATAATACATTAAACAATATTATTGTCACATATTTAAACAAAGAGAAATACACCTGATTACACAATGTTATGGATATGTAGGGGAAAATCATTGTAAAATTATCTACACACACAGTGTGAATGAATGAAAAACCCATTACATGAATATTAGTAAATAAGATTATTAATTTGTTGACAAACTTATTTCAGCATTCTTTTATAAATGCACACACACACACAACCACATTATATATATATATATATATATATATATATATATAAACACACACAAATACACAACACACAGGTAAACATATACACAAATACATATACCGCGATGCAATATTTAAATTGCTTTTGTTGATGCAAATCGTTTCCTTTACTAAGGGGCATGATAATATATTAAATCATTATCAGCAAAATAATAATAATAATAATAATAATGAGAAGAAGAAGAAGAAGAATCCCTAAAGGAATGGTAAAAGGACTAGAAGACTTAGAAATCAGAGGACAAGTAGAGGCCCTCTAGACTACAATATTCCTAAGATTGGCTAGAGTACTGAGAAGAGTCCTGGAGACTTGAGGAGACTTCCAGTCACTCAAACCCCAGAGAAAAAACCATCAGCTAATACTGGTGTAAAAAACTGTCAAAGGAGTAAAATGATAATAATTATAATAATACTCAATAAAAACTGTTGAAAATGAAATCAATATAAATATAAATGTGAGTTTATACATATGCATGTATATACTTATGCAATAGAAATATATATATATATATATATATATATATATATATATATATATATATATATATACATATATATACCTGAATTTATAATATTAGAGAAGAATGATATATCATTGTACAAAGACATATATTTTATCAAATAAATAGGTACTTAAAATCATTATACAACTGATATATTTATACAGAATTGAAAAGCACATATTAATACATCTCAATGAATGATCCATGCCCTTCTGTCAAACAGTTTATTAAATATTCATGATTCATGCTTACATATCTATGACCACAATTTATTGTCCCATATATATATATATATATATATACTTACACATGTAGATAAATATGAATGTATACATACATAAACTTCTGATACTGTTCATATATAGATAGATAGATTGATAGATATTTGCTCATATGTATATATATATATGTATATACAATAAAGATGCATATACTTATATGTGTACATATATATACATACGCATTCCTGCATTTTTAATATCAACCTTGTATATAATGAATGTGTTTGTGCTCATATCTGTGCCTATAAATATATATATATATATGTATATATATGCATTGTTTATTTTGTAAAAAATGATGACTAAGTTTTTATTTTAATTTATTTGTTTTTCTAGAAAGATGTTTTTGAAATAACATATACATAGATAAGTAGAAATAAAGTTCCAATACAAGAAACAGCATGTTGAAATAACAGTTTCTGGTAACACTCTCTGAAAATAACAAACAGATTAGTGGAAATGGTTGGAAGAAACAATCATTTGGACAGTTTCTCAAAGATTTTGTCCCCCAAAAAGATCTCACATGTTTGTATACAAGAAAAGCTAATGAAAGGTATTTATGAAATACACTTTGTCATTCATCTTTCATGAAACATGTAAAAGGTAGATAGCTGCCCAGAACACAGTATCTATCTATCTATCTATCTATCTATCTATCAAGTTAGTTTCAACTTTTATATATGTTTGTGTGAGTGCCTCTGTATATATATATATATATATATATATATATATATATATATATATAAAGTCTGAACAGCTTTTCTTCCTAGCATTTGACCACTTTTTTATCTAATGCTTATACTGTAAGGATTGCTTTTTTGTATAACATTTTTTCTATTCATGTTTAGATACACACATACTTATATATATATATATATATATATATATATATATATTTATTTATGTATTCATTTACTTGCATATATATATATATATATATATATATATATATATATATATTTACATGTATATGTGTATGTATATATATTCACGTGCATATATTTATATATATATATATATATATATATACATACACACATGTATATGTGTATATATATATATATATTCACATGCATATATATATATATATATATACATATATATTTATATATATATATATATACATACATATATATATATATAAATATTTATTAGATTAAAATAGTTTTTGCTTCAAAACAATTCCAAACAATGTAGAGTTTATATTTATGGAAAAATAATTTTGAAAAAAAACGATTTATTGGAAGACCCAAATATGTGTCAGAGTGTATATTTGTGTATATATACTCACACAAAACATCTTAATTTTTCACACTACCACACATATGTACACACTCATATATAAAAATAATGTTTGACAATTTTCAAGCAATTTGAGAATTAGTGCATTTATATATATATATATATGTGTGTGTGTGTGTGTGTGTGTGTGTGTGTGTTCATACATATATATGTTTACTTGTAAATATATATATATATATATATATATATATATATATATATATATATATATATATATATGCATATGTCTACACATATGTCCGAAATAACTATACAAAACTACAAAAACTACACATATGCATATATATATATATATATATATATGTATGTGTGTGTGTGTGTGTATATAAAGATATATATATATAATATATATATATATATATGTATCTCTCACTCTCTCTCTCTCTCTATATATATATATATATGTATGTATGTATGTCTCTATCTATGTAGAATGAAAAAGAAGGAAAGAATATAATTTAATCAGATAAAAAATGCTTGCAGGTAATCAAAATTTAATTAGCAATCAAGGAAGATGAAATTTGAACATTCTAGTGTCATATCATCGACATCTTCATCACAAAGTCACAAAAACAATTACTGCTGCTGGTATTTAATAGGTAAAGCTATCAAAATAAATGAATTCAATACAGTAAGAAAACAATGGAAAGGAAAAGAAAGTCAAAATGAGAATGATGATGATAGACCAGGATGAATTAAAAAAATAAAGAAGATTCATTATAATGAGAAAATGAGATATGAATGACAACTGATTGCTTTTCAAAGGTCAAAGAGTACAGAGTATACACATCTACACAAATATGTGTATATATATATATATATATATGTATGGGGTGGAATAGAAGTATAGCACTTTAGTTTCCATTATATCATTATTAGCTGTCCTATTACTTTTGTCACACCTATATATATATATATATATATATATATATATATATATATATATATTTATTTATTTATTTATTTATATTAGATTGTGAAAAAGTATGTCTTTGTTTACTTCCTCTTATGTTTTTATTATCTTATTAGTTTTGTCTCACTTTGTGCCAATACTGTCCACACACTCACACGCCCACCCACATATATCTGAATTTGTCTGTGCATGTATGTTTGTATGTGTGTATGTATGTATGTATGTAAGTATATGCATATGTGTGTGTGTGTGTGTGTGTGATCAATAAAAGCATACACATGCATATATATATATATATATATATATATATATACATGAGTATGTGTGTTTAGGCTGGCATAGATATATGGAAAGTTCACTCCCTATCGTTGTTTTATTGGGTGTCCTGAAACCTTCACATCACCCTGACAAGGTTCTAGCATTTCCCAGGTCTTACAGGGCATTTCACACATATGTTGAAATCATTCTAACAGACTGTAAATAAAGAACCACATTCCTATTCATTTCTTTTTTAGGGAGGCTAGATTAAACCTCAAGTTTTCAAAAATTTTGGCTAGCAACTTACATAAATATATATATATATAGGTTGGTTTCTTTGTTTAATCATATATCAACCTTCATGAGTTTTTACTCCCAAAGTGATCTTATAGAAGTACAGTAGTGGTTAAATTATTTGTGTGTGAATGCATTTAACCCAAAGCTGGGGAGAATATATATATATATATATATATATATATATATATATATATATATATATGTATATTGTCATCCACAGACAGACTTTCATTTTGTCACAACTCTTCAGTATAGGTAGACATGTAGAATGCTTGAAGCTGGGATTGAAACCTGCCCAACTTTACATTAGACTTAGTATCTTTCTGCTCACCCAACAGGCAACATACGTCAGCTCAGGAATTATAAGGTATTATGTAGTAGCTTTTGTTTATTTACATTTTGCCTTACTGGATACCAGAGTCCTCAATTCATTAGAAGAGCTTTGCATTATGCAAGTGGCAGCCATTACACTTATTTTCACCAGCTATGGGTTAAATAGTATCACAGTAGTAATACTACTTAATATATATATATATATATATATATGATTATTCTAAATACACTTTTTATATAAAGATAAAAATTTACTACTATTGTACACTGTAGCCCTCTTTAAAGATTTTACAATAGATATTGCAGATATTTTGTCAAAATGAATTTTTAAAAAGTGACATTTTTTTCATATTAATCAAAGTAATGTTACCATATATATTAGTAGTAATTAATATGAAAAGCCTATCTTGACATCCTTCAAGAGAATCTGTATGATTTTAAGTATCCCGATCTAATGCTAATAATTTATAGAGAATTAATTAGATGGTTTCAAGTAGCTAATAATAATAATAATAATCCTATGTTAGAAATTAGAGCTTAAGTAATATTCTTTATTGTATCAATGGTTGGTTTCCTATTTATTGGTTTAGTTGTGTTCTATGAAAGTTCAACCCTTGTTGATTATTTAATGCCAAATCCTATATATATATATATATATATATATATAATTTGAAAAAAAAACTCAACAGGACATCATTAAGCTATAATAAATTTATTTCTGCTGACCAGTCCATAGGAGAAGCCAACCTCTTCAGATAGCCATCTCACAATGGAAAGAATAAAAATTTTCATATTATATGAATTAGCTCTGTATGAAATTTATAAATTTATATATTAATTATCATACATTGAGCACTTGCCTAATATATATATATATATATATATATATACTGGCCCATTGGCATCATGGGTAGAGTGTTCACCAATGGCCCGGGAGACTCAGGAAATGGTACTTGATACCGCCTTGCTTAGCACTCAGTATTATAAGGTACAGACCAAGGGTAAAGTGGAGCAATCCAGGAAAAGGAGTAATGCCTTCCCCTACACCTCGGTGTAGTAGCTAATGAAAAGAGAGCCTTCAAGTCATTCTCAACTACAGCTGTCAACTTTACTTTTTACTTTTATATGTATATATGGTTTTAAGTGAATAATTTGTAACATTATTTTTAAATGAACCAGAGTTCATTCATTTTCATACAGCTAAATGGTTTCAAACATTGTTATACAAAACTGATAATTTTATTCATCAAGTATTTCTATATAATACAAACTAAGATTAATAGTTCTACTTGCACACACTTCAATGGTTTCAAGTACTGCTATCTAATACAAATATTTCTATTCAACATTAATCACATGTTTGCACACCGTTAAATGGTTTCCCATCGATGATTTCCCTTAAATGACACAGTTGAATGGTTTCCCATAAATGATTAAATAGTCAAATGGTTGATAGACAGAAGCCTAACAGGTACTACCACATTGAGTCAGAGTGGACCAGGGAGTAATAGCAGTGAAGTGAAAGGGTAGTCCACATTCCCCAAAGATCCAGAACTGGAGCCTCACCATCAGATTGTTTAATGTCGAATCCAGGACACTTATTGCGGTGGGTCTTACCCCTCTGCAGAGAGGCAGTTGGTTTATTTCACAGCTCCAACCAACAGGGCAGTATGGTTTCAAGTATTCTTAGTTAATACTAAAAAATTTTAAACAGATCTCTTTTGATTAATTGATGTGTGCCTAACAGGTACTATTATCTCAGGTCTGAGTGAACCTGCGAGTAATGGCAATAAAGGTGTACTGCTCATTCCTTGAGTTCCAGAGCTGGACCCTCTATACTGGAAGCAGGAAAGTTTCCTACTCAGGACACTCTTTCATTTAGGTGGGGAATCTTACCCTTCTGCAGTGGATGGAGTTATTATAAGCCTGGTTGATAGGGCAGATTAGATTTTAAATTGTTCTATAGTGTTACTATGGATACAACTTTTTGGAAAAAATAGATTAGAAAAAATTCATGCAAGAGAGATACAGTAAAATTTTATATTGTTTTTGTTTTTCGAGCCAGCTGTTAATTCTCCAGAGTTAGAATGTTGCTTTCATTTAGACTATTTTTTCATAGATAATTTCATGTACACTTGATATATTCTTTTTAAAGAGGTGCTTATAGTGTAGTGGTTACTATCATAGGAATTGAAATCAGTGGCCTGAAATCAAAATCTATTCAAAGCTGTTTGCATTTCCCTTTTATATTAAAGGCTTGAATCCATCTGTTCCTCTTTCTCAGTTATAAGTAAATAGAAGAGCAGTGTGGGTTCTTTAGCCTTGTAAAGGTAACCAGTATAAGAGAAAAAAACTCTGGTATACAAACCAGCAATACTCTGCTGAAGAACTGACCTTGTGTCATTTCCTATTTGAAGAGGAGTTGAGTAAATACGTATTCTAAAATACTCTGGACCTGTCGTCAAAAAGATCAATTTACCTCAGGCAGGTTAGATTTTTATTTCCTCATATTTAAGCAGATTCACTACTCATTTTGAAAGACATAATTTAAAAAATATAGAAAAAAGCTAAGAAAGTAGACAGTTTAAGTACAGTACTGATCATATTCTTATGTTGGTTGGTTGGTTGTTTTACAGTGTATCAACCCTTTTTGGGTCATTTAATGCCGAATTAAATTTCAATCAATTCTGTTTAGTATAAGTGTAGTTTTGTTTACAAACAGATAAATATCAAAAACATTTCTATTTCAAACAATTCAGTTTAGCATAATCACACAGTTTAGTTCTATTTGACCCATAGATAGGACCCTATCAGGTGCTTCCCATCTGCGCCAGAGTGGACCTGGGAACAATGGCAATAAAGGAGTACATCACATTCCCCAAAGCTCTGGCATTACAGGAACCTCACCATCAGATTTTTTTGTGCCATATCGTTGGGGGTGGTCTTACCCCTCTGCAGAGGTGCAGTTTATGTATTCTACAGTCCCATCCAACCGAGCAAATATTTTTATGTAAAAAAAAAGTATAATGGTTCCTCTCTCTCTCTCTCATTTTGTGTGTATATATATATATATATATATATATATATATATATATACATATTTTATATGATCCAAGTTGGAAATCCAAGAGGTAGGAGTATCCAATATGAGTGTTCAATACTAACGGCTATTGAGATATAATTAATTTGGGATTAACGATACGTCAACACTCAACATGTAGAGTTAGAAAATCTTTTATATAAAGACAAAAGAAAAAATTTACTTTCTTGGTTCCATTATAAATTTATTTCAGGCACCAACAAATTCTTATAAGTTTTTTTTAGAATTTATATATATATATATATATATATATATATATATAAGTAAGTAAAGTTGGCGAACATTGTCGAGGGTGACCTGAAGGCTCCCTTTTCGATAGCTACTACACCAAGGTGTAGGGGAGGGTGCTACTCCTTTCCTTGGATTTCTCCACTTTACCCATGATCCATACCTTGTAATGCTGAGTGTTAAGCAAGGAGGCATCAAGTACCATTTTTTGAGTCTTTGGTATGACTCGACCTGGATATTGAACCCAGGTCTCCCGGGCCATTGGTGAACACTCTAACCATTATGCCAATGTCCGGTATATATATATATATTTTATTTTAGAATATATATATATATATATATATATATATATATATATATGAAAAATAACAGATATAATATCTTCAACTTTAAGTAAGTTTTTCTTGTTTAATAGTAAAGTTGGCAACCTTAGTGGAGAGTGACCTGAAGGCTCTCTTTTCATTAGCTACAACACCAAAGTGTAAGGGAGGGCACTACTCCATTCCCTGGATTGCTTCACTTTACCATTGATCTGTGCCTTATAATGCTGAGGGTTAAACAAGGCAGCATCAAGTACCATTTTTTGAGTCTTCCGTATGACTCGACCTGGGATTGAATGCTGGCCTCCGAGACTATTGGTGAACACTCTACTCATTAGACCCAAATCATTTCGATTTAAAAAATCAAGAATAAAAATAAAGAATTTTTTTCAAATTCCATTCTCACTGGCAGTATCAAGATTATAATTATAATTTCAAATATTTCATCTAAAGATGGTTTCAATAAATTCTATAAAGCTTATAATTTAAACTTATAAGAATTTGTAGGTACCAGAAATGAATTTATAATGATATCAAGAAAGTTAATTTTTTTCTTTTGTCTTTATATAAAACATATATGCATATATATATATATATTTCTTTTATTTTAAACTTTTTTCTCTCTCTACATTCAAAATAGATAGTTATGTGATATCAGTTGAAATCACAGATAATTAGTAAATGAGGTGGTCGAGAAGCAAGGACAAAGTGTATTAGTGCCAGTTTGTATCTGATTATTTAGCTTTCAATTAAAATTTGCAAGTATCTATCTATCCATCTATTTATCACAGTTTATTCATATCTATCTATCTATGTGGGTGTCTACCAATACATCTCTCTTTGTATGTATCAATCTATCAAGTTTTATTCCTATATGTCTTTTCATTCACTTACTGATAAATACCAATACAAAATATTAATCTGTGTTAATTTTCAACTCTTGTGAAAAATATGAATTATGCAATTTATATATATATATATATATATATATATATATATATATATATATATATATATAATGTGTGTGTGTGTGTGTGTGTGTGTGTGTGTGTATGTGTGTGTGTAGTTAGGCAGCAGTCGTTCATTTAAGCATATTTCATGAAATAATAGAGACAAATTTTGTCTGTATAATTTATTTAAGATCCTTTCAATTTTTCTGATAAGTGTCTAGTTTCAAGTTGGAATTGGTAGATAAATTTCCCAAAACTGTCCTGAGTGCTTTCGGACCCTTCATAGGCCATCATCATATGCTTATTTCATTTAAACAGTTCAATTTCAACTAAATAAAATTTAGATGAGTTTATGTATGTGTGTGTGTCAGCTCTGTATGAGGGTCATTCAATACATTTGGTGAATTATTTGGAAAAAAAGAAAAATAAATCTTTTCAGAGTTTTTTTTTAAAAAATAAGCACAAACTTGGTATTGTTTGGAATGATTTATTACAAAAATTATTTTAATCTTGCAAAAATATTCGTTTTGAGGTTATTTAAAATGTTGTCAAATCAAACAGAGTGTTTCAGATTTGAACAGAGGTCTCTCATCAAATTTTTTGCTGGCAGTAAAGTGCAAACCATATGAAATTTACAGAAGAATGTGTGATTTTTTCAGAGAAGTATGTTTTAGTTAAAAAAACCTTTGCAAGTGGGCTAAACATAGGTTTGTCACTATGCACCTGAGTCAAAAAGATAGTCAATGGAGTGGAAATGCACTGACTCTCTGGTAAAGAAAAAGTTCTGGGTGCAGAAGCCATCAAAGAAGGTAATGCTGATGGTCTTGTAGGACATTAAAGGACCCATCACAAATGATTTCCTTGAAAAAGGTCCAACTGTAAACATTATTTTCTGTTTCCAACTCCTTAGGCAATATTTCAACTTATTCATTGAATGAACCTCATACATATGTATATATGATGTTTAAAATACCTAAAACAGCAAGAATTTGATAAAAATCTGACAAAAAGGCATGTGATTTGAGTCTCTTCAACACTTTTTCATAATTTATTTGTATATATCTGAAATATACATGTTAAAATATGGTTACATAATAAATGAAAATGAATGCAATAAAGATCCCAATATTTAAACAAAACAATGTTTTATGTATTGTAACACAAAAAGTACATAAGGATAAATAAAATGTTTATAATGTATACAAACCACAAAAAATCTTCTCTCAAAAGAAAATCCCAGCCAATATAGAGAAAGATATCTGTGTGTATTTTAACATGAAAAATAAATTAGGAATGTGTGTGTGTTGGTGTGAAATTGAGCTCAACTAGGAGGGAGAAAAAATATGCCTTTACCTTGTGATAGCAAATAGAAAAAATCTTTTTTTTTTTAAATTTTAAATTTCGCTCATGGAACATAAATAAGCATCAGTTTGATTCTGAATATTTTGATTGGCTGGGCTGTGGAACATTGTAGTGATGTAATGTAATACTATTTTCTGTTGGCAGATAATTCTGGTTGCTATAACTTCAACATTATTCTTAACATTCTTGTAAAATTTTAGTATTTCATACATTTTTATTTGAATCTAACCTCTACTATTTACCTTGAGCAAAGGAAAGAAAAAATGGATTCATGCCTTTCCCAACATTATTCACATGAAGTGAAATACAAACAGCTGCATTCTGGATTTGATTTTGGTTTGTGGAATAATTTTATATGACAATAATTTTTACAACATGCCTAGTATCTTGAAAACTTTTGCACACTTCAATACAGCCATTGTGCAGGGAGTTGAGACTCAGATCTCAAGTTCCGTCAATAGTACAATTTGTTTTGGAATGGTTCCTATAGTCCATAGTTTTAGGAATAGGAACCTGACCTTTATATTTCACAGTTTTTTGAGTTGCTGGTTGGGGACTTTTTGTCTTTTTTGTTTTTTTGGGCAGGGTTAGTTCTGACCTTTACCCAGTGGTCTGATGAGACATTATCTGATAAAAGGCTCTTTTTTGCTAGTTTAGGGCAACCATGTTATACATCTTTAACTAGATCAGGTGGTTTCTTTTTGATCATTATACTGTTGATATCAATACACTTTTTCAAGCTTATCTCTCAAATGCCTCCAAGAAAGGTGATAACCAGTCAATGCAATGCTGGGATTTTTCCAAAAGTTGTTGTCAGGAAGATTAAAATTAACACAAACTCAAAAGAAATGGAAGCAGGTCAAAACAGTTCCACTCAAGAAAATGATGCTACTTCCTCAAAAAAAGTACAAAGGTAGGCTCTGTAAAATCCTGCAGATTTAATAACTATCTAAATTTCAGAGATTTAGTACCTATCAAAATTTCTGAGATTTAGTACCTGCCTAAATTTCTGAGATTTAGTGCCTGTCTAAATTTCTGAGATTTAATACCTATCTAAATTTCTGAGTTTTAGTATCTGTCTAAATTTCTGAGATTTAGTATCTGTCTAAATTTCTAAAATGTGAAGTTGTTATTACTAAGGTGAGGTAAATATTTTGGCAAAGTGGGGTACAATTCTCACCAGATTTGCCTCTATGGGTTGAAGGATAGCCTCAGAATCCCTGGTTTTTGGTTTACCTGACCATGCCTGATTGTTGAGGTTCTTGCGACCCAAACAAAATTTCTTAAATGATCTGGTTACTGTTCTGTGATCCACTGTGTCTTCATATTTTGCACTAAAAATTTTTTGGGTTGATTCTGTGGCATTATGATCCAGTTTAAGCTTGTCAAACATAAGTAACCCAGTTGGCTGGGGCTGTAGAATACAACAACAGCATCTCTGTAATGAGTGTCCTGGACATGACATTAAAACATCTGATGGCGAGGCTCCAGCCTTGGAGATTTTGGGAATGTGAAGTACCCCTTCACTACCATTGCTCACTGGTTCACTCCAACCTGGAGTGGTAGTACCTAATAGGGTTCTATCTATGGATCAAATAGAAAAAACTGTGTGCAAACAAATAACTAGCATTAAATTGTGACTTATGTAACAATACTTGAAACCATTTAACAGTATGCAAAAAAGAGGTCAGGCTAATTTAAGAATGTTATCTACAAAATGTGTTAACAAATTATATGTATTTAATATATATGTAGAAAGAGGATTTGGCATTAAATAACCTACAATGGTTCATATGTCATAAAACCAAGCCACACCAAACCAAATCCTAAATATTTAATATATATGCATAAGGAGGATTTGGCATTAAATAATCTACAATGTTTGATATGCCATGAAACCAAACCAAACCAAACCAAACCAAATCATATTTAATATATATATATATATATATATATAAAGATGATTTGGAATTAAATAACCTACAACGGTTGATATGCCATAAAATCAACCCAAGCAAAACCAAATCATATATATTTAATATATGTGTATAAAGAGTATTTGGCATTAAATAACTGACATTTGTTGATAGGCTATAAAACCCACCATATCAAATCCTATATATTCAATATATATATATATATATAAAGAGGATTTGGCATTAGATAACCTACAATTGTTGATAGGCCATAAAAGCCAACCAAACCAAACCAAACAAACATGAGTTCTTGAATTAGACTATGTTGCATGTTTATCTGTGCAGCTTTCAAATCACACAAATCAGTGCACCAACTACCCTGATACCACCAACTATATTAAGTACCTTCTTGGCTTGAACTACTTTGATTACATGATATATGCATTGCAAACTAGCTTGTTTCACAATATTGTAAAACTTTTGGCTCATTCTAGTATTTATATTACCTATATTCAAACTCTTGTCTTCTTCCTGGTTGCTGAACTCACAATTTTTCAGCTACTGTTATCTTGGCTGAGGTGCCCGTGGTGTAATGGTTATCGTCGTAGGAAATGGACACAGCGACACGAGTTCAAATCCTGGACAAGACTGATTGCATTTCACTTTGCACTAATACCCTTGGGAAAGGTATGAATCCAATAATTCTCCCTCCAGCTATGGGTAAATAGAAGGGCAGATTAGGTTCTTCAGCCTTGGGGAGGCAACTAGTCTAGGAGAAGGAAAACTCTGAATTCAAACCTGTAAAACTCCGCTTAAAAATTGACCTTGTGTTATATCCTGCCTGAGCGGAGGGGTTGGTAAATATGGTTATCTTGGCTAAGCATTACAATACCTGCAGATTAAGTATCTGTCCAAGATGAGGAGTTTTTATCTATATCCTTTACACAATTTGAACGTTGGTAAAAATACTTTGAATCTCTGTTGTTAAAGGCTGATTGATACAGAACTTTGCAATATTGGAAATAAACATCCAGTTGATTTACCTATTTTTTTTTGTCAGTGTGACATTGAATTCTACTCTAACCTGAAGAGATCGATATCACGGTCATTGTCCTCTGTAGAAGGCTGTTACATAGAATGTGTATTGCCGAGGGCAGTCTGGCACTTGACACTCCAGACACTCCACAAAATAAATTCCGGTCAAGATTCCTATTTCGGGCCTATAATAAATAGACAAATAATGTGGAGGCTAATTTGGGGCCAGACTAACCTCAGACGTTGATAAGGGGGTGCCAATTCACTTTCACATACAACACCAAGTCCTTTGTCTTCCTACCCTCTCAGATCATGGAAGAACAAACTCCTAGGTTAGATAATATCAACTGTAGACAGATTTCCAAAATTCTCTTGTCATGTTTTAAGGAGGCAATAAGACATTTAGCGAGAATTAATGAAAGTGGTACGAGGCTGCGACAGGATACATGCAAAAGAAGTCAAATTAACAGAGGAAATAACGCAACCAGAAGATTTCAACACAAGGGTGCATTTAGAATATAATAAAATTTTAATATGTGACAACCAAACAAATAATGATGAGATTTAAGAAACAGTTCTTTTTCCTTTTCTCTTTTCTTTCTAAAATATAACAAAATGTTAAGCCAACAGGAAAACATCAAACAAAAATGTCTCTCAAGAGTCCTTTTTCTGCTTTCTCTTTTTTCTTTCTTACTTTTCTCTTGCTTGAGTAAAAGTATCTAAGTTGCCGGACTGAAGCATGTAGTAGTAGTATTCATTCAATAAATTTAATTATTGGTAAAATAGAACCTTTACAGTCTCTCATTCTTTGGAATACATATAACTTTCCAATATTTAAGAAATGTAGAGGGAAAATGGTTTGAGTTGTACTTATCTTTGATGGGTTTTCAATTTTTCAGATTTCTTTCTCTCCTTTTTACGAGTGATTGACCTCCCCAGAGCTAGTTGACCTCAGTGATCTGCTTCTAATGCTGGCTTTATCCAAACTAAAATCCTCCTTCAAATTTCGCAAAGGCGTGTTGGCCTTTTTGGCATGAAGAGCCTGTTGACCAATCACCTGACTTTTCCTCTTCCATCACCTCGTCAGGTCACGCCACTTGATTGACCTAGACTTCTTTTGTTCAACAGACTACAGGCTATTTAACCCATAGCAGAGAGGGAATTCATACTTTTCCAGAGGGGATAAGTCTGAAAGTAAACTTAATAGAAAGACTGGAGTTCAAACTCACTTACAACAATTCCTCAGTCCAGTGCTTTACCCATTACACAATGGACACCCCACCATACATATCTGTATGGAATGAACAGTAGGGTAAGAATTGTTGAGGTGGTCATTATACCTTTCATCCCAGTGGCCAAAATCATTGTTAGTGACATGAAAAACGGCCATTAGGGTAATCTCCGAACAAGATTCTGTTTCTGTAATACATTTTAGCTCTTGAATGTCAATAGTCTTAATGACAAAGGTCTGAGATTGGTTTGAATTTAGCGAATTAGCATTTTCCTTCTTAAATGACTATTTCAGGTTTGCTCATCTGTGATAAATAATTTCGGAAGGTGTAGGATTAGTTATCTTTCTTCACTGGTGAGTAGATGTGAAAGAATAGGTACATATGAGAAAGGAATCTTATGACGAGCTTAAATGTACAGGGGTTGAATGTACTACACCCAAACCCTATGACTGAGGATCTAAGCCTGCTTGGGGGCCCTAGAAGGGCCAGTTTCATATATTTTCCATGAATATTAGCCAAGTGGTTAGAGGGTTTATATGGCTGTGGGAGACTGGGGTTCAATCCCAAGTCAAATCATACTAAAGACTAAAAAAAATGGTACTTGTTGCTGCCTTGCTTAACACTCAGTATTATAAGGTACAGATCAAAGGTAAAGTAGAGTAATCCAGAGAAAGAAGTAGTGCCCTCCTCTACACATAGGTAAAAAGGGAGCCTTTGGGCCACCCTAGACTACAGTCACCAACTTTACTTACTACTTTATCAAAACTGACATGTAGGGTCCCTATATAATAGATTCAAGGTGGGGCATGAGACTTTAGCACCAGACCTGAAGATGCGTTATTTTGTCTGCATAATTAAACAGATGACATGTTGAGATGAATTTTCTCATCTATGTCACTAAACTCAAATAATTTTGGTAAGTTCTGGGTAATTATCTTTCATCACTGCCAAATCACTTGTCTTAACATTGTGATTGGTTGATTAATTCTAATGACATATTAAATGGATTTTTATCATTTAGAGTATTCAAACTATTGTTTTCACTGTCATTCTTATATTTACAATGTTTTGGCTGACGCGTTTTCAGCCTTCTTCAGGTGTTTTATGTCAAACTTGGGAGCTCACTTAGAACTTTGAACCAAACCCTTCATTTAATCCACAGAGGTAGATTGTTCTAATCCTATTATCCATGACTAGGTAGAAGTTTTTAAGCTATACTAAGTATTCCTTGCTATTAACTTGTTGTCAGGATTGAACCTGTAGCCTCCAGATGATTTTGCTTAAAAGTACTTTTCAACCAAACACCTACATTGCTAAATGGCATCAAGTATTCCAGTCAAATAGGATTAATTTTTAAACAGATCTGTTTGACTTATAAATAGGACTCTAAGAGATACTACCACTTACTCTGGTGCTAGGATCACAGGCCCCACCCTGAATCTATGATAGAAAGGAGCCCACTCTACTACCACTTACTCTGGTTCTACGATCACAGGCCCTACCCTGAATCTATGATAGAAAGGAGCCCACTCTAATACCACTTAGGATGGTGCTAGGATCACAGACCCCACCCTGAATCTATGATAGAAAGGAGCCCAGTCTACTACATGTCAATTTTCATTAAACAATATTCACAGAAAATATATAAAACCTGATCTTCAGGGGCTGCTAAGCAGGCTTAAGCCCCTTCCAGTTGTGCAGTTCAGGGGTAATATGTGTTGACTTTGACTACCACTCTGGGTCAGAGTGAACATGGAAGTAATGTCAAAGTGTTATTTTGTCAGTGAAACTAAGCAGATAACTTGTTCAGATGAGTTGTCTCATCTGTGTCACGAAGCAAATAACTTAAAGGTTAATTTAAATTACAATTGTGATCATAATATTTTTGGAAGATTTTCTTCTTTACAGTTCTACAGAACAAAGTGACACTATGGCAAAAAAACCCCCAAAAAACAAAACAAACGAACCTAAAATGGGTAGTGAAGAAGGCTTTGCAATAAATGCAGGTTAACTTGGTTGCTGCCAATATATGTTTTTCTTTTTCTTTGTTTTTACCTGATTCTTCGTTTATCTATCAGGTAGATATAGTCTATGAAAACATGAGTAGAAGATGATACAAAATTTTCAGAAATGCATTCAGGAGTCTGCTTCTTATCTTAAACTTATTTGGTGCCAAGTATATTTTTAACACTTGTAATTCCTGTGTTGAGTTTTTCTTGTGAAAATAAAAAGCCTTCGTAACATGTTTGAAACAGTTTTATTTTGACACAAATCGACAAACATGTACAACAGAATTTTTGGGAAAGGTGTTAATCCATCATTTTTCACTTCCAATTATGGGGAAGTAGTAGTGCAGACTGGCCTCCTTAGCCTTGGTTTAGCAACCAGTCTAGTTGAAGGAAAACTGATTTCAAATGAGCTTTACTCCAATTAAAAACTGACCTTTCATCACATCCAGCTGATGGTAGAATGGTTGAGTAAAAACAAGTATATACCACAGCATATCTGTACTTTTCCCCAAAGCATTATATAAGCCTCACCATCAGATTTTTTAGTGTCATATCCAGGACATTCCTAGTGGGAGTCTTACCCCTTTGCATTGGTGCAGTCAGCTGACTGGGGCAACAGAAAAAGAGGACTCCCTCTCCACTAAAGATGGATGTTCTGGTTATGATAGTAAACTATATTTGGTGTTGAAGTTCACATTCTAGAGATCTGAGAAGGTATTGATGCTTTTGGCTTTTATATCTGATGAATTACTGCAGTTCCTTGAAAGACAGTGAAGTTCATGCATGATTTACATTATTACAGAACTTTAAAATAGTTTGAACTGCAAGAAATCTTCAGAAAAGTACAACATATCCATGGAAATCAAATATGATCCAATACCAAAAGGATGCAGTATTGCCTAAGAATAAGTATACACCTTCCAGACTTGAATTATTTACCGTGGAACATCATATAATTAAAATGGATATTATTAGGTATTATTTATTATCAAACTCCACTGTGAGGTTAGCAAAGAATGCATTCACTTCAAATTTTTATCATTTATTGTTAGAATTTTGCCCATTAAGCTAGATGGGAACTATATAAAAATGCTACATACTATTTTGAACAAATCCTTGAAGCAGTACCCTACAAAAAAGCAGCTGTATGGCCACTTACCCCCCATCACACACACTATTCAAGTAATACAAAGAGGACTTAGTGGACACTGCTAGTGAAGTAAGGACAAACTCATAAGCAACATACAGCTCTGTATGGATACCAGATGCAGTTTAGAGGACCTGCCCAGAGCAATGAACGATAGGGACGGGTAGCAGGAGAGAGGGAAAGAATCAAGAGGCCCCATGCAATCAGCATGACTTGTCAATGATGATGATATACTATTTACTTTTAAATGTCTTTTCAGGGTATTTTTATATATAATATACACATTGTTTACAATTCATTTGTTACTTATAAATTTATAAGTAGACCACCAACCAACAGTATTTTAAAAAAGTTGATTTTCTTTTAAACCAAAGATACTAAGATTAAACACTTCTATCAGAAAATTGAACAGTCAAAATGGACATTAGGAATTATTTATTACCAAATTAATAAGATAGTAATACTTATGTAACAAAAAATAAAATTCCTTCTTGTATATAAGAGATGTACCTATTTTTGGAGTGCTACATGGGTTTAAAATAAGTAATAAGTGGTATGAATACCAGTGAGAAAATGTTGTACAGAATGGTCAATTTGTAACAATTTGAAATGTTCATAGAAAGTTCATAGGCATAGGAATCCGAAAGACATGAAACACTGACGACTCTCTTGGTTCAGATACGAAACTTTTATTACCTTCTTTAAGTTTAGGTTTTTGACACAAGGAGAGAGAGACACAATTTTTCTATGCATCGTCAGCTCTCAACTCACTGACCTAACCAACGTGCACGCACGCCCTGCAGTCCACAAACTGGACTGGCCTTGCCCAGGTCTGAAAAATCAACTGGCTTCGTCTAAGTTCAAATCTCAACTCACTGCTTTTATTCAAAATTACTAAGAATTCCAGCCCATCACTTGCGGGCATGACGTCATTCACATCCCCACTCCTATTTCGTATCTGGGGTTTTTATTGTGACATCTGTAATTGTCACATCCTCCCTGCGCATATGTGAACACCTGTGTTAATGTCTGCACCTACCCATGCATTAAGTTGAAAGGTTCTAAGCCTAACTAAAATGAAAAATGATAATACAAAAAAATCCTTCCGCAATTATTCAACAAATTTAAGATAGTTTGAGGGTTCACTATGCAAACTGATCTTAAGATCCAAGCAAGATGTTCAAATATTGTGATCTTGGATAAGGAATCCGAATAAAGAATTGTTATAGATGTAGCTATATCTGCAGACATGAAGATAACATTGTTTTCCTTTTACATATTTACCAACCACTCCACTTGGGCAGGATATGACACAAGGTCTATTTTTAAGTGGAGTTTAACAGGTTTGAATTCAGAGTTTTCCTTCTCCAAGACTAGTTGCCTCACCAAGGCTGAAGAACCTAGTCTGCCCTACTATTTACCCATAGCTGGAGGGAGCATAATTGGATTATCTTTCCCAAGGGTATTAGTGCTATGTGAAATGCAATCAGTCTCGTCCAGGATTTGAACTCGTGTCACTGGTTCCATTTCCTATGACGATAGCCATTACACCACGGGCACCTCCTGATTTTTTTCCTTTTACTGATATGTTACATTCGTGTAAGGAATTTGATTTTTATTTGATTTTTTTGTTTAATGGCATATCAACTCCTTATGGGTTATTCAATTATAAAATTTAATTCATTTGTATTTGGAAGAGATACTTGGTTTGGTTTGATTTCTTTGTTTAATGGCATATTAATATCAACTTATGCATTTTTTTTATGCCAAAGCCATCCTTGAAAAAGAAAAGTCGTGTTACTATTAAACCCATCACTGGTGGGTGGATAAGAAGGTTCGTACCTTTCCCAAGGGTATTAATAAAAACTAATATAATAATAAACTAATGCAACTGTAGTTTGAACTCACTCACTAAAATGTCACAGTCCAGCATATTAACCACTATGCCATGGAAACTTCTCACTTCCTTTCAAAATGTTTGATGGTTTGTTTGTTTGTTTGGGTTTATGGCATATCAACCTTTGTAGGTTATTTAATGCCAAATCTATTTTTCTGAAAATAGTTCTATTTCAAAAAAATCAGTTTAGGGTAAGTTCGCAGTTTAAATGTGAGTACAGTTTAATTGTGAAAAATGTTTCTATTTCAAGCTATTCAGTTTAGTCAAGCAGTTCTAATTCAACTTATTCAGTTTAGTATAAGTACTGATTTTGTTTACACACAGTTAAATGTCAAAACAGTTCTATATTAAACAATTCAGTTTAGTGTAAGTACAGTTTCAATGTCAAAAAACAGTTTCATTTCAAATAATTCAGTTTAGCATGAGCATGCCGCAGTTTAAATGTAAGTATGGTTTAATTGTCAAAAACATTTCTATTTCAAGCTATTCAGTTTAGTCAAACAGTTCTAATTCAAACAATTCCGTTTAGCTTAAGTGTGCAGTTAGTTCTATTTAACCCATAGATAGAGCCCTATCAGGTGCTACCACTCCAGGCCAAAGTGGACCTGAGAGCGATGGCAATAAAGAGGTACTCCATATTCCCCAAAGTTCCAGCATTATTTGAACCTTACCATCAGATTGTTTAGTGTCATATTCAGGACACTCATTGGGGGCGGGGGTCTTACCTCTCTGCAGAGAAGCAGTCGGTGTATTCTACAGCCCCAGCCGACTGGGCAAATGTTTGATGGTAATCATAACTATTTTCAAGGTACCATTGCATTTTTTTTAAATGACTCTTTTTATTTGCACAGTTATATCAAGTATTCTGATCTAATACAATTTGCAAACAGCTCCATTTGATGTAAACAGGTACAACAACTTTAGGTTAGTGTGGACCTGGCAGAAGGAATTTGAGAAAGGAAAAGATAGTTAAATGTCAAGACTTTGCAAGAAAGATAAAGAGAAAATGGAATGTCTTAATATAAATTCATATCTGTTGTCACATTGTGCAGCAAAACTAATGAATTGGAGCAGTTCCTAAAAGATACTGAATAAACTTCAAACTAGATTTTGTAACAGACACAAGTTAAAATCTCGATGGAAGTTTTATCTTTTTATTTTTGATTGAAGCTGTTTACCTAACATATGTAGGAAGTGTTGCATTGTGGGGTTTTCACAAAAGTTCGTAAAGACAAGGACGAGAAGAAGCACATTACATTCATGTAAGGAATCTGAGTAAGGAAACGACAGTAAAAATGTCAAGACCAAGCAAGAAAGATAAAGAGAATATGGAATGCCTGGGCATAAAGTCAGTTATTGTTGCATTGTGCACCATAAATAATAAATTGGAGCAGTTTCTAAAGTAACTACACAAATTGTTTTAATACAGAAATTGGTTATTAAATGCTAAAGTCAGTTTCGTTTCAAAGAATTATATTGTTTTTGGGTAGAGTGTTCACCAATGGCTCAGGAGACCAGGTTTCAATGTTTGGTTGAGTCATACCAAAAACTTAAAAAATAGTACTTGATACCTTATTGTTTAATACTCAGGATTATAAGGTATGTAACAAGGGTAAAGTGTGCTCCATTTTACCCTTGATGCATACCTTATAATCCAGTGAAAGG
Organism: Sepioteuthis lessoniana; assembly: GCA_963585895.1. NCBI lineage: Eukaryota > Metazoa > Mollusca > Cephalopoda > Myopsida > Loliginidae > Sepioteuthis > Sepioteuthis lessoniana. The sequence goes on along the minus strand of OY757926.1, from coordinate 56,104,887 downwards.
AGTAGCACTCTCACCAACACCTCAGAGTAGTAGCTATTCAAAAAGGAACCTTCAGGTCATCCTTGACCATGGTTGCCAACTTTATTTATTCCAATCAAATAATAACAATAACTATTTTTTTGTATGCAGTTGTGTTATATAACATGACATGGATTTTCGGTTCATTCCTAGTGACCCTGTGTGCTTTGACAAGCTGTCACATTGTGATTAGTAAACAGGCCGATGGCAGTGGTCGGGGTAGGCAGGTTCAACAGGTGTGTAACCAGACGGAGACCATGTAATAACCACCCGGTCAGATTTATACAGAGTCCAGAGAATTGGGAGTCTAGCCAGGGATAGGCAGCCGATCAGAGGTATCTTGGATGTCTCTGATGATATGGCTTGCAAGTGGGTGCAAGCGTTAGCACCCCCTGGCTCCCGGAAGAAGATATGGGACAAGAAGAAGTCCCCTCTCTGAGTATATGTCTCTCCATCTATCTCTCAAACTAACAACAAACTATGTGCCCTTTTTGAGAATAAAATGGGAGACATATTTTTATAAAGAAGTGTTTCATTTGTTCATTATGTTTGATTACTATATAACAGTTGTATATTTTCCAGTATTCCTATCTATTACAAATATTTTTAAACAGTTATATCATTTCAAGTATTTCAAGCAATTATATGGTTTTAAATAACTAATACTAATAATCCTTTGTAAATAACTATAGCTTCAAGTAACTATTCAGAGAAGTCCCGGTGGTTAATATGCTACACTACAATATCATAGTAACTGAGTTCAGACTCCAGTCATTCAATAACAATAACTTTTGGACTAATAACCTTGGATAAGGTATGAACACCCTTATCTCCTAAGTATGGGTTCAATTGTACCACTGCTGTTTTTCAACAAAGACTGCTTTGGTATTAAATAACCCACAAAGGGTGATATGCCATTAAACAAAGAAACCTTAACCAAACCAAGTAATTATTCTTAACACAAATAGTTTGCTCACTGTTATATTGTTTCAAGTAAGTTGGGCAACCATAGCTGAGAGTGACCTGAAGGCTTCCTTTTCAATAGCTACTACACTGAGGTATTGGGGAGGGTCCAACTCCTTTCTGTGGATTGCTCCTCTTATGCTTGATCCATACTTTATAATGCTGAGTGTTAACCAAGGAAGCATCAAGTAGCCTATTTTGAGTCTATGGTATGACTGAACCCCAGTCTCCCAGACCAATGATGAATACCCTAACCATTATATGCCAATAGGCTGGTCAAAAGTTTCAAGTATTCCTATCCAATACAAACAATTTTCAAACATATATTTTGACCCATAGATGGGATGCTAACTAGTACTACCACTCTGGGTCAAAGTGGACCTGGGAGTAATGGAAGCGCCTTCTGTAGTGTACACTCTCCAGAGCTACAGATGCAATTTTGTGTTATACACAGGACACTCTTTTTTTGTGGAGGTGAGTCTTACCCCTTTGTAAGAGATGCAGTAGGTGTATTGTAGGAAATGGACACAGTAAACCGAGTTCAAAATCCCGGATGAGGCTGCTTGTATTTCACATAACACTAATACCTTTCGGAAAAGTTTATATCCAACTATTGTTCTCTCTAGCTATCAGTAAATAGTAGAGCAGACTGGGCTCTTTAACCTTGGTATGGCAACTGGTCTGGGAGAAGGAAAACTCTGAATTCAAACATGCTGAACTGTTTAAAATTGACCTTGTGCTACATATTGCTTGTGGTAGAGAGGTTAGGTAACTACATATATATATATATCATCATCAAGGTGTGCAACTAGCATGGATTTCCCTGACACTCTCTTGCCACCTGTTCCTATTATCCATCGCTCCAGCCAGGTCTTCTAGACTGCATCCTATGTCCATACAGAGTTGTTGTATGCATGTTCTTCTTGGTCATCCAAAACTGGCACATCCATGTGACAGGGTCCATAGGATAAGGTCACTGATGATTTCATTCTTACTTTTCCAGCAGTGTCCCACATGCCTTGTTCGTCTTGCTTGGATGGTTTTAGAGATAGGAGGTAGGTGGCTGTTCAACTGCTGTTTGGTGGGATGTTGCTTTCAGGATTTGTTCAATATTGATCATAACATTCTTGAAGCAGTTCCTGTCTAGCTTTTTCTCAATAGGTTTCATCAGTGTCCATGTGGTGCATCTATATAGTAGAACTGACACAACAGCTGCTAAGAAGATATTGCGTTTTATTCTATGGGATTGGTCAGACTTCCATATGATCAATAACCTCTCAAAAGTAGTCTATACCTTTGTGAGGCACACATTGTTATCTATCTATCTATTTATCTATACACGTATTTATTTAATGCATTTTATTTAATGGAGGTATATAAGATATAATGGTTATCATCACAGGAAATAAACACAGTGACCCAAGTTCAAATCCCGGACAATGCAGTTTGCATTTCACTACTACACTAATAGTCTCAAATTCAAACCTGTTAAATGTCACTCAGAAATTGACCTTGTGTCACATCCTGCCCTTGTGGAGGGTTAGGTTAAATAAATAAGAGTAGTGTTCATAATAACTAATAAATTGATAGTATCTTTTAGAATCACATTATTGGTCAAATAGATCTGTTTAAAAATTATTGATATTCAAAGTTTCAAATAACTAATAATAATCCTTATTAAACAATTTGAGCTTCAAACAACTATTCTCGATACAAATAATGCGTACACAGTTATATGGTTTCAAGTAACTAATAATAATCCTTATTAAACAATTAGAGCTTTAAGTAAGTATACTTAATACAAATGATTTAGTTATATGGTATACTTGATACTATAATTGTTTACTAAGGATTATTATTAGTTACTTGAAATTATATAACAGTGTGCAAACAAATGATTATTATTAGATAGAAATAATTACTGGAAACAATGTGATCATCAATATTAGATAATACTTGAAACCATACAATTGTGTGCTAATTATCTGATAAGAATACTTGATATCATGTGTGCAAAAAACTCTTAAGAAACAACTACACAAAAAAATGTACATATGAATGTACATTGAATGCAATTACCTAACCTCTTGGCATAAGATAACCCTTGACAGATTGATGGTTCAGTTGGCTGGGGCTACAGAATACACCAACTGCATCACTGCAAAGGGGTAAGACTCCCCCAACAAGTGCCCTGGATATCAAACTAAACAATCTGATTGTCAGACTCCAGTAATGCTGAAGTTTTGGCGAATACAGAGTACCCTTTTATTACCATCACTTCCAGGTCCACTCTGGCCTGAAGTGGTAGCACCTGATAAGGTTCTATCTCTGGGTAAAATTGAATGAAACAGTGTATTTGTGGCAAAATGAATTGCTTGAAATAGAACTGTTTTTATAATTGAAACTGTGTACTTATACTAAACTGAGTTGTTTGAAATAGAACTGTTTTATGTATAAAAATTGGAGCAGTTCTTAAAAGATACAGCTGCAAGAGAAGTTTGCCAACTAGAAGGTGAAGAGCAACTTCTTATAGGAGCAGCTTTTTGCTGATTCAGTTGTCGGGTCGCATTTCGGCCGGCCGTACTGGCTGCGGCGCGGATCTGGCCAGGTGTGTCTCGATAGCTGGATTTTTCCTACGGCCTCATGGGGCCTTCCCCCCAGGCTATTACCCCCTTTGGTGGGGTTGGGTTGATCGCCCGGCGCCTGAGGCACCCCTAATAAGGGGAATGCCGACGGGGCCGTAGGCATTTTTGGGAAATGCCGGGCACGTGTGGGATACGGACCTGCACTCGGACCCACCAAAAAAAGGCCTTGTGCCACACTTTCACGTTCAGTGGGGCGTGGGACAAATACCACAGCAGCAAGAGAAGTTGTATTTAATACAGAAATCTGTAATACTTGTTACAGCAAAAATCATTAGAAAGATATTTGATATTACAGGAAACTAAACATGACCCAATATCAAGCGCATATATCCCAAATTTATTTGTGTAAACTATTCTTAATAACAATGATAATATAGAATCATTATCTTTTATACACACGGTCTGCAAAAAGGCTACTGTATTCTGAGTCATCGTTGTCAATGGGGTTCATATAGAGATACAGACACATAAGTTATTATTGTAATTAAAGGTTCTACGCAATATCATTACAAGTATTGTTTGTTTGTTTTGTGAGTTGTTGTAGCGGCATCTGTTTGCATTGCAGGGTTAATGTCGGCCTGTTTGGTTAGAGCAAGAAACAGATGCCTTGCATTGACTCAGCTCAAATGGCACCAGAAATTAAAGTACATCTATGCAGTTGCACTTTAGCAACCTGCCTACCTGTCTACCAACTATTGCTATCATTTCATTGGTATTTACTAAGCTTACCAGAGTACAGAAGATGCTCATAAGTGTGAAGCACTGAGTGAAGTTTGATTTAACTAGAGCAGAAAGGGTCTACGGTAGTTTTTCGAGGGTGTAGATACTAGGGACTATAACCAGTAATTTCTATAGCCTTAATGTTGTAACCTATTTGTTAGGCTATAGAAATTACTATAGAGGTTACTGAATGAGAAATAACCAAAATGAAGATTGGAAATGAAATGGAAATCTTTTTAGCATTAACAAAATACAATACTCACTAGTGGCACGAGTTTCTTCCAGGCAGCTGTCGTATTGATATTGCTATATGGATGCACTACATGGATGCTAACAAAACGGCGGGAGAAGAAGCTCGACGGCAATTACTCAAGAATGCTGCAAGAAATATTGAACAAGTCCTGGTGGCAACACCACACAAGACACCAACTATACAGCCACCTGCCTCCCATCACGAAAACTATCCAAGTAAGACGAACCAGACATGCAGGACACTGCTGGAGAAGCAGGGACGAGCTCATAAGTGATGTACTCCTATGGACACCCACATATGGCCAGGCAAAAGCAGGACAACCAGCATGAACATACATTCAGCAGCTATGTGAGGATACAGGATGTAGCCCTGAAGACCTGCCAGAGGCGATGAACGATAGAGAAAAGTGGCGAGAGAGGGTCAGGGATATCCGTGCTAGTGGCACGACAAGATGATGATGACAATAGTGTCTAATGTATTTAGGTGGATTTGGACATACCCATTTATGTTCAGAGGTAGGATATATAACACTTTATGAACATTTTAAAAATTTGTTATGTCATGATAATACAGGTGGGAACAGAAATACTTCCCACCTTTTAAAGTGTCACCTGAATGATGCAAGTGAATTCAAGCAAGTGGCAATGGTAACTCCATCTAAGTGATGTCTTACCATTTTCTTTCAGTTATGATTAGTTACAATTATCGGTTGGACCAGTGCACAGTGTGCAATTGCCACTGAAATGTCTTAAAACTGGTGAATGTGTAATTGCAACATAGACAGCTTTTCATGCTTGTGTTACATTGGAATGATGTTCCCAGTGACTGCACTGAGTTGTGGTTTAGTTTCCTTGTCTGCCAACTGGATGCTCATTGAATCTCACTGTGATGGTGAGTACCTTATTGCAATTACTGTATCAGGAGAGTACCTTGTACAGTTTGAAAAATTCAAAGGGCTCAACTGAAGGTTAATTTTTACCCTTGAAGTTCAAGAGACTTAAGTTTTCTGTTCTACTGTGTTTGGATACTACAATAAACAAGGCACTCTTTACTTGATTGCCTTATGTCAAACATTTGGGCGGTCTTATTTATTTTTTTTAGAAAACTACTAGAGAACAATTCCTCTGAAATGAAAGTATGTGTCCATGGTTACTAAGTTTAGGTAGCCTGGCCTAAGACCACAGTAGCTGGTACTTAGGTACTAAAGATTAGAGAGCTTATCTCACAGGCTATTGGGTGTGAGTTCAATTCTCATTTGGTGCCAATTACTTCAGGCTTTGTGCCAAACTAAGCAAAGCTTAGTTAAGGACTATAGTACCAGTTACGCTTAAACAGTTGCCCACCTGTTCAGCCTCTTAATTTTTCTCAGTCTTGCAAAAAGTCATGTGTCACAGTTCCTTGTATTCCCATTGCTGTTACTGTATCAGAGGGGTAACTTCTACACAAACATGTTGGCAATTAATCAATATTTCTTTTTAAGCTTGGTAGGACCAAGCAGTAAATTTGTTGTCTCTGTCAGTCAGAGTATTACCCTTACAACCAAGACAGACCAATCAGTGAATCACAGATGCCAATTGCTCACACAGCAAGGCTTAGAATATGCTGAACATTCCCCTTGCAGAGGAGTAAGATACCCACTTCCAAAAAAGGAAAAAAAAAGGGATGTGCTTGGTATGACAATAAAGTGATTTTGATGGTGCAGCTCCAGTTTAGGATGTCTTGGGAATGTTGTTAACCCTTCATTGCAATTACTCTCAGGTCCACTCTAACTTGAAGTGGTAGTATCTGTTAGAATTACATTATTGGTCAAATAGATCTATTTAAAAATCATTCATATTTAATAGTTTCAAATAACTAATAATAATCCTTATTAAACAATTAGAGCTTTAAGTAACAATTCTTGATACAAATAATGTGTACACAGTAATATGGTTTCAAATAACTAATAATAATCCTTATTAAACAATTATAGATTCAAGTAAATATACTTAATACAAATGATTTAGTTAGCTGGCATACTTGATGCAATAATTGTTGGTTGGTTGGTTGGTTGGGTTTTATGGCATATCAACTTTTCTAGGTTATTTAATGTCAGCTCTATTTTAAACAATTTAGTTAAGTATGAGTATACAGTTTAATTGTCAAAACAGCTCTAATTTAGCTAATTCAGTTTAGCATTAGTAAAAATTTTGTTTACAAACAAGTATATGTCAAAACAGTTCTATATAAAACAATACAATTTAGTTTAAGTACAGTTTCAATGTCAAAAACAGTTCAATTTCAAACTATTCAGTTTAGCATAAGCACATTGTTTAAATGTAAGTACAGTTTAATTGTTAAAACCATTTTTATTTCAAGCTATTAAGTTTAATCAAACAGTTCTAATTCAAACAATTCAGTTTAGCATAAGTATGCAGTTAGTTCTATTTAACCCATAGATAGGGCCCTCTCAGGTGCTACAATTCTGGGCCAGAGTAGACCTGGGAGCAATAGCAATGAAGAGGTACACTGCATTCTCCAAAGCTCCAGCATCACTGGAACTTCACCATCAGATTATTTAGTGTCATATCTAAAACACTCGTTGGGGGGTGGTCTTACCCCTCTGCAGAGGTGCAGTCAGTATATTCTTCAGCTCCAGCCAACTGGGCAATATAATTGTCTACTAAGGATTATTATTAGTTACTTGAAACTATATAACTGTGTGCAAACAAATGATTATTATTAGATAGAAATAATTAATGGAAACAATATAATTATGAGTATTAGATACTTGAAACCATACAATTGTGCACTGATTATTTGTAATAGATAGGAATACTTAATATCTCATGGGCAAAAAACTCTTAAGAAACAACTACACAAAAAAATGTACACATAAATGTACACTGAATGCAATTCCCTAACCTTTTGGCATAAGATAACCCTAGACAGATTGAATGCTCAGAATACACCAAATGCATCTCTGCAAAGAGGTAAAAATCCCCAACAAGTGTCCTGGATATGAAACTAAACAATCTGATTGTCAGACTCCAGTAATGCTTGAGCTTTGGGGAATAAAGAGTACCTTTTTATTACCATCACTCCCGGGTCCACTTTGGCCTGAAGTGGTAGCACCTGATAAGGTCCTATCTATTGGTTAAATAGAACTAAACAGAGTATTAAAGCTGAATTGAATTGCTTGAAATAGAACTGTTGTTAACATTGAAACTGTGTACTTATGCTAAACTGAATTGTTTGAAACAGAACTGTTTGACATATAAAAATGAATTGGGCGTTAGTTAAATAACCAAGAATGGTTGATCTGCCATAAAATCCATCAATCAATCAACCAGAAAAGAGATGTCGAGTTCAGAGATTTTCTTTTTGGGCTAAAGAGAAAACCTTAGTGTGTTTTAGGATGCCAAGGCAGAAAAAAATTCATAAATATTTAAAAGTAACTATGAGAGCAGTTTTATTTATTTTTTATCCAATACGACATTGTTAACCATTATCATCAATTTTGACAATTATCTTCATTTATCTTACTTTTTAGTTGCTTTTTATCAAGCTGCCCGTCAATGTCAGTTTGTAAATAATATGATTTAGAAAGAAAGAATAAGTGCTTGGTGAGAATCAAGTTCACATCCTTCTTGCTTCTGAGAAACCTGTTTAAATACAAACTGCTCAGTGGGAGTTTCAACAGTTCTTTGTCCGAGCAGAAAATGAAATCTAACCTTTAAAGAAAAACTAATTTCTCACAGTTTCTGGATAACTTGGTTGCTTTTTGCCACCTAAAAACTTAGAAATCATTACAGTATCACTTTTTTCAGCGCAGGAAACTGATCATCGTATCATGGTTGCCAAATTTACAGTTTTGTCTTCGGGGGTGAAGAGAACAACAACCATAACGAGTTTTAAGATGCCAGAATGGAAAGAAAATGCACCAATGTTTAAAATATGACAACTAATTCTTCACAAATATTTTTGCTCGTATCATTTTTTATTAGTTTTTAATCAATCTTACTTGATTTAGTTTGGTTTGGTTATATGGCATATCAGCCATTGTTAGTTATTTAATACCAAATCATGTTTATATATATGTCATATATATATATATGATTTGTAAACACTTTTTAAAGAAGCCTGTGTTTATGGATATGACACTAAACAATCTGATGGTGAGGCTCCTGTAATGCTGGAGCTTTGGGAAATGCAGAGTACTCCTTTATTGCCATCGCTCCCAGGTCTACAATGGCCTTGAGTGATAGAACCTGATTGGGTCCTATCTATGGGTTAAATGGAACTAAACTGTGTACTTATGCTAAACTGAATTCCTTGAAATAGAACTGCTTTTGTCATTAAACTGACTTGTTTGAAATAGAATTCTTGATATGGATAAAAATGGATCTGACATTAAATAACCTTCGATGGTTGATGTGACATCAAACCAAACCAAACCATTTTTTTTGCGGCTAAGTGGTTTCATGTATAGTAAATGATTAGATAATTATATCTGACCCATATTTGGGACCCTAACAAGTACTATCACTCCGAGTCAGAGTTGACCCAAGAAAAATAGCAATAAAAGGGTATTCCACATTCTCCATTGCTTCAGTATTGGAACCTCACTATCAGATGGTTTATTGTCATATCCAGGACACTCATTGATGGGGGTGATTTTACCCCTCTGCAGGGATGCAGTCTGTGTATTCAACAACCCCAGCTGATTAGGCTAGTTTTGAGTTTTCTAATTTTAGTTTCACTAAATAAACCTTCTTTTAATTTAGCTTCAGATGAACCAGGAAACTTCTGGTACAAATATATAAAACATATTCGTTTGATAGAGCTTTAATGAACTGATTAGTTAATCTAAGCATGAGATTAGTTTTATAATGTTCAAAACATTTCCTTGTCGCCACTTTTAAAATCTCTTCACTCTCGTACAATGCAGAATACTGGGTATGGGATGCTAACACAATACTTAGAATACTGACTTGCAATGCTACTTCATAATCTTACTTAGTTCTTCCGACCTCCATCTAACTGATTTATTTATTTACTATTTCTAATCATGTGACCCCAGTAGCACAGTCCATTTAAACAATCATCTGGAGGTTGCAGGTTCAATCCTGACTGCAGGCAAGTAACAATACAGGAATACTTAACACTTGTACCTGGTTATGGCTAACGGAATCAGAACAAGCGACCACCGTGGATTCAATAAAGGACGTACTTCAAAGTTCCGTGAAGGTTCCTAAGTTTGACCAACACCTGAAGAAGATCGGAAGACATATTGGCTGAAACATTGTGGAAATAACAATAAAGATGAAGACAATAGTCCGAAAACCCTTAATGATAAAAATCCATTTAAACAGTTGTGTTTGTTGGCTGGAGGTATGTGTTTGAGCCACATGGATCAGTATCAGCACATTCTTCTACCTAACAATAAGTGGTCCTCAACTTTTTCAGCACATTGGCCACAAGGTTTAACTCAGGAAGGCCAAGAGCTGTGATCTTAAAAAGACAGATAAAAACAACTAAATTTACTGGGTATTAGAGGAGGTTGAGGTGTAACGGTTATCATCACAGGAAATGGACACAGCAACCAGAGTTTAAATCCTGTCAAGGCTGTTGGCCTTTCACAAAGTACTAATACCCTTGAGAAAGGGATACATTCAACTATTCTTTCTCCAGCTATCGCTAAATAGTAGGGCAGACTGTGTTCTTTAACCCTAATATGATAACTGGTCTATGAGAAGGAAAACTAAATTTAAACTCCACTAAAAAATTTACCTTCTGTTGAATCCTGCTTATGCAGAAAGGTTGGCAAATATTTATAAATTCACAAGGTAACAATAATAATCTATCAATAAGACATCTCATGTTGTTTGCAACCACAAAAAGATGTAATATCAGGGTTAAGTGAAGAGATAGATGGATGGATGGTTGGTTGGTGGGTTGTTTTGTTTTACGACATATCAACCCTTTTTGGGTCATTTAATGCCGAATTAAGTTTCAAACAAATCAGTTTAGTATCAAAACAGTCCAATCCAAACAATTCAGTTTAGCATAAGTACACAGTTTAAATGTTAAAAGTACACAGTTTAAATGTTAAAAACAATTCTATTTCAAACAATTCAGTTTAGCATGAGTACATAGTTTAGTTCTATTTGACCTATAGATAGGAACCTGTCAAGAGCTACCACTCCAGGCTAGAGTAAACCTGGGAGCAATGGCAAAGAAGTGGTACTCTGCATTCCCCAAAGCTCCAGCATTACAGGTAACTCACCATCAGATTGTTTAGTGTCATATCCAGGACACTCATTGGAGTGGGGTCTTACCCTTCAGTAGAGAAGCAGTCAGTGTATTCTACAGCCCCAGCTGACTGGGAAAGAGATGGACGGAAAGAGCACATTTGACAAGTGATGATTTGACTGCTGCAAATGCAACATACTCTTGGCATGTTTCATTTAGGAGAACAACTTTTTACAGCAGTATGTAGGGATGGATATGCTTTCTACTTGCTGGGTGAAGGGGAAAAAGTTGGGGAGTTGTCCTGGTGGAAGTATATGGTTTTTATAGATATTGAGAATGAGGCAAGCAAGAAACATTTTATTCAAATTTTCTGAACACTGAAGATCAATGAATTTCATCTGCAGTTGTAATAGTACTTCTTCAGAGTCGACATTAAAAGGCAACAAGGAAATTTTGGTAGGGTGAAGGCCCACACAAATGAATCTCAGGGGAAACAGCTTGGGGACACCTGCCTAAGATGAAATGATAGAAGCACTTTATTTAAATTCACCAAAGTTAGCCTGATGATGTTTTTGATATCAAACAGTACATTTTTCCATTTGGCCATTTCTTTCGAACACAATTCTGTTCCCTGCACTAGATATGACATTAAATTGCATCTGATGGTGAGGCTTCAGATTTGGAGTTTAGGAAATGTGGACTACACCTTTATTATCATTACTCCCAGGTTCACTCCTACCAGAGTTGTTGTGCTGTTTGGGTTTAATCGATAGGTCAAATAGAACTGTTAAATTTTTTTCAAAAGGAATTAATGTTATCGATATTAAATAGAATTATTAGTGTTAAATCGCAATACTTGAAACCATTTAACTCTTTCAAACAAATGAAGTCTGACTCATTTAAAAAGTAATGTTACGAAAATACTATTTTCTTACAAATCATATATATATATATATAAAGAGGATCTGGCATTAAATAACCCAAAAAGGTTGAAATGGCATAAAGCATAACCAAACTGCCAAAATGATCAAACAAACAATGCTGTCCCTCAAACAGGGAAAAAAAACATTGAAATTTCATTTCTACCGATGAAATAAGATAACTTTCACATCTCTATGTTTATCATATAACAAGGGTATTAGTCTCTGATAAGAACATTCCATTGCAACTCTCTCTACATATATAACAACCAATGGATATATATATATATATATATATATATATATATACAGAATTAGTTAAGATCATTAAAATGAATTTCTTAAAAAGTATACCAATAGGTTAGATTTGGTTTAGTTTCTTAATTTAATAGCATATCAACTTTTGTGGGTTATTTAATGGAAAAACCATCCTTGTAGAAGAACAGCAGAGCTACTATTCAACCCATAACAGGGAGTTGAGATAAGTGGTTCATACCTTTCTCAAGAGTATTAATCCAAAAGTGAATGTAACAGTGTGTGACAGGATGGTTTGGTTTCTTTGTTTCAGGGCATTATAGTAACCCATGAAGGTTGATATGCCATTTAATAGCTTATCAACCATCATGGGTTATTTAATGCCAAAGACTGGAGTTCAAGTTCATTTGCAGTGATGGCATTTTAACAATATGTTTAAAGTATAAAGCTTAAACTCTGCATTAAATCTGAGCTATAACATATAATTACAAAACCAAAATTAGCAAAATTAGAGAAGTAACTTTGTATCACACAAAGATTAAAATGAAGGAAAACTCTTGAATAATTCTGAGACAGGAGTGCCCACATTTTGGTGGCTGGCGAGCTACTTTTATAATGACCAAGTCATAATAATCTACCTGTATCAAAAAATGCTAAATATATTTATCTATACATGCACATGAACCTGGGTTCAATCCCAGGTCGCGTCATACCAAAGACTTTAAAAATGGTACTTGATACCTCCTTGCTTAACACTCAGCAAAATAATGTACGTATCAAGGGTAAAGTGGAGCAATCCAGGGAAAGGAGTAGTGCCCTCCCTTACACCTCAGTGTAGTAGCTATCGAAAAGGGAGCCTTCTGGTCGCCAACTTTACTTACTTACACGTGTACAGAATATACTCTATATCTACAATACACGTTCATATACCTTGCAACACTGCATGAACCATTATGATACAATACAATCAAAGATATTCATAGCTGAATAGCGCAATTGAAGTTCCCCCATAGACAGGAACCAATCGGGTACTACAACTCTGAATCAAAGGAGAACTGGAAGTAATAGCTGGAAAGAGTTGACTCCACGCTACCCAGAGCTCTCAATTTTTTTTTTCTGCCGAGATACTCTAATAGATTGTTGTAACCTAACGAAAAAAGTAATTGAATAAGAAATAACCAAAATGGAGGTTTGAAATGAAATGGAAATCTTTATGACATTAACAAAATACAAAACTTGCTAACAGCATAAAGAAGGTAACCACTGCTAGTGGTAACTACTTAGTCCGCAAAAATACCCCACCTCACAATAGTGTCTAAAGTATTTAAGAGGAATAGGACATACCCGTTAATGTTCACTGGTAGGGTATAAAACATAAATAGAACTGAGAAATTTATTCCTTTTTGTCACAGCACAGGCATCATTGGTTTCCAATTGCCAGACAAATATAGTCAAAGCCAATCCTTTTGCTATAAGCCGAATGAAACAAGCCAAAAAGTACTCAACACAGACTTTAAAAAAAAAAAAAGAGAGAAAAGAAAAAAACGCCCTCTTATTATGCTCCCAAAAGGGAGTGATGATGGAGCAAATAGTTTTTTTTTTGCGGAAGAGACATTGCCTCATTTAGAACGAGCTTTCTTTTGTAGTTGGGAGGAGAAATAAGGGGAGAAGATGTATATTATACAGAGAATTGATATGAAAAAAAAATTGAATTTGTGGAAGCAAGAACCAATCCTTTAAATAAAAAAGGCATGAGCTCATATCAAGGGAATGTAACAAATGTTTTTATTTCCATCCCACAAAGCCACAGAAAAAAAAAAAAAAAAAAAAAAATATATATATATATATATATATATATATATATATATATATAAGAGAGACTGATTAAACAGTGTGAGAAATTTTGTTTAAAGTACGAGATGCTTTTATTTAGGAGAAGCTCAGTCAGCTGGAGCTGAAAAACTCACTGACTGCATCTTGGTAGAGGGGTAAAACCACTCCAACTATATGACACTAAAACATCTGATGGTGAGGCTCCAGTTCTGGAGCTTTGAAAAATGTGGAGTACTCCTTCATTACTCCCATGTTCACTCTGGCCTGGAGTGGTCATACCTGTTAGGGTTCAATTTATGCTAAGTTATTTAATGTCAAATCCTCTTTATACATTTACATTGAATATATATGATTTGGTTTAGTTGGGTTTTATGGCATATCAACCATTGGAGGTTATTTAATGCCAAATCCTATTTATATACATATATTAAATATACATGATTTGTAAACAAATTTTATTGACATTTTAAAATGAGCCTGAGCTTATTTTTTTTTTTTTTTGCACACAGTTAAATGGTTTCAAGTATTGCTACATATGTTTGGACACATTTGAATAGATATATATAAGAAATCATTATCATTCAGGGTTTTTGGACTATTGTCTTCATCTTTATTGTTATATTCACAACATTTCAGCTGATATGTCTTCCGGCCTTTATCAGATGTTGCTTGTCGTACTCAGGAGCCTACACAGAACTTCAAACCACATCCTTTATTCATTCCATGGGGGGGTTGCTCGGATTCCGTTAACCATAACCGGGTACTACAGTCAGGATTGAGTGAATGTAAGAGATTAGTTGGTCAGTAATTTTATTTTTAGATGTGTAATAACTAATTTGTTTGCACACTATGTATCACTAACAATTCAATTTCTTTACACGCAGTTAAATGATCAAACAGTCCTATTTCAAACAATTCAGTTTAGCAGAAGGCATTTGTTCACACACAGTTCTATTTGACTTATGGATAGGACCCTATTAGGTGACACCAATCTTGGTCAGAGTTGATCTGGAAACGATGGCAATGAAGGGGTACACCATATATTACTGTAGCCTCACTATTTCTGCCTGATCTTAAGCCATCACCAGGGATATGCATATTACAAAAGAGATGTGACCTTTGCATGTACGTTACTACTTTGTGAGTGTTTATTATTTATACAAGATTATGCAGAAAGTACTAGGGTAACAATTAGTTATGGGAGTTTCGTCAAGCAATTCCTGCCGGATACCATAAAATCAGTTCAGCAACTGGAAAGGACATATACAAAATATGTAGACAAAACATGTCTCTATTATTCAATGAAATATATACAATCGACTGTAGTCGAGGATGACCAGAAGGCTCCCTTTTCAGTAGCTACTACACCGAGGTATAGAGGAGGGCACTACTCCTTTCCCTGGATTGCTCCACTTTACCATCGATATGTACCTTATATTGCCGAGTGTTAAGCAAGGAGGTATCAAGTACCATTTTCAAAGTCTTTGGTAAGACTCGACCTGGGATTGAAACCAGGTCTCCTGGACCATTGATGAACACTCAACTCACTAAGCCAATAGTATAAATACACATATATTTGTATGTAATTGTTAATTTGTACATATAACTACAGATAGATAGATAGATAGATAGACACTCTACGGACAAAATGTTTTGGACCACATTTATTTTAAAAAATTGATTAAAGTTTCATGTCAAAAGAGATTAATTTATTTTTTCTATGTTTGTATACAGTTATGCAATAATTTAAATCAAAATGAATATGAAATAATTATAATCTTAATTAAAGCTAATTTATATTTTCTTTTCACCAAAGAATCAAATCCACTACAAGCATTTATTACTGTAGAACAAATTCTTTGCATCCTTTCTTGTAACTTGAAGAAGTGATTCCCGAGCAATGCGTAAATGTGTAAACAATTCCTGCTTATTCTTAGACAATTCACTTTGAACTTTATGATCAGTTGCAAAATTAACCTTTATTATGAATGTAGATAAACAATTCAGGGTGGTCCCAAACGTTTTGTTGATAGAATATATATATATATATATATATATATATATACTCATGTAATGAATAATTGGATAAGGATATCCAAAATGTAGGTAATGATATCCAACAACATGGTTTAGAAATATGACCGAAAAATGAAGGGATTTTCATTTTCTCAATGTGTATTCTCATCAAAACAAAAAAAAAATCAACATTATATATATATATATATATATATATATATATATATATATATTCAAAGTAAATATATATTAGTTTTTTTTATCTATTTAACAGCATGAAAGCTTGTCTGTGATCACAGGTTTCATGATGAAACCTGTGGTTGCAGACAAGTTTTCATGCTATTAAATATATATAAAAACTAATATTAGATATTATTCAATCCAATAAATCCAGAGTAGGGAATAATTCCAATCAGGACCTATAAAATATTCAAAAATAGAACATTAAATTTGAATAATCCTGATAAAGAGCTCAATGTAAATGAAATCCACAGAGCAAATAATTTTCTCTCCAAAAAAAATTGATTGTGACTGATTGTTGGTTTTCTGAAGAGTAAAAACTAATATATATGCCTACTTATTATTATCATATAATAGCTCTATCACAGATATTGAGCTCTCTTCAAATTATATTGCATTTGGTCTGCCACAAACCCATGAAGTGAGATAAAGACAACCAACACTGATATATATATATATATATATATATAAATGAGAGAGAGAGGTAGAAACATGAATACATTTTTATTCAAATATATTTTTAAATTTGTTCACACACACACATACACATAAGTAAAGCAAAGTTAGCAACTGTAGTCGAGGGCGACCTGAAGGTTCCCTTTTCAATAGCTACTACACCGAGGCGTAGGGGAGGGCGCTCTGCCATTCCTAGGATTACCCTTGATCCTCACCTTATAGCGTTGAGTGCTAAGCAAGATGGCATCAAGTATCATTTTTTGAGTCTTTGGTATGACTTGACCAGGGATTGAACCTCGGTCTCCCAGACCATCGACGAACACTCTACTCATCGGCCAATGACCCAGTAACATATATACATACACAAAATAAATAACCCACATGTTATGTATAATCAAATTATTAAACTGAGAAAAGGATATTTTAGTTATGATTAAAAACTGATTTTCTTTCATTGAAGGATAAATTACAAATTTCATTTTGGCAGTAAAAATATGATCTTGTTTCTCTGAAAAATCACTTGAAAATTATTTCTAGTAAATATAAAATCAAATTAACTATAACGTTTTTTATTTCAAAAACCTGAATATATATATATATATATATATATATATAACTTTATTAATATATATATATATATATATATAAAGTTTCTCAATATACATATGGGGAAGATATGGAATGGTATTGACAGGCTGTTGATGAAATTCTTATAATTTTTTTTTAACTATAATTTCTACAATTATAAGTAACTTTTGAAGAACCCAACAAAACAGTAGCTGTTCGGCCACCTGCCTCCCATCTTACAAAACATCCAAGTAAGACAAACAAGACATGCTGGGTACTGCTTGTAAAATAAGGACTGCATTTCTTTTTGACTTGCAATCTTTGCCCAGTGGGCTGAGACATACTTTGGCCAACCATGTTCCCTAGTACACGGATCAGGCCAGGTGTGTCTTGGTTCTGATGACAGTTGTTTGAGGTAGTCTGACATGGATTATGGGAAGCCAGCATTCACGTCATGAGCGCTAAGACAGGTGCTCCTTGAGCCTCAGGGGGCTGTCCCCCAGGCTCTAACCTTCTCCAAAGAGGCTAGGTTTATCGCCTGGCACCTGAGGGGAATGTTGACAGGGCTCAAAGCATTTTTGGAACCACCGACATGTGTGGGCTATGGTCCTGTGCCCGGTTCCCACAATAAAAAAGGCCATGTGCCATACTCGCACGTATGTGGGGCACTTGATAAATATCAGGACCCCTTCACATTGGCTGATCAGCAAGCACTTACATCAGTACTGTGTGGTCACTGGATACAGTTTAGAGGACCTGCCAGGAGTGATGGATGCTGAGGACAGCTATTGAGAGAGAGTAAGAGACTCCATGCTATCAACATGATTTGATGTTGACAATGATGATGATATATATTAAGTTTCATATCTCCCTTCTTCATGACAGTGATGTTGTCCAAGCATACAACTTGCAATTTGTGTCACTGCAGGAGTTGACAAAATTAGGTTGAATGCTGTGTCAGACTGGCTTAAGGATTCTAACTCCTTGTTTTGCCATCCCATCCTGATAGGTGTAGAAGTCACTACTCTAACGTGCAGAATAAATGAAAACAACACTTACCAGTTCAATAGCCCCACCTGGCAGACAAAAAATAAAATGGGCAGTAACCCAATACCGAGCGTGTAACATCTGAAGCAAGCCAGCGTATATACACACAATACTATACCCATTCACTGAGCCAGCTACCAATCACTGTCCAGAGAATGGACTTAACCACTTGAGAGCAATGGAATGCCCCAATGTCCATATAATCTCACCTCAAGTCGTAGTATTTACTCACAGCTAATGAGCAAGATGAACGAATTCCAACATGGCACTGTGAACAGGATCCGAGACTGAAGAATGTGAATACTACTTCATCAAAGTGGGCATCTCAGCCGATTCCGCCAAGAGCTATGCTGCAACCTTTGCAAGGAAAAAGCTGAGAAAAGAGAACCTCCAAATGATGGATCAAGCCATGCTAAGAGTGCTGGGAATCACAGCAATAGGAGAAGCTCTGTCTATCCTTAAATAAGCCAAGGAACAAGTTTTCACTGCGAGTTCTGCCCAAGGGAGTTTGAAGTCAGTGCTTTTCTTCGCCTAGATTGATTGCCTTACTGAAGCTAAAGCACCAAGTCTACTATTTACCCCATTTTTGAGTGCTTACTCGTCTTTGATTGGATAAGTTGAGGTTATACGAGGGGTTATTCACTTAACCTCAAGGAATACCTGCTTAGCAGTGCTGAATTTATTGATTAGCACCTGAGACACTCCAAAAGGAGAATACCAAGCAGCCTAGCATTGTCTCAATTTGTGCATGCACCCTCTATTAAATTGGTTTCACATCAAGTTTGACTTGATGGGAAGTCAAATAAATCTGTTATCCATAGCTAGGGTGATGGATAAAAGATATATTTATACCATTCCAATGTGTATAAGAGGGCAGAGAAATGATAAAAGCCTGGTTATTTGTTTGTAAAACCTCCTTAGTCATCTCCTCTTTTTACTATCTTCTCACCGCAAACTTTAAAAAAAAAAGTATCTTTGTATAAAACATATTCACTATAAATTCAATATCTATATATAGATCTAATTCTGTAAAGTAGTTCATCTGATAGTTCTTAAAAAAGGCTCTCTGAGATTCTTTTTCTGACCATTATTTTTGAAATCATCTGATTCAATCTTAAACTTTTCTTTTTTACTTTATTGCTGCTTTTAATCTGATTTGTTCCTAAAATATATTATTTTATCAACAAAAAAATCCAGTTGGTTAGTAGACTTAGTCTTCGAAATCTGTCTTAACAGTAAATTTTCAGTTTGAGGAGAAATATTGAAAAAAATACTTGCCTAAATTAGAAATTCCATTAATTATTTTAAAAGTTTTGATTATATTACCTCGCATTTTTCTTTCTAGTAAAGTTGTTAATCCTAATTTCTGTAATCCTAATTCTGTAAATGTAATCTTTTACTTTTTTTATTATTTTTGTCACTCTTCTTTGTATGTCCTCCAGTTTCAATATTTCACACCAATTTCCATATCTCAACACTGGAGTCCAGGCCTGAGTACTATATTCTATATGAGTGGTTATTCAATGCTAAAGTCAGCCTTTTCTTTTAAGAAATTATATAGATTCAAATATGTAATAACAACCATTATTTGTAAACAATTATAGCTTCATTAATAATACTCATAATTTGCACACAATATGGTTTCAAGTATTCTTATCTAATACAAATAATTGGCACACATATGTGTGGTTTCAAGTATTCCTATTGAATATTAATCATTTGCAAAAACTTATGTGTTTTCTAGGAACTATTCTTATGTTTTTTTCTTTTAATGTGAGATCATTTGCTTTCATTAGATCTATTGATGTTTGTAGAATGTAATTGAGGTAGATTATGAATAGAAATACTGCTAATGTATCTCCTTACAAGGCTTAGTTTTTGAAATCTGTCTTGACAATAAATTTCCAGTTTGAGGAGAAATTTTTAAAAAAATGTCTATGGTAATTAGAAATACCATTAATTATTTTAAAAGTTTTGATTAGATCACCTTTCATTCTTTATTCTAGTAAATGTATATGTATAATGTATAATGTCTTTTTTTTTCATATATATATATATATAAAGTAAGCAAGTTTGAACTTCAGTTATGCTATTAAATTCACTTTAGGACAAATATCCTTGGGAAATGGATGAACCGAACTTATCCCTCCAGCAATGTGTTAAATGATATCGCTGATGTTCTTCTTCAAGGATAGCTTTGGCATTAAATTGCCCAAGAGAAGTTGATATGCTATTAAACAAAGAATCCAAACCAAACATACTTGCATATATATTTACGCACACACACACACACACACACACACACACACACACACACACACACACACACACACATGTATATATATATATATACATATTCATATGCATAATTATATTCATATATATATATATATATATATATATATACACACACAGGTATACATATATACATAGATATGCACAGGCAAATACACATATTTATATGTATGTGTATGCACATGTGTGTGAGAGTATATATATATATATATATTAATTTGCATACATATATGCATACGTACACACACACATATACATATATATATACACACACACACACACACACACACATACATGTACATGCACAGCCATACATATAATAAGCACAGACACACACTTACACACATATATGCACACTTATATATACTCAGACACTTATATTTACACATATACACATACACATGCACACATATTCACACACATTTGTACATATACACAAAAATGTAAATATTCATACACACGTGTGTGTGTGTTTGTATATATATATATATATGTGTGTGTGTGTGGGTGTGTGCATGTTGCATATTAACCCTTGACTGGTAAATAAGCAGAAGATCACATGATCTAATTGGAAGTTGTAGGCATTATGAAATAATATATGCAGATGCCTACTGGAGTTGGGGGTCAATGAAGGCCAAGTCAGAGCTAGCTTGCAGTCAGTGAGAGCACCCCGCTGACGGCCGCTGCCCTCAGCAGTCTCCGCTTGAGTAACTCCAGCTGAAAAGAAGTGCTTAGTAGGGTCTTGACGATAACACAGCATGCAATGGTCAAGAGAAGAAGTTATGGGTCAATGTAGCAATCTGTTTTAGTTTGTCTCTGTCTCTGTCAGTTTCACACACTACAAACTTTGACTCCTAGAAGAATAAATAGAGTTATATTCTTATAAAGAAATGTTGTCCTTCATCAATCATACTCATTATGGCCATATAACATATATTTATATATATATATATATATGATGGACTCATCTGTTGATTTCAACATATAAAGACTCAACTGTTTAGTTAACGATTTAAACCATTGGCTTATGTACATAGGTGTTTTGTTCATAGTGGCAAAGAGCTTTGTAGAATCAGCTACACTTTTTGGATAATCTGAAAACAGAAAATAGGATGCACTAGAGTGACACAAGATTGTCCTGAACAACACCCCACAGGTCTTGAATTAAAAGTTTTTTCTTCTCTTAGACTGGTTGCTCTACCAAGAATATTCAGGTCACTCCACCAAATAATTTTATCCAAAGA
Source organism: Sepioteuthis lessoniana (assembly GCA_963585895.1). NCBI lineage: Eukaryota > Metazoa > Mollusca > Cephalopoda > Myopsida > Loliginidae > Sepioteuthis > Sepioteuthis lessoniana. Next base: position 56,083,181 of record OY757926.1, on the reverse strand, counting down.
TGTCGTGATTTATTTCTTTCCCAGGAGCACTAGATTTTAAAAAATATTCTCCAGAAGCTATCAGAAAAAAAAACATGAAGTAGAAGCAACTGTACAAGTAAGTAAAGTAAATTTGTCTCCCTTTAGTCGAGGGTGACCCAAAGGCTCCCTTTTCGATAGCTACTACACAAAGGTGTAGGGGAGGGCACTACTCCTTTCTCTGGATTGCTCCACTTTACCCTTGATCCTTACCTTATAATGTTAAGAAAGGAGGCATCAAGTACCATTTTCTGAGTCTTTGGTATGACTCGACCAGGGATTGAACGCAGGTCTCCCTGGCCATTGGCGAACACTCTAACGATTCAAAGTAATATTTTCTATCTTATCTCAACTTTAAAAGAGATGGAAGAAAGAAAACAAACCAAATAAAACAGAAGAAGAGATTAAAATTAAACAATAAATGGTATTCTACTTAAAATTCATTTTTTTTACTAGTAATTCTATATTCTATTCCCTCCTTTAACACTTAGAGTGCTGAGCCCTCTCCCTTCCCTACAACTGTGGACACCTGCCACCCACACACTGGGTTCCTGACTAAAAAAGAGCTGAAAATGTAAAAATGTTATGATTTATTATTTAACAGCCTTACAGACTGTTAAATAACAGATTATAACATTTTAAGGCGATAGCAATGTAGAAATGGAGGTGCCCGTGGTGTAATGGTTATCGTCATAAGTAAAGGGACACGGTGACACGAGTTCAAATCTTGGACGAGACTGATTGCATTTCACATAACACTAATACCCTTGGGAAAGGTATGAATCCAAATATTCTCCCTCCAGCAATGGGTAAATAGTAGGGCAGACTAGGTTCTTCAGCCTTGGTGAGGTAACTAGTCTAGGAGAAGGAAAACTTTGAATTCAAACCTGTTAAACTCCACTTAAAAATTGACCTTGTGTCATATCCTGCTCGAGCGGAGGGGTTGGGTAAATATAAGCAATGTAGAAATGGGAAGCTGGCCAAGTATATGTATTGTAACTATTTTAGGGGCATGTACAATACACAAGAACAAAATATCAACTTTTTTTGGCCATGTGAATTGCCTTATTTGAGATGGTATGGCCAAATATAAATTATATCTCTGATTCAAAATAGGTAATGTGCAAACAAACACTTCAGTTTTATACTCCCGCGTAGAAATACCTCATGAGTGTTTGTTTATATGTTCCTTCTATTGTGAACTTATATTTACCACAAGCTAGTTACATTTTTATGTCAATGTGTGTATATGTCTGTGTTTAAATGTTTTGTTTCAGTTTTGGTATGAATCTCCTTATCTCAGCTACGGTTTAGATAGTACCATTGCTGTTCTTCTCCAAGGATGGCTTATTTACATTCAGATGTATACATATAAAGATCTATTAAATAATTAAATAAATCAAGCCAACCGAAACCAATATCAATATTTACATTTACATAAACCAATATTTACATTCACAGAAACCAAGCCAAGCGAAACCAACACCAATATTTACATTTACATAAACCAAGCCAAGCGAAACCAACACCAATATTTACATTTACATAAACCAAGCCAAGTGAAACCAACACCAATATTTACATTTACATAAACACTAGAGTCGTTCAAAAGGTTCCTAGCCTTATTTAGAGAGAAGAGCCACAGTTGAGCATTTTTATTGTGGGAACCCATGACCACTTTTTATAAAACTAGAAAAACTAATTCAGATGTATACATATAAAGATCAATTAAATAATTCATTAAACCAAACCAAGCGAAACCAATACCATTGAGAAAGGGATGAACCTCCATATCCTCCCAGTTGTGGGTTATATACTACCATTATTGTTTCCTTAGAAGGGCAGCTATGGCATTTTGCACAGTTGGCTGGGGCTGTAGAATACACCAACTGCTTCTCTGCAGAGCAGTAAGACTCCCCCTGTGAGTGTCCTGCATATGACACTAAACAATCTGATGGCAAGATTCCAGTAATGCAAGAGCTTTGGAAAATGCAGAGTACCCCTTCGTTGCCATCCCTTCCACGTCCACTCTGGCCTAGAGTGGTAGCACCAGATAGGGTCCGATCTATGGGTCTATTGGAATTAAACTGTGTACTTAGGTTAAACTGAATTGGTTGAGATGGGACTGTTTTGGCATTTAAATGGCATACTTAAGCCAAACTGAATTGTTTGTTATAGAACAGTTTTGACATTTAAACTGCATATTTATGCAAAACAGAATTGCTTGAAATTGAACTGTTTTTGTATGCTAAACTGAATTGTTTGAAATAGAACTGTTTTGACATTTAACTGAGTGTAAACAAAAAACTATACTTATAATAATCTGAATTGTTTGCAATATAATTGCTTATATGTATGAAAAATAGGTTTAGCATTAAATAAACTACAATGATTGATATGCCATTAAACCAAACCAAGCTACTGCATTAAATAACCCACAAAGGCTGATAAGCAATTAAAAAAAACTTTTTAAATATCTATGTAAAAATCTGAGACTGTTCTGAAATGATAAATTTACTTCAAATATTTTATATTCCCATATGATTGTGTTCATCAGAAAAAATTTTTTAAAGAAGAGAAATCTTCAAAAATTTTAAGCCTAATAATATGTTTATCAGCATCTTTCTCTCTTTAAATATTTCAAGTTTGAATAGTGTTTTTATCTGTCTCTCTTGAGACCAGATGTGCCGGTTAGGCTGTGAGTCAATGTAAATTACTGTTATTTGAGTGGTTGGTAAAGTATTGATAATCAGGGCAGTTATCTTTAGAGAAAATCAAGTGTGTTGGGGACAGATGAAGCCCCCAATGATTTAAAGGGTTGAACAAACATCTGTTTTTGGTTGAAAATAATAAAGTAAAGAGGAAAAAGAAGGTAATAATTCTCAAGATATCGGATAACAAAATGCTTATTATGTAGCAAATAAAGTAGATACGCACATTCATACACCACACACACACACACACACACACACACACACACACATTTACATTTACATAAACACCAGAGTCGTTCAAAAGGTTCCTAGCCTTATTTAGAGAGAAGAGCCACAGTTGAGCATTTTTATTGTGGGAACCCATGATCACTTTTTTTAAAACTAGAAAAACTAATTCAGATGTATACATATAAAGATCTATTTATATATAGGCATGTTTATATATATATATATATATGTATGTATAATAATTAAATGTAAATATATCATCACACCAAACTGTATCAATTGGTATGGCTTCTGTCCTTGAGGTCTGAGGAGTGAGGGGTATCTCTTCATTGCCATTACTGCCAGGTCATCTCTGACCCAGAGTGTAGTACCTGTTAGGGTTCTACCTATGGGTCAATAGTAAAGTAAAGTTGGTGACAGTAGTCGAGGGTGACCCGAAGGCTCCCTTTTCAACAGCTACTACACCGGGGTGTTGGGGAGGGCGCTACTCCTTTCCCTGTAAAAGTCCAAAATTACTTGTATTTAATAGGATAGTGCGGTGAAAAAAACTCTTAAGAAACAACTACACAAAAAATGTAAATACAAAGGCACAATGAATGTGAATCCCAACCTCTAGGCGTAAAATAACTTTCGACAGGTTGACATGGTGTTAAAATCAATCAAGCAAGCAATTAGATATACATATATATATATATATAGTCATCCACAGACAGACTGTTTCATTGTATGTGACTCTTCAGTGTGGTTAGACACACAGGATGTTTCAAGCAGGGATTGAAACCCATCTGACTTTACACTAGATATGGTATCTAACCACTCAGCCATTTCAGTGACATACGTTAGCTCTGGAATTATAACGCATTTATATTGGCTTTCGTTTGATTTCATTTTGCGCTATTGGATACCAGAGTTCTCAATTTGTTTACTGCATATTGTCTCATTTGTTGGTGATATCAGTAAAAGCATTTTAAAATACCTGCACCTAAGTCAATGAAGAATTATCTAGAAGTATAATGGAGGTGCATATAAGTAGTATGTGGGTACCAAAGGCTCCCTTTTCAATAGCTAGTAGACCAAGGTGTAGGGGAAGGCACTACTCTTTTTCCTGGATTGCTTCATTTACCCTTAATTTGTACCTTATAATGCTGAGTGTTGAGTCAGGAGACATCAAGGACTATTTTTTGAGTCTTTAGTATGACTCAACCTGGGTTTGAACCAAGGTCACCCAGACCATTAGCAAACACTCTAACCATCATGACAATGGGTGGTGATATTTATACACAAGAGTCATTAAAAAATATGAGGAATTTTTTAAAATGGAAAACTGATATATTTTTTCCAAATTTATTTCCCTGAATGTAAACTCTGCATTGTTGAAAATTGGTTTATAGCAAAAACTTTTTTAATCACACAAAAATATTTGTTTTAAGGCTATTCAAAATGTCAGCAAATCAAACAGTGCGCCAGACTTGAAGAGAGGTCTCTCATCAGATTTTCTGTGGCTGAGAGTTGTAAACCAAGTGAAATTTACAGAAGAATGTGTGATGTGTGAGGAGAAGAGTTTTTAAGTCAAAGAAAATCTTTAAAAATGGGCTAAATAAGTTTTGGTTTAGTTTTGTTTTATGGCATATCAACCCTTGTAGGTTATTTAATGCCAAATCCATTTTTATACATATAAACAGTTCTATTTCAAACAGTTTAGTTTAGTACAAGTACGCAGTTTAAACGTCAAAACAGTTCTATGTCAAACAATTCATTTTAGCATAAGTACACAATTTAGTTCTGTTTGACCCATACATAGGGCTTTATCAGGTGTTACCACTCCATGCTAGAGTGGACCTGAGAGTGATGGCAATAAAGGAGTACTCTGCATTCTCCAAAGCTCCAGCATTACTACAGCCTCATCATCAGATTGTTTAGTGTCATATCCAGGACACTTTTATGGGGGTGGGGGTGGGTCTTATCCCTCTGCTGAGAAGCAGTCAGTGTATTCTACTGCCTCAACCAGTTTGCTACTACTACCTTAATTTCAAAAAGACAGTCCATAGATTAAAAATACACTGACTCTCTGATAAATGAAAAGTTCCAGATGCAGCAGTCATTAAGGAAGGTCATGCTGCCAGTCTTTTGTAACATAAAAAGGCTCATCATGATTGATTTCCTTGAAATAAGTGCAACTGTAAACAGTGCTTCGTATTGCCAACTCCTTAAGCAACATTTCACCTTATCTATTGAATGACCCTTGTATATATATATATATATATATATATATATATATATATATATGTATTGGATCTCTCCAAAATCCAAAAAATTATCCTTATTTATTGAATGACCCTTGTATATAATATTTATATATAAGTTAAGATTGCATAGACGACAAAACTTGGTGACAGTCAGTTTCTTGCCCATTTTAGTCATTAAACCAAATCTGATATTAAGCACTTTATATATATATATATATATATATATATATATATATATATATATATAAATTGAAAATTAAAAAAATATAAAACTTCATTCTCAATAATATCAAACAAATCCTGGAAGCTACATTCCACAAAACAGCAGCTGTACAGCCACCTACCACCTATCTCGAAGAACATCCAAATTAGAAGAACAAGACATGTGGGACACTACTAGAGGAGCAAGGACAAACTCATAAGCAACATTCTCCTATATACCCATTCACACTGACCTCTCAAGTGTTGGAAGACCAGACCTCTCAAGTGTTGGAAGACCAGCTCTCTACAGACACAGGATGTAGCCTGGAAGACCTGACAAAAGTGATGGATGACAGAGACGGATAGCAAGAGAGAGTTGGGGGAAATCTATGTGAGCAGCACAACATAATAATGATGATATATATATATATATATATATATAGAGAGAGAGAGAGAGACAGAGACAGACAGATAATTGACACTGAAGTTTTATATTTCTTAAATTTCTAATTCAAAGGAAGAAATATGCATAGCTGAGCAACTAGTATAACTAATTAGTGATGTCTAGATGTCTAGATTACTGTTTAGAGAGGTGCTCAGTTGAACAACTTCTATAATAAAATGGTGAGGTCTATACAATTCCCTGTCAATTTAGAAAAATCTTTTGAAGCCAGGGCCTTGATACTTTTTGTGCTGCAGTTTTTGGTGAAACACAAGATTGTGCGAGTGCAACAGCATCTATATTTGATAGACCTTGAAAAACAGGATGTTGTAGGAGCAGCCAACATGTTAGAAGTATGTTTATATTTTGTTAAAGGATATTCATTGTTAGGATAGCAGAAAGAGAAATGTAGTTTCCATGTACAGAATACATATAATTTCATTTATGTACGATTAACAAGAACCTATTTTATTTCCAGTGCAAACTAGATTGAAAGAATACAAAAGAAGAGAATTGGGAGTATGTAGAAATATTCTTATTGTACCAATGTATGTTTGAAGTTTCTAAGAGAAATTAAAGTCTGTGAAAGACTTACATATTTGATGGTTTGGTTTTATGGCATATCAACCCCTGTAGGCCACTTAACGCCAAATCCATTTTTATGTAAATAATCTGTTCTATTGAAAACAGTTCAGTTTAGTATAAGTACACAGTTTAATTGTCAAAAACATTTACATTTCAAACTATTCAAGCAGTTATATGTAATAATTCAGTTAAGTGTAAATACAGATTTAATGTCGAAAAACAGTTCTATTTCAAATAATTCAGTTAAGCATAAGCACGCAGTTTAAGTGTAAGTACGGTTTAATTGTCAAAAACGTTTCTATTTCAAGCTATTCAGTTTACTCAATTCATTTTACCATAAGTATGCTGTTAGTTCTATTTAACCCATAGATAGGGCCATATCAGGTATTACCACTCCGGGCCAGAGTGGACCTGGGAGCGATGGCAATGAAGAGGTACTCCGCATTCCCCAAAGCTCCAGCACTGCTGGAACCTCACCATCAGATTGTTTAGTGTCATATCCAGGACATTCGTTAGTGGGGGTCTTACCCCTCTGCAGAGAAGCAGTCGGTGAATTCTACAGCCCCAGCCGACTGGGCAATTACATATTTGAGAAGAGGGCTTTAGTGCTTATGTGAAATTATTGAATATACATGTTTGTGAGAAAGTAAGTTTCAAGCATTGTACATTGTATAGTATTTTGTGGTGTCATGATCATTCCATAATTTTTCTTGTTGCCCAGTCAGCTGGGGGTGTAGAATATACTGTCTGCTTCTCTGCAGAGGCTAAGACTCCCCCAACGAGTGTTCTGGATATGACACTAAACAATCTAATAGTAAGGCTCTAGTAATGTTGGAATCTTAGGGAATGTGGAGTACTCCTTTATTGCCATCACTCCCAGATCACTTCCAGAATGGTAGTACCTGATAGGATCCTATCTATGGGTCAAATAGAACTAAACTTTTTACTTATGATAAACTGAACTGCTTGAAATAGAACTGTTTTGACATTGAAATTGTACTTATGCTAAAATGAATTGTTTGAAATAGAACTGTTTATATGCAGGAAAATGGATTTGGCATTAATAACCTACAATAATTGATATGCCATAAAACCCAACCCAACCAAACCAAACCAAATCTAATTTTTCTTCAATATTGGTTAATTTCATAATATTTTTGCTTGAAAAAAATTTTACCATTAATTTAAATAATTTACCCTAGCCAGAATGTTCAGCAATTAAAATCTTTGGCTTCTAATCTGTTGTTTGTTCATTTACTGCTAGAAAAGAACCTAATATAAACATTCTCTAAGTGTACTGATTCCATAATTTTTGCCAGGGTAAGATAGTCAGTATTTGAGTTTTGGTAAAGGCAAAGTATTGAATACTTGATTACACATCCAAGATACTGTTTCCCTGGAAGATGAACACATTATAAAATCTTTTGAAGAATAAGAGCCTCTCAACTTCAGCTTTTTTTTTTTCTGAAGAGTGGGTAGGTGGGAAATGCGATGAATAGCGGATGAGTGTAAGGTTAAAATATAATTCTACTGAAAAGTAAAGAGGCAAATGTAAGTCAAATTTGGGACACAAGCAGTTAGTTACCTGATTTTCTCACCCTTGAAACCATTCCCACTTCTTTAGGAGTTCAAAAAGAAGCACTCAACCGATATTTTTATGCCTGGGATGAATAAGCTGTAGCTAACACTTATGTAACCACAGAGAATGGAATCATGGGTAATATAACACCGAAAAAGTTGAAAAGACTTTGGTAAATTCTTATGACAGGACAACATAATTATTCTCTTCACCGTTTTTTTTTTTGATGATTTAAGAAAAACAATGACACAACATATACATATATATATATATATATATATATATATATATAATTGGAAGAAAAACTCAACAGTTCTTCATTTGAATTTATTTCAGCTGGTCACTGTATGAGAAACCAACCTATTCAGATAGCCATCACACAATGAAGATTAGAAATTTATAAATCTACATATTAATCATTGTACATTAAGCACTCCTGGAAATTTATAAGAATCCTCATACACATTCTCAAATTGAATCATTTCCAACTCATCTTCTTGGATATATATATATATATATATATATATTTTTTTTTTTTTTTTAAACAATCATAGTAATATTTTGCATATATGATTTTATGATAATATTATATCTACATCAACACTCATTATCATTTTATTTTTAATATAGGGCTTTTTTGTTTTGTTTTTTTATTAAGGAGCTCAAATTCGTGTTTAAGGCATGTGGAGCTGATTTTTCATAAGAAAGAGGTTAGAATTTTAGCAGTGACAATTACTATTTGGTGAGGGCACTGTCTGTTCTAGATGTCATTAGTCACATTGTGAGTTTGATCCGAATGCACTAATCATCCATCATCATGTTGTGCCGGTAGCATGGATATCCCTGACCCTCTCTCGCCACTTCTCCCTATCGTTCATCGCCTCTGGCAGGTCTTCAGGGCTACATCCTGTATCCTCATATAAATGCACTAAATTCTCTCTCTCTCTCTCTCTCTCTCTCTCTCTCTCTCTCTCTCTCTCTCTCTCAATATATATATATATATATATATATATATACTTTCTTTAAGAAAAACCACAAACCGGTCACATTAGGATTATAAATTTATTTCCATCCTGTTACGCATTTTTGAAAATTTCAAAAACACGAAAAAAATTTAACAGGACTTCTTCAGATCCTATGGATAAAACAAATCAGAATAGACACAGAAAAAGGTGGGAGGGGATAGAAGAGGGGTGAAGAGTTATCTCCTTATTTAGCCCACTTCCGTTTTTATTTTAATTTCGGTGAGAAATGTTGTAAATTTATTTCAAAAAATTTTTTTAAATTTTTATTTTAATTTTTAAATTCTAATTACATTTTGACTAAAACTTATATGAAATACCCCATATTCTGATCACAAATAATCTACATTATTATTTGTGTACAGAATATGAGGTATTTCATATAAATCAATAGGAGTGCTCAATGCATAGCTATTGTTATATATTCCTTTTCAGGTTTATACAATAAACCTCACATACAGAGCGTATACAATGCAAAGTAACTTGAAAAAAACTTAAACCTGGTTAAATTGTCATTATAAATCTATTTCAGTGAAGAATATAATCTTCATCTCTTCAGATGACTTACATGTTTGATTTGAGGGTGAAAAACACCAAATATGGATTACAGTATATATGCATATATAATTTATTTAATAAATTATCAGCCAAAAAGGAAAGAGAGTTAAAACAATAAAGCATTAAAAGAATTAAGAACACAGAAAAAGGATGTTCCTGGAAATTGACCCATCCTAATTTGAACATATGCTAGATTTTTCATAACAGGTGAACTTTTTTGAATAATGTAAGCTTACAAACTAAATTATTATCTTTTTATTTTTCTGTTTACTCCTTTGACATGTGTTAAATCCCTAAGTTACTTGGGCCATCATCCTCTTAAAAAAAAAAAAAATACAGGTGCCCTTAATTCATCAATAGGAACAATGTCTATTTTGTTAATGTGGTGGGGCTTATAGCAATCTAATCTAGCATTAACCCAAAAATGGTCGAAGGGAACTAACCACTTTAAAAATTCAAAAATTCTTAATATGAACTAATTTACAAGATACCAAAACACCCTTTCACTATATAAAACCACCCATAATGTTACTCAATTAATTATTGAAATAAATGTTATTTTTTACTAGTAAAATTCACCCAACATCAATATCGCATTTTTTTACCTTGAGTTGGAACCTCCATAGATTTTAAACAATATATTCTAAATTTACTTTTACGTCTACATTTAAACACCAGCTGGTTACGTGCATTAAGTAGTAGACTGGGGTCCTTAAAATTAATTATACTAATTTTTTCCTCGATACACAAGTTACATCTGCTATTAAAGCTATTTGCAGTTGAAGATTGACAAACTATTTTCCACTTAATTTGAAGGGTTAGTCTCAGATACTTGAGGTTCCAAAATATTTAGATAGGGTAGTTTGGTTCCAAAGCTGAAAATTGGAGAAAGAATATCAGTGATTATACAGACTTTGTTTTCAATCCCCTGCTGAAATACCAATGTATTCTCCCCCTATATCATTATTATTTTCCATGGTGGAAATGCATGCGTGGTAAACGATATTCTCTGAGTTACACCGTTTGCTCATATATCTATGTACATATATATATATATAAACATACTTATCTGTAAGTACACACACATATATATATACCTATAAATATATGTATACATATAAACATATATATTTACCCAGTTGGCTGGGGCTGTAGAATACAATGAGTGCATCTCTGCAGAGAGGTAAAACCTCCCCCAACGAGTGTCCTGGGTATGACTCTAAACAATCTGATGGTGAGGTTCCAGTGATGCAGGAGCTTTGGAGAATGCAGAGCACCTCTTCATTGCCATTGCTCCCAAGTTCACTCTGGCCTGAAGTGGTAGCACCTGATATGGCCCTATATGGGTCAAATAAAACTAAACTGCGTACTTATGCTAAACTGAATTACTTGAAATAGAACTGTTTTGGTATTTAAACTGCATTCTCATGCTAAATTTAATTGTTTGTATTAGAATGGTTTGACTCAACTTGAAAATAGAAAATGAAATAGAAATGTTTTTGACAATTAAACTGCGTACTTATGCTAAACTGAATTGTTTGAAATAGAACTGATTATTTGTATAAAAATGGATTTGGCTTTAAATAACATACAAAGGTTGATATGCCATAAAACCAAAACAACCAAACCAAATCAAACCAAATATATATATATATATATATATATATATATATATATATATATATATATATTATTTCAAGAAAAAAAACAATATTTGATCACATTAGGATAATAAATTTATTTCCATCCAGTTAAGAGCATTGATATGACTCAATACTTCAAAAGAATTTTAACAGGACTTCTTTTGGAGTTTTGATTCATATCAAACATGATAGAAATAAATTTATTATCCTAATGTGACCGAATAATGGGTTTTTTTTTTAAATAATATTATTTGCTCTGTGGATTTTCTTTACATTGAGCACTTTACCAGGAATATTTAAATATTCTAAATGTGAATATTTTATTTATTTGGCAGGAATAAGGAAGTCAATACACCAGAGTTGATTGGCCAAATAGTTAGGGTTAGGGTTACTATGTTGAGGTTTTAAGAGAGTTTAGTAAGAGATTCTGTCGGAAGAGGCCAACACTCTTCAAATCGGCTCAGTGGCATTTCCACGAGGACAATGCACCAGTCCACAACTCAGTCCTTGTCACAGACTATTTGACCAAGATGGGCATCAAGACAGTTCCTCAACCTCCCTATAGTCCAGACTTTACTCCCAGTGACTTTTGGTTATTCCTTAAGCTCAGAGGCTGTCGTTATGAAACAATTGAGGAGATGAAAGAGGCTGTGATGAAGGTCATTGATACGCTCACACAAGAGGACTTCCATGGGGCCTTCCAGAAGTTGTTAGAATGGTACAAGTGCATTGCAGCTGGAGGAGATTACTTCGAAGGGGACTAGAGTTTCATGTGTGTACTATCAATAAAGGTGCCCATACAAAGAATGTCTGGAAACTTATCGTATGCCCCTAGTATATATATATATATATATATATATATATATATTACTTTCTCCTGTCAGCTTTATTATTAAAAGTTTCACGAATTAAGAATATAATTGGTAAATGAAACCTGACAGTCCTGTGTTTCATCTGATTGTTGTATTGTTGATACATCAAAGATTAGATAATTAAGTTGACATCAGAAGGTGAAATAATTCATTTTAGGTTTTATCATGCTCTGCTGGCCAGTACTTGAACACTTTCTTGATTTAACGAACATGCTCTTATGTGTTAATCAATGTTTAAATTTGATTCATTCGTAAATGTTTAATCATAATCAGAACTATTATCTTAACAATGTTCCACTGCACTTTTTATGATTTCATGTATTCCTATATAATACTATTAATTCATACACAATGATATGATTTCAAGTATTTCATTCAAATTCTAATAATTTATACACAATGATATGATTTCAAGTATTCTTTTACAATTCTATTAATTTGTACATAATTAAATGGTTTCAAGTAACTGATAATAATAATCTTTAGTAAATGATTAAAGCTTCAAGTAATTATTCTTAATGTCACTAATTTGCTCACAGTTATCAAGTTTAATATATTCCAATCAGATACAAACGATTTTGAAACAGTTTTATTCAACCTTTACACAGGACCCTAACAAGTACTTTCATTCTGGCTTGGTATTTCATAACTATTCAGAGCTTCAGAAACGAAACCTCACGACCAAACATTGTTTCGTGTCATACCCCGGATAGATCCATGGTTGTATTATTGAGTGAGCTTAATATTTTGGACAATTTTATCATTTTTGGTAACCCTAACAATCTCTCCATCATACTCAAAACAAATATACACTCTTGATACACACACACACACACACACACACACACACACACACACACACACACACACACATATATATATATATATGTATGTATTATTGCCTATAAGTTAGTACATCTTGAACAAATGTTTTTAGAATGTTAATTTTCTTCTGAACCAAAGGTAGTGGAATTTTATTATATCAAGTGGAGCATGATACAATCAAATTGGATATTACTACCAAGGAGTTATTTATTATTATTAAATTAGGAATATTAGTTGGAGAAATGCTGTTTCCTTTCAACAATGAATATAATTTCAATTATATTCAATTAACAATGACATATTTTATAGCCTGAGCAAACAAAAAAGAAAAGATATGAAAGAAGTAAATGAAGTTATTTGCATAGAAATGTCCTTATCATATGTATGTAAAGTTCCTAAGAGATATGAAAGTTTGTGAGAGACTTGCATTCTTAAGATTAATTCTTTAGTTGTTGGTTGTGTGGAATTAAATATGCCTGTGTGAATGCAAGTCAATTCAGAGCATTGTAAGCGGTAAACTGCTCTGTGTTGTCATGTTCAATACAAGGTTTGTTGGGGGATGAAAAGTCCATGTCTTGGAGGATGGGACAAGTTTTTTCTCTAGGACATTCTGCAAATAAAGAGGTTGATATTTTTGTGTCTTTATCTTATATATTGTTTTGACAATGTCATAAAGTGGTCATGTGAGGAAATCTTTTGGTAGATAGGGGTAGTAATCCCACATTGTAACCAAAAATATGAATGTGTAATATTTCAAATATAAGAGTTGAGTAGATTGGTGTTTTATGGCATATCAATCCTTGCAGGTTATTTAATGCCAAATCCTATTTATGTACATATATATATATATATATATATATATATATATATATGATTTGAAAGCAAAGATATTGTTGGCTACTTTATTTTTAATTGAGTTGTTAGAGCTCATTTGCAAGTATACAACTAAACGGTACACCATGTAGAATTCAATGTAAATCAGAGATACCTCAGAAAAATCTCGGTACTTATTTTGCTCAATTAATCTCAGGTTGAGTATCTTTTGCCATCATCAAGATGTGCTAACAACATGGATTCCTTTGACTCTGTCTCTGTCTCTCACCATCTGTTCGGATTATCCATCACTCTTGGTATGTCCTCTGGATTGCATCCTGTGTTTTTGCATAGGGCTGAGGAATGAAAGTCTTTGCTGGTCAACAAACACTGGTGTGTCCATGTGTAGGAGTCCATAGAGAAACATCACTTATGAGTTTGTCCTTGCTTCTCTAGCATGTCTTGCTCAATTTTCTTGGATGGTTTATAAGATAGGAGGTAAGTGGCCATACAACTATGGTTTTGTAGGGTGCTCCTTTCAGGATTTGTTCAGAATAGCATGCAGCATCCTTGTATAATCACCATTTAGCTTTTTCTCCAAATGTTTTGTAAGAGTCCAAGTGGTGCAGCCATACTGTAGTAATGACATGACTACAGCTTAAAAAAAATTATATTTAATTATAATCATTTGTTTGCACACCGTTAAATGACTTCAAGTATTGCTATCTAACAGTATAAATTCTATTTATTATGTATTCCTATATAATATGAATAATTTGCTCACAAATGTATAGTTTTAAAAAACTAATGATGATAATCCTTGTAAATGATTGAACAGTTCTATTTGGGACCATGACATGTACTACCTAACCGAGTCAGAGTGGACCAAGAAGTAATAGCAGTGTAGGGGTACTCCACATTCCTCAAAGTTTCAAAACTGAAGCCTCACTATCAGATGCTGTTTAGTATCATACTCAGGACACTCTATAAATAAATAGACTCATATATATTTATAAAATTTTATTTTTGGTTGCAGATTTTGGTTATATATATATATGAAATAAATGATTTTAACTCAATTCAATTTGATTTATATTTTAATTTAATTACATGCAAAATGGAAACCTTTATATGCAGAAAACTTTTCCCGGGTAAATGTGGTCTGACTCTCAAATTAGATATTGTACACACTTGCCATGCCCAATTAGGTGCAGTCTATGCCCAGATCTTTAGATCTGGGATATATTCCTTTTTATTTGAGCTATTCCATCCTTGGCACTTGTGATATAATAAGTTTGATATTGTTTACAGAATGATGACATCAAACCTTAATGAGAGATATATTTCATCAAAATTTTTTTAAACGTTTGCTGATAAGTCTATCCGAAATAGCTTTTCAAAAGGAACTCTTAACTCCACAATGCATTTTCATATTCACCATTTTGATGAGTAGATCTAGATATGTGACAAAGTGATTAGAAATACAAGACTTATGTATGCTTGTTTGTTAGGTTTGTTGTTTAATGGCATATCAACCTTCTTGGGTTATTTAATGCCAAATCAATCCTTCTTGAAGAAAAGTAGTAGCACTATTCAACCCATTGCAAGGAAGATAAGAAGGTTCATACCTTTCCCAAGGGTAATTGTCTGAAAGTGAACGAATAGCAAGACTGGAGTTTGAATTTACTTACTACAACATCCGCAGTCTATCGCGTTTATCATTACGCCATGAGGACACCTCCACTTACATTGGTGAAAAAGAAAAAGATAGACGGGAACAACACAAAGATGTTGTGTGCTGTTTTGAAGAAATCCAGGAAGCAGCAACCCAACAAAACAACAGCTGTACAACTTCTTACATCACATCTCACAAGCCATCCTAGTAAGATGAGCAAGACGTACTGAGCTCTGCTGGTGAAGGAAGAATGAACTAATAAGTGATGTTTTCCTATGGACTCCTAAATTTAGCTTCATCAGGTCTGTGCAGATACTGGATGCTATCTAGAGGACTTGCCCAGAAAAGTGGCTGATAGCAACAATTGGTAAGAGAGAGAGTCAAAGGAATCTGTTACATCAGTATATAACAATTATATATATATATATATATAATCAAGGAAAATGGAAAAGAATCTGATGGTATGTAAATATATAAATATGAAAAAAAAAACAAAGTACTCAAAATATGATTTTAACAATAGTTGATTTATTTGCCAATGTTAAACATTTCGTTTTTTTCTGTCAAACCATCATCAGAATTATTTACATACTGATCAAGTCTTATGTCTCGGATCATAGCATTTTTTGTGTGCACACTGCCTAGGATCAAAATTTTAGATAAATACTGTGGAGAAAAGGATTGGATTCATGCTATTATCCAGAGCAATAGAGCAAACTAAACAGTTTTAATTTGAATTTGGCTCTCTGATTCTGTTTCGGGGGAGTCCCATGGTGTAACAGCTAAAGTGCTTCAAAGTAAGTGATTGGTTTGGTTTGGTTTCTTTGTTTAATGGCATATCAACTTCTGCAGGTTATTTAATGCCAAAGCCATTCTCCAAGAAAAGCAGTAGTAGTGCTATTTAACCCATAGCTGGGAGGATTAGGGGGTTCATACCTTTCCCAAGGGTATTTGCCCGAAAGTGAACGTAATAGCGTGACTGGAGTACGAACTCGCTTACTACGATTCCGCAGTCCATCGCTTTAACCATTACACCACGAGGACACCCCCTCAAAGTAAGTGAGTTTGAACTCTAGTCGCATAATTACATTCATTTTGGATAAATACCCTTGGGAAAGGCAGGAACCCTCTTATACTCGCAGTTATGGATTGAAAAATACAACTATTGTACTTCTAAACTGAGGGATTTGGCATTAAATAACTCACAGAGGTTGATATGCCATTAAACATAGAAACCAAAACCAGATTCTGTTTTCTGCATGGATATTTAAGTTAGGTTTATTTTAATTTCTTGCACTATTCCAAGTAGATCACCTTTCCCTCCCACTCACTAGTCTTGTACTCCTTTTGAGCTTATGCCCAGTTGGCTTTGGTAATAGAATGCACCAACCAACTGTATCTCTGCAGAAGGATAAGACCTCGCTGCAATGAGTGTCTTGTATATGACATTAAACAATCTGATGGTGAGGCTTCAGTAATGCTGGAACTTTAGGCAATGTGCAAGGCCCCTTCGTTGCGAGTGCTCCCAGGTCCACTCTGACCGGAAATGTTAGCACCTGAAAGGGTCATATCTATGGATCAAATAGAACAGTTTGACATTAAATTTGATTGCAAATAAATGACAAATGCTAAATTGAATTGCTTGAATTAGAACTATTTGATCATTTAACAGTGTTGGTTGGTTGGTTGTTTGTTTGGGTTTAATAGCATATCAACCTTTGTAGGTTATTTAGTGCCAAATTCATTTTTATACAACAGTTCTATTTCAAACAATTCAGTTTAGCATAAGTACACAGTTTAATTGTCAAAACATTTATATTTTAAGCTATTCAGTTCAGTCAGTCAGTTCTAATTCAAACAATTTAGTTCCGTATAAGTATAATTTTTGTTTACACACTGTTAAATGTAAAAAAAATTCAGTTTAGCGTAGAACAGTTTCAATGTCAAAAACAGTTCCATTTCAAACAATTCACTTTAGCATAAGTACACTCTTTAGTTCTATTTCACCCATAGACAGGACCCTATCAGGTGCTACCACTCCAGACCAGAGTGGAGCAATGGTAATGAAGGGATACTCAACATTCCCCAAAGCTCCAGTAATACTGGAACCTCACCATCAGATTGTTTAGTGTCATATCCAGAACACTCATTGGGGGGTCTTACCTCTCTACAGAGATACAGTCGGCATATTTTACAGCCCCAGCTGACAGGGCCAAATTTAACTGTGTGTAAACAAATGACTTGTGTTTAATTGAACTGTTAGTGATACATAACAATACTTGAAACTAGTTGACTTATGTTCACAAATCATATATATCTAATATAGTATAAACCGGATTTGGCATTAAATAACCAATGATGGTTGATATGCCATCAAACTAAAGCAAACCTTTCGAGCAAGTTTGCTACAATTACTTTTACATGATTCATCATTTCATCTCTTTCTCCAGATTCTGTTGCTCACTATCTGTTTTTGCTTTTATATAATTGGTCCTTATAAAATATCATTTTCATTCTATGTGAGCTGTTCACACCAGTTTTAACTGATGGCTTTTCACTAAATTCTGAGTGGCAGCAAGTTTTCTTAGGTCTCCAGGATTCTTTTAAATATTTTAGTTCATCTGAACAGTGCTATCATCAAGATGATGTTGATTCTTACACTGATCTTCATTTCCTCCAATCTTTTTCTATGATCTTTTGGGACTGTTCTGAGCACACCAATTGGTAACACCATCATCTTCATGTTCCACAGCTTTTTTTAACTCTTTGGCAAGATCCAAGCATTTTTAAAAGTTTTCACTTTCATTTTTCTCTGATTTTTCCTAGCTGAAACAGTAAGATCCATTAAAGAACAAATTATTATTCTACTCTTTTGAGAGTTTTTCACTCCACCATTAACTGATGATTTCCCACTGGAGCCTGTGTGACAGCAAGTCTCACGTCTCCAGGACTCTTCTTAATATTCTGGTCGATCTTAATAATACTGTCATTTGGATGGTCTCTACTTGTCCTCTTATTTCCAAGTCTTCCAGTCCCTTTATCAATCCTTTAGTGACTGTACTGAGTGCACCAATTACAATGGATATCACCATTACTTTCATATTCCATAGATTTTTCAGTTCTTTAGTAAGCTCCAGGTATTTACCTTTCTTTTCGTTTTCTTTCATTTATACCCTGTGGTCAGCCGGAACAGGAGAGTCAACTACTTGGCAGGTTCTATTTATTTTGAAGACTATCATTAGATCTGGTTGTCAGGCTGAGATTAGATGATCTGTTTGTATCTCAAAACCCCGAAGGAGTTTGTGCATTTCATTCTCTAGGACAGATTCTGGGTTGTGGATATACCATTTGTTCATATGGTCAAATTTCAATTTATTGCACAATTCTCAATGGATCACCTTGTCCACCCAGTCATGTCTATGCTTATACTCTTTTAGCGCTAATTTGCTGCATTCCCTTATGTAAATGATCGTTTCATATCTATCACGACATAACCTACATAGGCTGCTTTGTGGCATCTTATCTATTCTTGCTTTGATTTAGTTGGTCCTTATCTGGTCTTGCTTTGATATAGTTTATTATTATTATCTAATACCCTTGGGAAAAGTATGAATCCAATTATTCTTCCTCCCCCTATAGGTAAATAGTCGGACGGACTGGGTTCTTCAGCCTTGGTGAGGCATCTAGTATAGGAGAATGAAAACTCTGAATTCAAACCTGTTAAACACCGCTTAAAAATTGACCTTGTGTCATATCCTGTCCGAGTGGAGGGGTCGGTAAATAGGATTATTATTATTATCATTATTTAGTTTTCAGCTTTGCTTTTGCTTTCGGACAATCTTTCAGAAGGTTTTTATACAAGATCTCTGAAGGGAGACGGTATTATTATATGCATTCCATTTAGTTATTTTTTTGGCTGCATCTTTTTGGGTAATATTTTTCAGTCAAATTAGTAGCACACTCCCAAGGAGATGAGCAGTTCTGCAAAGTGCAACTTTTGGTATTTCATATAGGCTGGGACTGACAGGTATCTTGTTAATATGCTTACTTGTCCCTTTCTTGATCGTAGTCAGGGCTCTCACAATTACTGGCATGGTGAAAGTCTCAAGGTACTACATTTTTTCAATTTCAATTCTGTATTTTGGCACACATATATACATTTATGGAAAAGTGCAAACATAGCAATTAAAAAAAATCTCAGTTGAATATTTCTCGCAAAGAAAAGGGATATATGCTTTAATGAGTAATTAGTTAATGACTGTTTTTAATTACATTAATTATTCTCAAATCTCAACATATATATATGTGTGTGTGTGTCTCACAATGCAAGTAGTCACTAAGCCAAGTCGGCTGGGATTGTAGACTATAACAACTGCCCCCGCCACTGAGGGGTAAAACCCTCCCCCAAAGAGTATCCTGATTATGATGCTTAACTATCTGAGGATGAGGTCAAGTCCTTGAGCTTTAGAAAATGTGGAATTCTCTTTCATTGCCATTACTCCCAGGTCGACTCTATCTGTGAATGGTAGTAACTGTTAGAGCCTTATCTATGAATCAAATAGAAGGATTAAATGAGTTACTTAAAACTATTCTTTTGGGCAAATACCCTTGGGAAAGGTATGAAACCCCTTATCCTCCTAGCGATGGGTTAAATAGTACCACTACTGTTCTTCTAAGAGAATGGCTTTGGCATTAAATTACCTACAAAGATTGATATGCCATTAAAAACAAAGAAACCAAACCTTAAAACTATTTAACTTGTGTGCAAACAAACAAATAATGTTGAATAGAATTATTAATGTTAGATAGGAATTCTGTGGGTAAACAAATCAATGATGTTAAATAGAATTATTAGTGTTTAATAACAATATCTGAAACCATTTAACTGTGTGCAAACAAATGACTTTTGGTTCATAGAAAAATAATGTTACCTACAAACTATTCACTTACAAATCATAGGCATTAAATAACCTACAAGGGTTGATATGCCATAAAACATAACTGACCAACCAATCAACCTTGATATAAATTCAGGAAAAATTAAGTGATAGATTTTGTCAACAGCAAGATATGAATTATAATGCATAATTAATTAAGTTGGTGGAATTGATATGCTCAGATAAATTTCTTTCAAAACTGCATGCAGTAAATTTGATTGTAACATTACAAAGGTTTCTGGAAAAAAAAACTTGACTGTAACATTTCAGAATATTTGTATGTGTGTATCTCAGTCTGTTCAGATCTATCTATCTATCTATCTATCTATCTATCTATCTATCTATCTCAGTCTGTTCATATCTATCTGTTTATCTATATATCCCAGTTTATTTGTATCTATCAATCTATCTTTCTATCTATCCCAGTCTGTTTTTATCAATCTATCTATCTAACCCAGTCTATTTGTATCTATCTCAGACTGTTGATTTCTATCTATCAATCTCAGTCTGTTCAGATCTATCTATCTATCTATCTATCCTGTGGAGGCGTGTTTTGTGTATTTGATATTATTATAGGAAATGGAATCAGCATCTCGAGTTCAAAGCCTGGACAGAGCAATTTGCATTTTCCTTGACACTAATGCCTTGGAAAAGTCATCAATCTGTCTATTCTCTCAGCTGTCAGTTATGGGTAAATGTTTGGTTAGATTGAGTTTTGTTAAGCTTTGGTTAAGCAAACAGTCTAAGAGAAGAAAAACTCTTAATTAAAACGAGTTGTGCTCTACTTATTGACCTTGTGTCACGTCCTACTTGTGATGGACATTTTGAGTAAATACATACTGTTTTATATGTTTATATTTTAAACAACAATGAAAACGAAAATTTACATTGAGGTTTTGGAGCACAAGGCTCTGTAATACTGTTTCTTATGTTTTGTTACAGATCTATCAAGAAAACATCCAACCATTTCATAACTGTGACTATTACTTTTCCAATGACAGTTCTATCCAATTCTTAAATTTATGTCTCTGCTAGAATTGAGAAGGGATTGTTTCAGAATTAATAGAAATAGTTTAATGGTCATTGATGCTCATAAAGAACTTTCTGTTAAAATCTTTTATTTACTCATGTTTACATTCCTATATATATATATATATATATATATATACTTTAAGAAAAAACAACGAAACCAGTCACATAGGATTATAAATTTAAGTGGACCAAGAATACTATATATATATATATATATATATATATCATAACAGTGTTAGTTGACTCTAAATCACTTTGTGGGTTTGTGTTGAACCAGGTGCCATATAATATGGAGTCTGCTCAATATCTCGGATAAAGCTATTATATAATAATAATAAATAAATATATATATATTAGATATATATATTTAATTCATGGAATTTAGACGGCGACCCCTGGGTTTCATGGAGTTTTTTGCAAAACAACAATCATCGGGCAGTTAAGAAAATGAATTGAAAATCGAAAAATAGAGTCAAAAAACCATTGGGATTTTGTAGGAATCTTTACGTGTGATTGTAAGTGTGTGGGTGTGCGCGAATACTTGTGTGGCTTATAGTTGCATATTATTGTGTGTATGTTTGGGTGTAAGTGAAGGTACAAAGGCAGTGTGTTGTTTTAACTGGATATAAATTCATCTGTGTATCTTATTTTTTTGCTACATTATTTTATTTCTGTATGTGTTGGTGACTATAGCTAAGGAACAAAACATCATCATTGTGTATATATATATATATATATATTCATAGATAAAACATGCACACACACATACACATATACATGTTTTATTTGACACATAAACTTCTAAATAAACAAATACCAGATCAAAACCATCACAACTAATTTGAAATACAACCTATCTATGCTTAACATATACCACTCAAATAGAGAGCTCAGTGCTTGGTATTTATGATAGTAGAGATCAGTTGAAGAGACTTTGATACCAGAAAATAATTTTAATTCAACAAATGTCTTATGTTACCAGTTTATTTTTCATGACTTCAAATCAGTGTTTGAAATTTATATTTCAGTATATCGCACTTGCTAAGGATTTTTAAACTTTTTAGAAACTTCAAAAATATTTTAAACATTAATTATATCACTCACATGTGAAACAGAATTCTACTAACAGTAATAGAATGCCAAGATCTTTCTGCAATTTTTACTTCATTTTTAAATTTGAATATAAATCAGAAGATACAGCATCACATATTAAAACTGTCCTGATGACGGTTTAATAGGAAAACCGAAACACTAAATATTGGCAAATAATTCAACTATAAATAAACTCATTCTTAGAATACATTAAACTCAGTCGGCTGGGGCTGTAGAATACAGTGATAGAATCTTTGCAGAGGAGTAAGACTCCTCCAAATGAATGCCCTGTACATGACACTAAACTATCTGGTGGTGAAGCTCCAGTAATGCTGGAGCTTTGGGGAATGCAGAGTATCTCTTCCTTGCCAACACTCCCAGGGCCACTCTGGCCCAGAATGGTAGCACCAGATTAGATCTTATCCATGGGTCTAATAGAACTGTTTGACATTTAAACAGTATGCAAACAAATGACTTATGCTAAATTGAATTGTTAGAAATAGAACTGTTTCACAATTTAATTTTGTGTAAACAAATGACTGATGTTTGATCAAATTGTTAGTGATAAATAGCAATACTTGAAACCATTTAACTGTGTTAAAAAAATGAGCTTAGGCTCATTTAAAATGTTATCAAGCAAAAGTTTTGGCCTAGTGGGTAGAGTGTTTGCCTATGATCTGGGTAGACCTGTGTTCAATCCCAGGTCACGTCATACCAAAGATTTTTAAAATGGTACTTGATACCTCCTTGCTTAACACTCAGCAATATAAGGTACGTATCGAGGGTAAAGTGGAGTAATCCAGGGAAAGGAGTAGCACCCTCCCCAACACATCCTTGTAGTAGCTATTGAAAGGGGAGCCTTTTGGTCGCCCTTGACTATGGTCACCAGCTTACTTACATATGTGTGAAGAAAATTTGGTATTAAATAACCTAAAATGGTTGAATACCATAAGACCAAACCAAACCAATCTGAATATTTTGTTTTGTTTTTTATATGTATATATTTACAAACTGACAGATTTATTCCTATGAAATTATTCAATGAGTAGAAATAGAAAGGATAGCTTTGGTTTTATGGCATATCAACCATTTTAGGTTATTTAATGCCACATCTAGTTTGTACATATATATGATTTGTAAAACCAAAGTCCAAAAAATGATGAACAGTTCCAAGTCTTGCTTTGTATTACTGAAAATCCAATTAAACATCAGTCATTTGTTTACAAACAGTTAAATGAACAAACAGTTCTATTTCAAACAATTCAATTTTGCATAAGTCAAAGTTAAATGGTTCAAAATATTGCTATGTATTTCTTACAAATCAATTAGACATCAGTTATTTGTTTACACACAATGTCAAACAGTTCTATTTCTAACAATTCAATTTAACATAAGTCATTTGTTGGCACTCAGTTTACATTTGACCTATAAATAGGACCCTTTCAGATGCTACTACCCTGAACCAAATTGGGAGCAATGACAATAAAGGGATACTTTGCATTCCCTAAAGCTCCAACATTACTGGAGCCTTTCCATCAGATTGTTTAGTGTCATATATAGGACACTCGTTGGGGGAGTGTCTTACCCCTCTGCAGAGATGCATTTGGTGTATTCTACAGTCCCAGCTGACTGGGCTAAATAGAAAGGAAGTGGTTTTAAGGAATTAAAAGTGTTTATTTACTCAATTTTATTACTTTAACTGGGTTACCTCCATTTGCAAATCAAGGTGTTAGCTAGGGTTTACTTTTAAATTTAATGTTGTAGCCTCACAGATACCGAAGAAAAGAACTCGGCAAACCAAGTTCAAACCAAGGATGAAGCTTTTTGCATTTCACATAGCACTACTACCCTTGGAAAGATCTGATTCAATCACTTTTTCCTCTCCAGCTACAGATAAGTAATAGGGCAGACTATATACTGGTATGGCAACCAGTCTAGGAGAAGGAAAATTCTAATTACAAATCAACTAATATCATCATCATGGCATGCTAACACCATAGATTACCTTGACTCAAAATTGTCATCTGTATCTCTCTGCCTTCACTTTTGGTAAATCCTCTAGATGCCATCCAGTGTTCGCACAGAGCTGTAGAATATGAATTTTTGCTAGACACCCAACTCAAGCATGTCTATGTGTAGGAATCTATTGGACGTCATCGCTTATGTGTTTGTCCTTATTTCATCAGCAGTACCCAGCATGTCTTGCTCATCTTACTTGGAATGGTTTGTGAGATATGAACTAAGTGGCCGTAAAGCTGTTGTTTTGTGGGGTGCTGCTTCCAGGATTTGTTTAAAACAGCATGCAGTATATTTGTATTGCTCCCAACTGACTTTTTCTCAAAGTATTTTGCTTAAAGTCCAGTCAGTGTGCTCCACAGCCCCAGCTGATTGGGTTGGTGCTCTCCAGAAGACAGAGAACAACTAATTTGAATTCATACGAAATGACAAGATGAAATAATCAAGCGATTCCAACCAACATGGGAAAAGAAAAGCAAGAACAAGAAGGAAATGAATTGTATCCAGCGATGAGGAAAACGTCAGACAGCCTGGCCAATAAAGAAATAAAGAAACTCTTTTTGGTAAAGGTTTTCAAAATAGAGGAGAAATAAATTCAGAATTCTTAATTGACCCGAATCCCAGATTCTTTCAGAGAATAATTAATTTCCTCATGGTCTCCAATGAATTTTTTTTATGATAATTGCCATATTTGATGGGATATATGATCCACGAGTTTGTTAAAATCATCCCTCACACACATTCACACACGATCAACAGGAAATATTAAGACAAACATTTTTGGATAGAATTTAAATGTTACTGGAACATCATCCACGTTTCCAATTTAGTTCATTTGAAAACATTTTTATCTTTACACTTATTGCAATTATAAGAAATTCTAATATTTGGGGTGCGGGGAATGTGTCTTATAAGCTATGAAAATCAGGGTTTTTTTTTTTCATTTATATTTGTTTATTTGTTTGGAAAGTCACGTGATAATTTTTGGAAAGAAAATAACATTTGTGTCTAAATTCAGAGTTAATTTTTCTCAATTTCTGGGGGCATCCTCGTGGTGTAATGGTTAAAGCGATAGACTGCGGAATCGTAGTACGCGAGTTCGTACTCCAGTCGCGCTATTACGTTCACTTTCGAGCAAATACCCTTGGGAAAGGTATGACCCCCCCTTATCCTCCCAGCGATGGGTAAAATCTAGGAGAATGGCTTTGGAATTAAATAACCTACAAAGAGTTGATATGCCATTAAACAAAGAAACCAAACCAATCAATTTCCTGATCCTATTTATTAGAAGTACCGGACATTGGCATGATGGTTAGAATGTTCGCCAATGGTCCGGGAGACCTGAGTTCAATCCCAGGTCAAGTTATACTAAACACTCAAAAAATGGTACTTGGCTTAACACTCAGCATTATAAGGTACAGATCAAGGGTAAAATGGAGCAATCCAGGGAAAGGATTAGCGACCTTCCCTACATCACGGTGTTGTAGAAATTGAAAATGGAACCTTCTGGTCACCCTCGACTACGGTCGCCAACTTTACTTACTTACTTATTAGAAGAAATGTTGTGAGCACTGCCAAAAGAGAACAATACCGAGAAACGTATTTTTCATGTCTACTCATCGACAAAGGCAAGAGGACATCATTTTCTAACAAAGTTTGGTTCTTTCAATGACAATGTTCTTTCTCTCGCTCTATCTCTCTCTCTCTCACACACACACACACACACAACTCCGTTCTTTGTACTCCAAGCAAGTGTCACTCTCGATCTGGTTTGCTGTTCAGTCGTTGACTTAAGACAGCCACCTGTCACTTTGAAGTTTTTTTTATGTACACAGCAACTGATTCATTTTCATAAGTGAGAATAACGTTAAGGACTCGAGCGCACGCATATTACAAATGACGTTCACCTTTTTACTTCATGTAAGTGAAAATCATCACAAAAAATGATACAAGTTCACAAGGAAAGAAATTCTTTTATTCCTTGTTGAAAGAATTTGAGATCCCGGAGAAGGAAAAACTATTCAAGTTGTGAAATTATCCGGCATGGATTCAAGAGGCAAGTGAATTGTTGATATGTATCTGACCTCCCACCCAACCAGAATGCAGCACAAAGCCATTTTATGGCGAGGACCCAGCACGAATCGAGACTCATGCGCAGCAGGTGCAAAAAATACTTGACCCCGTCGGCATTTCCCTAATAGGGCGCTTCAGACACCTGACAATAAAGCTAACCCTGTAAAGCAGGTAAAGCCTGGGGGACAGCCCTCTGAGACCAAGCATTCAATAAACAACTACCCACCCGTCACGAACTCCATGTGGGTCTTCCTGAAGGCATGTGAATTATTTCGCAGTGAACAGACCGCTAACAACTTTTGATGGGAAAGGGTTGGTTCAGCTCTCATGAGCAGATAGAAGAGTGTGATACAACAACATTTTTGCAAGCGAGGAATAGTAAGTTCAGTCCTTGGGATGCGCAGCTGCAACACCCTCAATAAGTCATATGAAAAGTAGAAAAGAACAATTAACAAAAATTATTCAGTTAACAATTTTGGGCAAAAGCCTTTCAAGATAGCAAAATGAACTATTCAGAATTCTTATAATTCGTATTGATCCGAATCCTAGATTCTTTCAACAAAAATTAAAACAATTAATTTCTAATTGTGATGGTGTCGACTCTATTAATGATAATTATGTTTTTGACAAATAAATTTAACGCTTGTCATATTTAAATGGTTTTTTTAATCCTCTCTATAAAAGTGTGACATTACTTTTTGAATAACTTATACTGACAGAAAACAAAATTGTGACTCTCAAAATGTGTTTCAAATTACCCAAGATTAAACGCACTATTGGTATAGCTAGATTATTTAAAGTGATCACCTTTAAAGATGAATAAGAGCACAGCTTCCAGATTAAATGGTGTGTCAAGAGCATTCAACCCCTTTGTATATACTAAACCAAGGTCATTATTTTCCATCAGTATATATATATATATATATATATATATATATATATATATATAAAGATTGTTGTTAGTCAAACGAGAGAAAAGCAAATATTTTAAAATTAAATGGTAAGCTGTCTGAATTTAGAATTTAGGCTTTTATCATATATATTTGTGCTCAACGTGTGTTTTCTTCAGGAGATTGCTAACAGCTTGGGTAGTTTTTGGTCCTTATTTTATAGGGAATTATTGTTTTGATAGGGGTGCGACCCTTTTTAACTCTCAGTCTCAATACACACACACACACACACACATATATATATATATATATTCTTGTTGGTATATTTTATTTAAGGTGTTAAACAATGCCTTCGTGTTGATATATTTATTGGCCTTTTATTTTCCATCAGCATATATATTTTTACTGTATGTTTCATCTCAGTATTTTCCTGTATATTTCACACCTTCCCATAATTTTCCTATATGTTTCATACCTTTCCTCTATTTTCCGATATATTTAATACCTTTCCGCTATTTTCCTGTATGTTTCATACCGTCGCACTATTTTCCCTTATGTTTCATAACTTCTCACTATTTTCCTGTATGTTTCATAATTTCCAATTATTTTCCTATATGTTTCATACCTTTCATTCCATCTCTCTATTTTCCTATACGTTTCATACCTTCCTCCTTTTTTTCTGTATGATTCATATTACCTCCCACTATTTTCTTGTATGTATTCATACAATTCCGCTATTTTCCTGCATGTTTCAACTCTTTCAGCTATTTTTCTGTATGGTTCATATATTCCCTCTATTTTTCTACGAGTTTTTTTCCTTACCACCATTTTCTACATATATTTCATATCTCCCCACAACTTTCTGTATATATTTCCTACCTTCCTCATATTTTTCTGTATGGTTCATATATTCCCTCTATTTTTCTACGAGCTTTTTTCCTTCCCACCACTTTCTACATATATTTCATATCTCCCCACAACTTTCTGAGTATATTTTATACCTTCCTCATATTTTTTCTAAATTTCATTCATTCCCCAACTTTTTCGGAATGTTTCATACCTCCCTACTATTTTCTCTATGTTTCATAGCTCCCCGCAACTTTCTATGTATTTTTCATTCATCCCCTTTATTTTTCTGTATATTTAATATCTTACCACGCTTCTCAGTTTTATACCTCCCCAACAAGTTATATAAGTAAAAAGTAACGTTGGCGACCGTAGTCGAGGGCGACTAGAAGGCTCCCTTTTCAATAGCTACTACACTGAGGTGTAGGGGAGGGCGCTATTCCTTTCCCTGAATTGCTCCACTTTACCCTTGATACGTACCTTATATTGCTGAGTGTTAAGCAAGCGGTATTAAGTACCATTTTAAAAGTCTTTGGTATGATGTGACCCGGTCTCTCGGGGGTCCCTGTGATGCAGAGGCTTACATGCTGGACTGGAACATCGTAGTGAGTTTGAACGTCAGTCGCGTTATTACGTTTACTTTGGGACTAATTTCCCCTTAGGAAAAACACATATTCCCTTAAGCTGTGAGTCAAACAGTAGCACTACTATTCTTCTACGTGGATAACTTTGGTATCAAATAACCCATGAAAGTTGATATACCATTAAACAAAGACACCAAACCAAACCAAACCAATGCATATATAGATATTTGATTTACAATATTCATGAAGAGAGAGAGAGAGAGAGAGAGAGAGAGAGAGAGAGAGAGTACTCAATATCAGTATTAGAGGATATGGAGAGTTGGGTTTTAATAGCATACATACTCAGCTTAGCGACTTCCACTTTTTCACCTATACAGTCATCAGACCAAGAACTCTTGGGATGATCATTGGATACGTAAGAAACTGACAGTCATAAGTTGGTTGGTTGGTTGGGTTTTATGACATATCAACCTTTGCAGGTTATTTAACGCCAAATCCATTTTTATACAAATAGTTCTATTTTAAATAATTCAGTTTAGCATGAGTACACAGTTTAATTGTCAAAAACATTTCTATTTCAAGCTACTCGGTTCATTCAAACAATTCTAATTCAGCTAATTAAGTTTAGTATAAGTACATATTTTGTTTACACACAGTTAATGTCAAAACAGTTCAATTTCAAACAATTCAGTTTAGCATAAGCTCGCAGTTTAAATTTAAGTACAGTTTAATTGTCAAAAACATTTCTATTCCAAGCTATTCAGTTTAGTCAAATAGTTCTAATTCAAACAATCCAGTTTAGCATAAGTATGCTATTAGTTCTATTTAACCTATAGATAGGACCATTATCAGGTGCTCCCACTATTTAACTTGTAGTTAGGACCCTTATCAGGTGCTCCAGAATGGACCTGGTAGCAATGGCAATGAAAGGGTACTCTGCATTACCCTAAGCTCTAGCATCACTGGAACCTCACCTTCAGATTGTTTAGTGTCATAACAGTACATTCATTGGAGGGGGTCTTACCCCTCTGCAAAGGTGTTGTCGGTATATTCTACAGCCCCAGCCAACTGGACAAGACAGTCACTAAGCACCGTTGACTTGCGTCTACACAATTGAAAGTATATATACATATCTTCCATATTTGCTTATTTTCTATCTATCTATTTTTGAGGAGGATTATTCGTGGAGTAGTGTTTAATGTGTTGGACAGCGGCATCATAAGCGAGTTCAAACTCCAGTAATGCTACTACATTCACTTTCAGAGTAATACACTTGGTTTGGTTTGGTTTTATGGCTCATTAACCATTGTAAGTAATTTTATGCTAAATCCATTTTTATACATATAAACTGTTCTATTTCAAACAATTTAGTTTAGCATAAGTACACAGGTTCAATGTCAAAAACAGTTCTATTTCAAACAATTCAGTTTTGCATAAGTATATACTTTAGTTCTATATGACCCATAGAGAGGACCCCATCAGGTGCTACCACTCTGGGCCAAAGTGGACCTGGGAGCGATGGCAATGAAGGGGTAATCCGCATTCCCCAATGCTCCAGCATTACTGGAACCTCACCATCAGATTGTTTAGTGTCATATCAATGACACTCATTGGGGCGGGGGTCTTACCCTTCTGTAGAGAAGCAGTTGGTGTATTCTGCAGCCCCAACCGACTGGGCAAACTAATACCCTTGGGAAAGGTATGAACACCCTTATTTCCCTGGTTATGGGTTTAATAATACCACTACTGTTCTTCTACTTGGGTGCCTCATGGGCTGAAAGGGTTTGCAAGCTTGGGTGCCTTGAGTAGTGTAACGGTTAGTAAGTTAGGGAGCCTCAGATGGTGTAATGGTTAGCAAGCTCGGGTGCCTCGGGTAGTGTGATGGTTAGCAAGCTAGGGTGCCTCAGGTTGTGTAATGGTTAGCAAGCTGGGATGCTTTGGGTAGGGTAATGGTTAGTAAGCTAGCTTAGCAAACCTTCAAAAGTGAATTTGAGTCTCATTGGGTATCCCAATGTGCCACATCTAAGCAAAAAGCTTAGTAAATTACCACAACTGTTTTTCTCCTAGGATGGCTGTTGCAGTAAAAACAAAGAAGTAAAAGAAAAATCATTTATTTTCCATCAATATATATATATATATATATAGTCTGTATAAGAGAAATTAAAACCAGATATTGGTACATCTAATTCCATGCTTTTACAATCATAAGGCAATACTACAGTCCAATGAATTACAAGTATTAGTTTATTTTTTTCATATCCGCCAGCATTTGGTTCCATTCCGTTTGTCGGACATTCAAAGATTCCTAAAGTAAATTAAAAAAATATTTGAACTATCAAATTCTGAATATTTCTAAAAAAATCTTGATTAATGTTAGCTAAGTTGTTTGTGAACTTTTAAAGCATAACAGAGTGGCAAATAACAGAGTAGGAACTTATTTTCATGCCTGCATTTTGACAAAAGTTCTGATTTTTATAAAATGATTTTAAATTGTTCTATAGCCTTCTTGGATTTTCTGTTGTCTAAATTGTATCTATATTCCATGTGTTACATGTATATGCTTTTTAGATTGAATGATTTTTCAGAATCTTGTTTCGTCTGATGGTCATGATAACATGAAAGTATTTTTCGCAAACTGTAGCTTTAATTTTTGTCCAATGTAGCTTAATTATTCTTTATCCAAATTATCCAGCCCTCTCTTTATTAATAACCAATGTATTTACCGAACACCTCCACCACAGGAAGAATATGACTCAAGGTCAAGTTTTTAGCAGAGCAAAACTAATTTAACTTCAGAATCTTCTTTCTCCTAGATTAGTTGACTTACAAAAGTTAAAGAATCCTCTGCCTTACTATCCTAATTGTAGCTGGGGAAAGTAGAGATGAGTAGATGCCTTTCCGAAAGGCGTTAGTGCGAAGAGAACAGCCTTGTACAGCATTTTAATTTGGGCTGTTGATTCCATTTATATTGACGATTAGATACATAAGGTAGTATTGATAGAGGGGAGAATTTTTTATGGCTTGTCTGTCCCATAATTTACAAAATCAAAACTAATTTTCATACTTCATATCAAAGCATCTATCTCACTCTGGCTAGAAACGGAAATTTTTGTCATCTGATGGCCTCCAGGGACTTTAAATAATCTCAAAGGTCAACTGCATATAGTCTATGTTGCGAGCTCAAAATCTAATCAAACCCCCAAGCAAATAATCAAGTCCTGAGACTTTGTATATGACTGGGATTTTTAGATAGACACATTCATAAACTTTGTCTTCGTATCATCATAATTATCCAAGCATGCCAACTGCGCAGAATCCTTTGTCCCTATCTCTTTCTTGCTATGCATCACTAACAGCCATTGTTCTAGGCAAGTCTTCTAGACGGTATCCAGTGTCTGCACAGAGCTCTTGAACAAGTTATTCTTGGTCGGCCAACATTGGTGCGCCCATACGTGGGAGTTCATAGAAGAATATCGCTTGTGAGTTCGTTCTTCAGCAGTGCCATGCATGTCTTGCTTATCTAACTTGAAGAGTTAGTGAAATAGGAGGAAAGTGGCCATGCAGTTCTGCTATGAGCTGCTTCCAGGATTTGTTCAAAACAGCACATAGGATACTAGCGTAGTTCTTATCAAGTTTTTTCTCCAAGTGTTTAATTAGAATTCAAGCGGTGCAACCATATAGTAGTACTGACACAACTACCACTTAAAAGAATCCCTGTTTTATTTCATCTGAGAGATCAGATTCTCAAATAGTTAATAACCTGTAAATAGTGGTCTATGCTTTACCACTGTGTATATTGTCGTTGCTTTCAGTAGATGAGATATTGTTACCAAGATATAGGAATTAGTCTACTAATTTCAAAGGATTACCATTTAATGAGGAGATGCACTATCTTGATTAAAACATTTGAATTATGTTATATCTGAGTCAATATAGAGACCAATGCCTATTGCTGCATGCTCCAGTCAATGCAGCTGAGATTTGGCTTGAGAATATGTATTTGCTAGTCTTACCTTTTTTGGTCTGAAACCATTCCATTTCCTTAGATCTGTTGATGATTGTTGATGTAATCTATACCTTATAAAGCTGAGTGTTAAGCAAGAAAGAATCAAGGCAAATGATGAAATAGAAATGGTGCCCATGAATCTTTTTGTAAGATCTAGTGACCAATGTCAAAGAAATCAATGTCACCATCAGGGGAATGAATCATGACTTTACAGAGGTAAGAGATAGTAAATGAAACATTTTCTTTAATTAGATCTATTGACGTTCATAGTACATAATGCAAGCAGATTATGAAATAGAAATGGTGCCAATGTATCTCTTTGCAAGACTCCAGTGACCAATGTCAAAGAAATCAGTGTCACCATCAGGGGAAGGAATCATGACTTTACAGAGGTAACAGTAAATAAACCATTTTCTTTCATTAGATCTATTGACATTCATAGAACATAATGCAAGCAGATTATGAAATAGAAATGGTGCCAATGTATCTCCTTGCAAGACTCCAGTGACCAATGCTGAAGAAATAAGTTATCATCAGGTGAGAAAAACATTGGCTTCAAGTTTTTGTGGAACATTATAATGGTAACACTTTTTTGGGGGGAAACTCCTCTGTATATGGAATCCAATATCTTGGAGAAATCAACAAAGAGGATAGCTTTGAGATTTTTTTTGGCATGTACTCCTTTGAGGATTCAACAAATAGAATCTGAGAAGTTGTAGATCAAATTCTATGAAAACTGTTCTGATTTATTAATCTCATATACAAGGATGAGTAAATAATTATCTATATTTTTGTTATATTATAATTGATATAAGTAAGTTGGTCGAGCATTGTCGAGGGTGACCCGAAGGCTCATTTTTTAATAGCTACTGCACCAAGGTGTAGGGGAAGGCACTACTCTTTTCCCTGGATTATTCCACTTACCCTTGATCCATACCTTATAAAGCTGAGTGTTAAGCAAGAAAGAATCAAGTGCCATTTTTTGAATCTTTAGTATGACTCAACCTGGGATTGAACCCCGGTATCCTGAACCATTGACGAACACCCGATTCACAACGAAAATAGCCAGGAGACAGGGGTTCAATCTCAATTGATATGATATATAATATAATATATAATATTATGCTAAAATTGTAGATGATTATTGACTCGCCATTGTATATCTAATTCTTTTTATATAATAAATAACTAGATGTCATCTGAACAATATCTACATTTTACAGAATTCTAGGCATTTTTTCTTGCTAAATTAGCTTTGGTCTGAAAATATAATTGAATGGAATGAGTCAAAATTATTAGATAATTGCTTTGGAGCAAAATTAATCAACTTATTATATTTCATTTTTGTATGTCTTAATAGTTCCACCTTGTGTAAATATTCAAGGGATGATTTCACAATTTTTTAAAAGAAAACTTTCCTTCTAATTAACACACACACACACGCACACACAATATATATATATATATATATATATATATATATATAAGCAGCAAGTGGTATTTTAAACATGCTTCATTAAATAAAAAGACAAAGATTGTTTATTCAGTGTTTTTTCCTAAAGTTTGTCATATTCAACATACCACACAAGAACAGGACTTTCGATATCGCCGTTACCAAAATTATCTGTTAGAAAATATTATTCATAAATATCTGAACAGGCAAAATATCGGGTTTTAATTGCTTAGGATTGCAGGGGCCAGTAAAAATTTTGATCAAAACAAACCTTTTTCCAGGCCGAGTAACATTTTTGCTCTTTTTTCAATAGCTCAATGTATGTATTAACCAACACCTTCGCACTGGCAGGATGTGACACAAGATCAATTTTTAAGTGGAATTTAACAGGTTTGAATTCAGAATTTCCCTTCTCCTTGACTGGTTGCCAAACCAAGGCAAAAGAGCCTAGTATGCCCTTCTATTTACTCATAACAGGACAGAGAATAATTGAATTCTTAACTTTCCAGTGGGTACTAGTGTTATGTGAAAT
Organism: Sepioteuthis lessoniana; assembly: GCA_963585895.1. Taxonomy (NCBI): domain Eukaryota; kingdom Metazoa; phylum Mollusca; class Cephalopoda; order Myopsida; family Loliginidae; genus Sepioteuthis; species Sepioteuthis lessoniana. Next base: position 56,048,299 of record OY757926.1, on the reverse strand, counting down.
GCAATCAGCCTCATCCAGGATTTGAACTCATAACATAGTCATGATATGGCTATGTTAAACGTACATATAATGTTCATAACATATATACATAGAACACAGGAATCGCGAAACACGAAAAACACTTATGACTTCTTAGTTCAGGTATGAAACTTTTTATTACCTTTGAGTTTAAAGGAGAGAGATACACATTCTTTCTATTCTGGCTTTTCCATCTGCCCCCATCTCATGCGGTGACCGTAGCACGCCTCCGCGAGCAAGCAAAAGTCAACCGTCTTCTCCCAAAGCAGGACTCAACTCAACTAACTGACTTTTTCAAATCTCCCAAAATCCTCCGTGCGCTTCCGGTGCGTGATGTCAGTCGCACTCCCTAGCCCCATTTCCCATCTTGGGTTTCTATTGTGACATCTCTGAGTGACATGTCTGCTCCGCACCCATGCGTGAACACTTGTGTTAATGTTGCTCCTGAGTAACCCATGCACTGAGCCAAAAGGTTCTCAGCCCAATTAAACCCAAAGGCATAAAACAAAATCCCTTGGCCATTATATTACATCGTATCACCTGTTCATTTCCTACAACGATAACCATTATACCACAGGCACCTCAATAGCCCAATGTAAGGCATTTTCCTATTGGCTGTCTGTGGACTAATTCAATATTAATTTATAAAAACATTGCTGGAAGGACCCACAGCGAGATTGTGTAAAGATTGTTTAACAAAATATCATAATTAAAAATGAGTGCTTTATTGTTCTCATGCTACTGTACACACAATTGCTGATTAAATCATGTTTTGTTTATTTGCTTGTTTGTTATATAGGATTAATTAACTTATTTGAATATACCCTCTCTTCAACCAATTTTCAGAAAATAATTTGCCCTCTCTACAAGGACTGAAAAAAATTATCTGCTTGTAAAAGGATTTACCAAATTTACCAACCCCTCCGCTTGGGCAGGATATGACACAAGGTCAATTTTTAAGCGGAGTTTAACATGTTTGAATTCAGAGTTTTCCTTCTCCTAGACTAGTTGCCTCACCAAGGCTGAAGAACCCATAGCTGGAGGGAGAATAATTAGATTCATACCTTTCCCAAGGGTATTAGTGCTATGTGAAATGCAAATAGTCTCGTCCAGGATTTTGAACTTGTGTCGCCGTGTCCATTTCCTACGACGACAACCATTACACCACGGGCACCTCCATAAAAGGGTTTACTAGTGTGGCAACCCTTCCAAACAGTAGTATGAGTTTGCCTTCTCAATCTCTTTGAATATTACTGAACATTTTGATATATATATATATATATATGATTGGTTTTAATGTCATGTCAATCTATTTAGGGTTATTTTATGTCTAGAGGTTATCAATGATTGATTTTAATGGCAAGTAAACCTGCTTGGGCTTATTTTATGCCTAAAAGTTAAGGAAATGTGTTCATTGTACATAAAAATCTACATTTTTTGTCTAGTTGTTTCTAAAGAGTTTTTTTTTACACACAGCCTGATCAAATACAAATAATTTTTAAACAGATCTATTTGAGCCATAAATCGGACCTTATCAGGTGCTATCACTCCAAATCAGAGTTGACTTAGGAGTAATGGCAATGAAGTGGAACTCCATACTCCCTAAAGCTCCAGAAGTGGAGCCTCACCATCAGATGCAGTTTAGTGTCATACCCAGAGCACCCTTTTTGAGAGGAGTTTTATTTCTCTCTAAGGGAGTCTATCAGCATATTTTAAGCTCTTTCCAAAAAACAAACATTTCAAAAGGATTTAAAAAAACAATTCTTTTCATTTATTTATTCAATTTATCAGAAAAAATCTTCTTGAAATTTAGCCTTCAATTTAGTCGTAACACAACACACAATATGGACACAGTTGTTTATTGGTTTTTCATAGAAGCCACAAAATGAGATGGATAAAGGATATGTGTCAACTCACTTAGAGAGACAGAAACTTTAACCTGTGGCAGATGAAATGAACAACCACTGATTTCATTTCTTCTTCACCCCAACCAAGCCACACCTTGACGGGGCTGCTTGTCATCCATTGCCTCTAACTGCCTCTGTCTCCAACTGAAACTGACCAGAACTTCAACAGTCACAAACTGACCAACTCAGTATCATTTAACTCATTTTATATATATTCTTCTAATTAATCTGTTAATAACACGTAATCACTAAAACTTTCCAATCCCAAGTCATTTTGAATGTAGGTGGCATGTATCCAAATGTTAATTTTAATATTTTGCCCTCAGCCAATTTCAAAACAAACCTTTATTATGACAAGACCTAACATGGGCATATGCAAAATAAGGTCTACCTGATTTGACCTTTCTAACTCAAACTTGCAGCTACAAACTCAAAGTTTTTGATTCGCACACAATTTATCACTAAATCAAAATAATAAACTGAAATAATTCATTAGAATTCTTAATTATATTTCAACATAACTAAATGCCTAGTTAAGTTGTTCATTCAAATACTTAAGAGCAGTATTTTCAATAGACATTTTGATTTGGTTAGGTTTTATGGTATATCAACCATTGTAAGTTATTTAATGCCAAATCCATTTTTATACATATAAACAGTTCTATTTCAAACAATTCAGTTTAACATAAGTACACTGTTTAGTTCTATTTAACTCATAGATAAGACCCTTTCAGGTACTACCACTTCAGAGCAGAGTGGGCAAGGGAGCAATGGTAATAAAGGGGTACCCCATATTCCCCAAAGGTCCAGCATTACTGGAGCCTTTCCATCAGATTGTTTAGTGTCATATCCAAGACACTCATTGGGGGAGTCTTACCCCTCTGCAGAGATGCAATCAGTGTATTCTACAGCCCTAGCCAACTAGGCTATAGATATTTTTAGTATTACTTCATCAGTTTTACTGATAATTAGCATTCAGAACCACAAAACATGATTGCAACAAAATTTGACTTGGTTTGGTTTGGTTTGGTTTCATTGTTTTAATGGCATATCAACCTTCATGGGTTAACTAATGCCAGACAATAGTGGTTCTATTTAATCCAAAGATTGTTGTTGCTTAAGGGCATTCATATTTTTCTCAAGGGTATTGGTCCAAAAGTGAACAGGATAATGTAACAGGAGTTTGAACTCATGGACATTGATGTCACAGTCCAGCAAGTTAGCCTCTATGCCATGGAGACTCCCCACCAAATAAAATTTGGTTCTTATTTGTAGTTTTAATGTTCAAACCAAATGACTGGATGGTATAAACAAAAACCAATATGATTTGGTTTGGTTTGGTTTGGTTTGGTTTAATGGTACATCATTTCAGTTTAGCATAAATACACAATTTCAATGTCGAAAACAGTTCTATTTCAAACAATTCACTTCAGCATAAGTACACAGTTTAGTTCTATTTGACCCATAGATAGGAGGCTATCAGGTGCTACCACTTTGGGCCAGAGTGGACCGCACTCTCCAAAGCTCCAGCATTACTGAAACTTTACAATCAGATTGTTTTGTGTCATATCCAGAACACTTTTTGTAGGGTGGAGGGTCTTACCCCTCGGCAGAAATGCAGTTAGTGTATTCTACAGCCCCAACTGACTTGGCAAAAAAAAATAATATGAACTAGATCACCCTTCCCAGAATTCCTAATCAATGGTGCTTGGTGACAGTCAGTTTCTCACTTACTCAACCATCAGACCAAGAGACTCTCTATTGTTGAGAAGTGTAATCTAGTTTAGATTTCACTTCTCCTCATGCCCAGTACTTCAGTATCCAAAGGGATACAAACAACAGGGGAGTCTGCAGGTTTGATGGTTGAGTAAGCGAGAAACTGACAGTCACCAAGCACCATTGATTCTTTGCCTACACTATTCAAACTAAGATCTATATATATATATATATATATATATATATAAGTTGGCTGATCATTGTTGAGGACGACCTGAAGGTCTGTTTTCAATAGCTACTACACCGAGGTGTAGGAGGTGCTAGTACACCGAAGTGTTGGAGGTGCTTGTGGTATAATGGATATTGTTGTAGGAAATGGACAAGATGACACAAGTTCAAATCCTGGACAAAGCTGATGTCATTTCCCAAAGCACTCATACCCTTGGGAAAAGTATGAATCCTCTTATACTCCTTCTGGCAAAGGGAGAATAGCAGAGCAGATTGGGTCCTTCAGCCCTGGTTATCAGCCAATCTAGGAGAAGGAAAACTCTGAACCCGAACCTGTTCAACTCTGCTTAAAAATTGGCCCTATGTCACATCCTGCCCTGGTGGAGGGGTTGGTAAATACATGTAGGAGAAGGCACTACTCCTTTACCTGAATTGCTCCACTTACCCTTGATTCATACCTCATAATGCTGAGTGTTAAGTAAAGAAGCATTAAGTACATTTTTTAAGTCTTTGGTATAACATGACCTGGGATTAAACACTCTAACCCTTATGCCAATGGACCAGAATAATGATGTATAAAACTAAACAAAGCTATAATGAAAAAAAGTTAAAATCCTAAGTCTAATTCAGAGTCTCATTGCATCAAACAATCTAACTCTTGATGGATCGGGAAACTTTCTTTTCCTTCAGGTTATAATGATTACACAATGCTACTCAATTTTCTTCCAGGTTTAAATGTGTTATTTCTTAATTGCTTATATTATAAAAGTATAGAAAATGGCCATTTTTCCTTGTAAATTTTGCTTTTGTGCTCTGGATAATGAAATTTAGAAATTAACCAATTTTCTCTATAAAAACACATTTTCACATTTTCATTCATAAAAGGTCTGCATTAAACAATATTCAAATCAAAAATGTATCTATACTAAAGGTATACAAAAATGAACAAAATGTAATGAAGTGACTTGTTTTTTAAGATTTGCAATGATAAAGTTAATCAATTTCACATAGGAATCCCTGAATATAGTCAAGAAAATTTCATTATCCTAGTTACAAAAGAAAAGTTTGAAATGAAAATAAGTCTTTTTCATTTAATTTAGGCATAAGCAATTGGGAAATAACATTCTGCCAAGGAATAAAAAATTGTAAGAATTTTGCAACATGGCTTTATACAAGGTGAAACCTTGAGATACATGGTAAAACCTGGAAAATGAGCTTTGAAATCAATATAGGGCAGTTACTCAGACTCCTCAGTTAATATTTTGTGTTGTTTCAAAAACAAAATTGCGAATTTACAATTAATGAACAAGTTACTGTTTGCTCCCATCAACTCAACCAAATCATGCCATGTCTTCAGTTTTGGAGACTGGTCTAAAGACAACAGTAAAAACCTATAATAAATGAGAATGGTTTTCATACCCAACATATTTGTCTACTGGAATCAAATGATAATTTCTTGGATATATCCAAGAACATTAGAGTTACAGGAAATATTAATTAGCATAAAACTCCTTAAAAAATGACACTTTAGAATTGAACCTCAAACCTTTCAGCTCCTAGTCCAGTACTCTACTGTTTTGGTAATGAATAATAATTCAAAATCAAGTTAAATTTAAAAGTATCAGTTCCTGATGGAACAGTGAAGTTAAACAGCAATGAGCCTGTTCAGTAGTTTTTGTTTGACTGAAAATTCATCTCAAGGATAATATTTGAGGGCAGGGAAGATACTGAAGGAAATATGGCACAGTTTCATATCAAAAGAGGAGTTTAAGAGGTGCATCTACCAATAGAAAACTCACTGGAATAAGTGTGCTGAATATCAAGAGGACTATTTTAAAGAAAATTAGCATGTCTATCATTTGGTACATGGTTGGAATCTTGAATGTTGACAGTATAAGAGGAGTTTAAACTACCACCCATCATGAAAACTATCCAAATTAGATGAAGCTGACTTGTGGGATGCTGCTGGTGAAGTAAGGACAAACTCATAAGTGATGTACTCCGGCAGACACCTTCATATAGACAAGCAAAGGTTGGATGATCAGCTAGAACTTATATACAGCAACTCTGTGCCGATAAGGGATGTAGCCTGGAAGACCTCCCAGGAGTGATGGACAATAGAGACAGGTGGCGAGAGAGGGTCAGGGAGATGCTGGCAGCATGAAGAGGTGCATCAACCAATGGAAAACTCACTGGAATAAGTGTGCTAAATAGCAAGGGAATTATTTTGAACAAAATTAACATGTCTATCATTTGGTACATTGTTGAAATCTCAAATGATGACAGTAGGAAGAAAATGACAATCATGTACACTGAAAACCCTCACATTTATTTGGATGTTACCTTTGTATGAACCAGTCTCACAAAAAAGAATATATTGTCTTTTGTTTGTTTGTTGTTTGTTTGTTAATGAAAGAAAGAGTCATTGTTTTATTGATAAGACATTGCCTGACCTCAGTCTCGGATGGGGTTTGCCTGCAACCCAAATCAGTTGGTTTCTTTGAAACTCCGACTGAAATTTTTTCCAATCTCTTAAAACTCCCTCTAGCCACTAAACAAATGCTCATCCATGCCCACCTCAGTAGTGTTTGAATTTTTTACCTGTCGCTGTCAATCAAGTCAGACATAACCTGTGGTGAAGGGCATTGTTCATTTTTGCCCTGATAAAGACTGCTTCAGTCTTCATACTTTTTAAACACACCACATATCTAGTAACTTAATGTTTATCCAAACACCAGAAACTACTGTTATTATCAACTCCATAATATTCAACTTATATATATAAAACAAAATGTGACTATATATATATATATATATGTTGGTCATGATTTAACTTAAGACATTATTTGATGCCACTCCCATGGCTTGTGTTACCATAACAACAGAATTCCAAATGACTCAACAGTGAGACCAGATTGCTTATATATAGAAAAAAACTAAGAGCTTCAAAATTAACAGAATTTTAACCAATGATTAACATTGATATAAAAAATTTGTTTTCTGTTTTGCTTTTTTTAAATTATAAAATCTTTTAAATTCTAAAGCTATACGAATATGTTAAAATAATTATAATTCTATAAATTTATAGCTTTTTAAATTCATATTTGTTTTACTTTCATAATCTAAAAAAAAAATTTTACTTTTATTTTTACAATATTTTTATATACATACTGAGAAAAAGAAACAAATACTTTCAAAATCCGAGTTTTAGGGACATCATTTACTAAGCTTAGCTTAGTTTAGCAAAAAGACAAAAATATAGGACACCCAATAAGAATTGAGCTCACAAGCAATGGTTGATAGATTAGAAGTAATTTACTAAGCTTAGTTTAGTTTATCACAAGGCAATAATTCACTAACAATTGTCCACAACCAAATGTAAATCCACATTAACAATCGGAAAACTTTGTCAGTCCAAATGTTGATTGTTTGGTTGTTTTATGACATATCGATTTTTTGGCTTATTTTCTACCAAAGTCAGTTAATTAAGGTCCATTTCAATGATAACTATTATGGGACTCACAGCATATATTTGGGTTTCTTTGTTTAATGGCATATAAACGTTTGTGGGCTATTTAATGCCAAAGCCATACTTCAAGAAAAACAGCAGTGGTGCTATTTAACCTATAGCTGGGAGGATTAGGAGTTTCATACCTTTCCCAAGGGTATTTGTCCAAAAGTGAATGTAATAGCGCGACTGGAGTTCGAACTCACTTACTAGGATTCTGCAGACCAGCGCTTTAACCATTACACCACGAGGGCACCCCCCAGCATATATTTGTATATATATATATATATTGTAGGAGTCTGTATATATATATATGGACTCCTACACAAGGATGTGCAATTATTGATTGACCAGCAAGGACTTATATACATCAGATCTGTGCAGACAATGGATACAGTCTAGATGACCTGCTAGGAGTGATGGATGAGAGGTACGGATGGTGAGGGAGAGCCAGGGGACTCTGTGCTATCAGCACAACTTGATAATTATATATATACATATAATCACACGCATGAACATATATAGACATACACACACACACACATATATGTATAAATATAAGTAAAGTAAAGTTGGCAAATATAGTCGAGGCTACCCAAAAATTCCCTTTTCAATAGCTACAACATCAAGGTGTAAGAGATGCTAGACTTTTACCTGGATTGCTCTACTTACGCTTCATCCATACCTTATAATTCTGAGTGTTAAACAAAGAGGGATCAAGTACCATTTTTTGTCTTTGGTATGACTCAACCTGAGATTGAACCCCAGTCTTCTGGGACACTGGTGAATACTCTAACTACGATGCCAATATATACAAATATATATGTGTATGTATAGATGCACATAAACTCATAATATATATAAACGCAAACATTACACATATATATGCAAACAGACAAATATATATATATATATATATATATACACACATAGATAAACACACAGACAAAAAAAAATAAATATAAATGTACAGACACATATACATGAAAATACATGTAAATATATAAACACTCACACATGTATATATACATATATATATATACAAACATGCATGCACACACACACACTCATATATAAATACATGCACACATACATATATATATATATATATATATAACCACACAAATATAGACTTTTTTCGTATGGGCACTTTTATTGATAGTACACACATGAAATGCTAGTCTCCTTTGAAGTAATCTCTTCTGGCTGCAATGCACTTGTTGCACCGTTCCAACCCTATGGAAGTCCTCTTGTGTGAGTGTGTCAATGACCTTCATCACAGCCTCTTTCATCTCCTCAATTGTCTCATAACGACAGCCTCTGAGCTTAGGGAATAACCAAAAGACACAGGGAGCAACGTCTGGACTATTGGGAGGGTGAGGAACTGTCTTGATGCCCATCTTGGTCAAATAGTCTGTGAAAAGGATGAGCTGTGGACTGGTGCGATGTCTTGGTGGAAATGCCACTGAGCCGATTTGAAGAGTGCTGGCCTCTTCCGGCGGAATCTCTCGCTGAACTCCCTGAAAACCTCAACATAGTAACCCTAACCCTAACCCTTTGGCCAATCAACTCTGGTATATTGACTTCCTTACTCCTCCTACACCTCTCATCATCCCTCACAGACTCCCTGGCTTCCTGGAATCTCTTATGCCACTCAAAAACTCATGCTCAATTCATGCAAGATGCCCTAAAAGCAGTCTGAAGCATTCCATACGTTTCTGTGGCACTTTTTCCAAGTTTAAAACAGAATTTTATTGCATATTGTTCTTCTAAAGTGTCCTCAAGTCCAGATTGCATTTTTGAAATTCACTAGCTGTGACAATCAGGCTTTAATAGGGTGTATTCCAATTGCTCCCATAGCTGTTCATTTGAACGTGAAATCATAAAAATTGGTCAGTCATCTCATAAGATGTATAGCAATAACATACTGAATATTCAAGAGTCTACGACAATTTTAAATGGCTGTACAAAAAAGTCTGGAAACTTATTGAATGCACCATATATATATATATATATATATACTCACAAAGTATTACACTCAGAGACATAAGCATATATATATATATATATATATATATATATATGAACACACGTTCATAGTTATATACTCACATACTCACACACACACACACACATAAATACTATTTTTAAAGATATGCATACACACACATGAATATACATATATATATATATATGGACATATAAATATATATTCAAAATGGTACTTGATCCCACCTTGATTACTACTCAGCATTACAAGGTAAGGATCAAGGGTAAAGTAAAGCAATCCAAGGAATAGAGTAGCGCCCTCCCCTACACCTCAGTGTAGTAACTATTGAAAATGGAGCCTTTGGGTCACACTCAACTATGGTTGCCAACAATATATATATATATATATATATATATATATATATATATATATATATAAGCATGCATAGATAGATAGATACACACACACGTATATATATATAAGTAAGTAATGTTGGCGACCCTAGTCAAGGGTGAACCCTCTACTCTTTAGACCAATGGCTATTGGCCTAATGAGTAGAGTGTTCGACAATAGTCTAGGAGACTGGGGTTAAATCCCAGGGCGAGTCATACGAAAGACTCGAAAAATGGTACTTGATCCCACCTTGATTACCACTCAGCATTACAAGGTAAGGATCAAGGGTAAAGTAAAGCAATCCAAGAAATAGAGTAGTACCCTCCCCTACACCTCAGTGTTGTAACTATTGAAAATGGAGCCTTTTGGTCACACTCAACTATGGTTGCCAACAATATATATATATATATAAGCATGCATAGATAGATAGATAGCTAGATAGATATAAATATCAGATATATTTGAAAAAAAATTGACAAATTTCAAGTTGCGTAAAACATATCTTGATTTTCCAGTGAAAAATATCCAATGAAACAGAACCCTAATATAGCATAAGATTATGAATAAATTCTTTGGCATGCATTAGATTCAAAAAAATTAATCTCTGAAAATTATTTTTATTATTAAAACTCTATCAAGTGTAACTTGCATAAGCCAGTATTTTAATTAATTCGAATTTCATTTCTGGACACGGAATGTTATGTTACTGGTTAATTAAAACAAGTTACAATCGTTCTTCATTAATTTTAAAAGAGATTTGAATTTTTATGAATTTATGACCCAGGCATTTCTGGTTAGGTTTGGTTGGTTGTTTGGGTTTTATGGCATATCAACCTTTGTAGATTATTTAATACTAAATCCATTTTTAAACAAATAAACAGTTCTATTTCAAACAATTCAGTTAAGCATGAGTACACAGTTTAATTGTCAATTTTTTTTTATTTCAAGCTATTCAGTTTAGTCAAATCATTCTAATTCAACCAATTCAGTTTAGGATAAGTATAGATTTTGTTTACACATAGTTAAATGTCAAAACAGTTCAATATTAAACAATTCAGTTTAGCGTAAGTATAGTTTCAATGTCAAAAACAGTTCCATTTCAAACAATTCAGTTTACCCTAAGTGCACAGTTTAATTGTCAAAAACATTTCTATTTCAAGCTATTCAGTTGAATCAAACGGTTCTAATTTAAGCAATTCAGCTTAGCATAAGTATGCAGTTTAGTTCTATTTAACTTATAGATAAGGCCCTATCAGGTGCAACCAATCCGGGCCAGAGTGGACCAGGGAGCGATGGCAATAAAGGGTGCTCCACATTCCCCGAAGCTCCAGCATTACTATAACCTCACCATCAGATTGCTTGGTGTCATATCCAGGACACTCGTTGGTGGGTAGACATTTCTGGTTCAATATTGATATTTAATGATATAATATTGATAAAATTCAAATAATATTAATAATTAGATTCTTTTATTTTATATATATATATATATATATATATATATACACGGAAATCCATTATGGTTTTAGAATAAATTTCAAGCACAAATTATATCACACAGTTTTGAAACCCTAATAATGGAAATAGAATGTTAAAAACTTACTCATTTTTCTTATTTTCTTTGAAAAAAAAATTAAAATCAAATATAATTTTGAAGATACAACATCACATTTTCAAATGCCCTGATAAAGGTTTAATGTAAAAACTGAAACATTTAATATTGGCAAATAATTCAACTATAAATAAAATCATTAGCCTAATGAGTAGAGTGTTTACCAATGTTCAATGTTCAATCCCAGGTTGAGTCATACCAAAGACTCAAAAAATGGTACTTAATATCACCTTGCTTAACAGCATTATAAGGTAAGGATCAAGGGTAAAGTGGAGCAATCCAGAGAAAGGAGTTGTGCCCTCCCCTACACATTTGTGTAGTAGCTATTGAAAAGGGAGCCTTCGGGTCACCCTTGACTACAGTCACCAATTTACTTTACATTTGCATATGTATGTGCAGATATATATATGTATATTTATACATATTTTACAAGCATGGCATTTATAAGAAGCTTCTTGTTAGATGCAATGAGGTTCTTAGAAGCAATGAAGATTATGTTTATGATTAGATATTTCCACAGCCATTGGTGTTTCATTTATAATATACACTTTAAAATTGGCCGTTAAATTTATTCCAACCTGATACATAATATATGAAAATGTACATAAACTAAAAAACACAAGGTCTTCAGAGAATGAATTTTTTTTTGTAGAAATATCTGTTGACGTTAAACATTTCAGTTTTTACACCTTCATCAAATTTGTAAGTTATGAATTGAAACAAAAAAAATGAGAAAGTTTTAAAATATTCTATTTCCGTTATTACATTTTTTTTCAAGTTTTTGTAATGTGATTGGCATTCCCAAATTTATTTTTGAAAAAATCCAAATCACATCAAGCTATCTAACCATCAAAAAATCTCTATGTTAAAAGAATATCTCTATATGATAAAAAATATTTATATGTGTGTGTGTGCATACAAGTATATATATATATATATATATATATATATATTTATATATATACATATATATATATATATACATACTTATATATACATACATATATATATACACATACATATATATATATATATATATATGTACATACATATATATATATATATATATATATATATGTACATACATATATATATACATATATACATACATACATATATATATACCATCATATATATATATATATATAAACCATCATATATATATATATATACATATATATATATATGTATATATACACATACATATATATATATATATACATACATATATTTATATATATATACATATATTTATATATATATACATATATATATATATATATGAACATGTGATTGTGTGCGTATGTGTACATATATATGTGTATAAGTATATATATATGTGTATATGCATATATGTACACAAGTCTATATTTATATATACAAGTCTTTTTCTCTCTCTATATATATATATATATATATGTATACATATATGAATCCAAGTATATATATATATATATATATATATATTTAAAAGTATATATATATAAGTATATACATATGTGTGTATTTGGGCAGCATTTCTTCTTTAATATATATTTCGTTAAACAATATAGACATCCTTTGTTGACACATTTTTTTATTATATCCTTTTGAGTTGCTGCATTTATTTTATGGTATCTGGTGAAACTGGTTAATGAAACTCACATATTTAATTACTTCCCCAGTACTTTCTGCCCAATCTTGAGCCATCATCAGAGGTGATTATATCATATACAATCACAAATTTAAAACCTCCAACTTAGTCATTAACCATAATTCCTCTCCCTCGATTGGGGTTTTGCAAAATACAAATGTTATATATCAATCTAAATGTATTGAGGAGATTGTATCGCTGAGAATAACAGTATATACATTGGCTTAACCTCAATTACTCGATTGAGATGACTCACTATGCATCTATTTGGTACCAGTTTAATAGCACAACGTCTAAAAAAACATTCCTGCTCAAAGACTGAGTTTTGGAAAATTCTTACTGAAAACAACAATATTAGAATAACAAAACAACAAACAAAAATTCCAGATACTTGAAGTGCTCCATATCAGAATGAAACAACCTAACCTCAATAGAATCAATTTTAAATCCAGTACTAATGTACTTCATTGTCTTAAGCTACTGCTGCTACTTATAGAACCAAATTTAAAAATATACATTACAACAACACACCAGTATAAATAACAAATGCTGGACACTTACAAAGCAGTAATGTACACACAAAGGTCACATTGCTTTTGCAATATACACACCTCTGATGATGGCCCAAGATTAAGGAGAAAGTACGAGAAAATCAATTAATTAGATTTTGTACATATTTAATCGCATGGAAGCTTGTTGGTGACCTTAGGTTTCATGACATTTTATAAATGACCATCATCAGGCAGATAAAGCCAGATAATGAAGAGATTGAAAAAATCGAAAAATACAGTAAAAAAAACGTCATAAAACTTAAGGTCTCAGACAAGCTTCCGTTCTATTAAATATATATAAAATCTAATATATATTTACTTATTATTATTATATAACAGCTCTATTAAGATATTGAGCACTCTCCAAATTATATCGCATTTGGTTTGCCACAAACCCACAAAGTGAAATAGTGACAACCAACACTGTTACAATATATATATATATATATACAAATGGAAATAAATCCAACAGTATGAAGAATGTAGGCAAAACAAAATAATTCAAATTTGATGAATATATAATGAAAGTCAACGTTAAACGTTTTGGCTTTCTCCTGTTATTTCAACAAACATCCATCGCTGTTTGAGCAACAATCTTCATGATCTTAAAGTCCTGAAGATGGTTATTAAAACCGAAATGTCCAGTGTTGACTTTCATAATTAATTCATCAAATTTAGGTTTGGTTTCTTTGTTTAATGGCATATCAACCTTTGTTGGTTATTTAATGCCAAAGCTATTCTCCTAGAAGAACAGTAGTGGTACTATTTAACCCATAGCTGGGAGGATAAGGGGGTACATACCTTTCCCAAGAGTATATGCCCTAAAGTGAATGCAATAGCGCGACTGGAGTACGAACTCGCTTACTACGATTCCGCTGTCCATCGCTTTAACCATTACACCACGAGGACACCCCCATCAAATTTAGATCATTCTATTTTTTCTACTTTCTTTATATATATATATATATATATATATGCATATTGGCCTTATGGGTAGAGTTTTTGTCAATTGTCCAGGAAACTGGGGTTCAATCCAAGGTCGAGATATACCAAAAACTCAAAAACTGGTACTTAATACTCCTTGCTTAACCCTCAGCATTATAAAGTACATATCAAGGGTAAAGTGGAGGAATCTAGGGAAAGGAGTAGTGCCCTCCCCAACAACTTGATATAGTAGATATAGAAAAGGGAGACTTTGGATCGCCCTTAATTACAATCGCCAACTTCACTTGATATCTATATATATATATATATATATATTGTGTACTTAGGCAGGAAGTTGTTATCTAAGCATGTTCGGTTGAAGACAGCAGAGTAATTTCTTTTCAAGATCTTTAAATGAAGACATCCTTAAAAAGAAAATACTCCATGGTCTTCAACCAAACATGTTTAGATATATATACATTTATATATATATATATATTTATATACTTCTATACACACATATATATATATATATATATATATATGTATATATACTTGTATATATATATATATATATTAATAAAATGTACATTTGAAGATTGTGTAAAACTTGAAAGTTAGTAATGGACTTATAGCGTCCATAATTTAAAAATTTCTACTATTTACACCAGCTCTGCTATAATCTTTTCATGCAAAAACATATATTTTTTACAGTTCTTTTATCTTATATCTGTAAATGTATTAATGTTAATATTTTTGCCTCAAGAAAAACTGCATTTCTTAAGGAATATGAATTTAAAACCTGTGTAATTTTTCTGGGTTGAAATTGGTCAAGCCATTACAGACTACAAGTGTACATGCATGTGGTAATTTACTAAGCTTTGTGTCTTAGATGTAACAAAAGGCCATTTGAATGGAGCACCCAATGAGACTCGAACTCACTCATGTAGGTTTGCTAGTCTAAGTTGCTAACCATTGCACCACCCGAGGACCCCATGCAAGTATAGATATATATATATTAGCGCAAAATGTATAACAAATGAAAGTTAATAAAAAATGCATTATAATTCCCAAACTGACATAGGTCACTTTAATGGTTGTGCAATAAGATACTAAGTCTAGCATAAAGTTAGATGGGTTTCGATCCCAGCTTGAAGCATTTTGCATGTCTAGCCCTACCAGAGAGTTGTGATTCAATAAAACAGTCTGTGGATGACAATATATGTATATCATTAATATATGTATATATAAGTATATAATTAAAATCAAGAAAATTCAATAGATATAATCCATTATAAATTTATTTCACTAGCCAGTCAACTGGATTATCAGATGGAGATTTGAGTATAATTACAGAGTGTAATTTGTCTCTTCATGAGATCACGTCTGTATTCCAAAGTGCTGTCATATTTATGAGCTGCAGGATCATAGAGTTTAAAATATGTATATTTTGGCAGCATTTCTTCATTGATACGTATTTGATTGAACATAATAGATATTTTTGTCTACAAATTTTTTTGTTAATCATGTAGACAAAAAATGTCTATTATGTTCAATCAAATATATATCAATGAAGAAATGCTTCCAATATATATATATATATATATACATATATACACACACATACATGAAGCACTTGTGGTATAAGGATTATCATCATAGGAAATGGACCTGACAACCAAATTTCAAATTATGGATGGGGCTGTTTGCATTTTGCATGCTATGAACATTCTTGGGAAAGGTATGAATCCAATTATTTTCTCTCCAGCTATGGGTAAATAGTAGGGCAGACTTTGCTAAGGTTTTTTCTTCTGCAAATCAGATAATGTTCAATACAAAAATATTGGAGAGTTAATAAAACAAAAGTAGCACTTACAATTGCAAATAAGACAGTGCTCAATACAAATTATTGGAGAGTCAATAAAACAAAAGTAGCATTGACCTTAGCAAATAAAATAGTGTTCAATACAAAAATATTGGAGAGTTGATAAAACAATATCTGAAAAACCAGGGAAGGAGTAGCGCCCTCTCCTACACCTAGGTGTATTAGCAATTGAAAAGGGAACCTTTGGGTTACCCTCAACTAAGGTCGACAACTTTACTTTTATTTGAAAATGATTAATAAAATCACCCAACTTGAAATTTTAAATTTCACAATTTCATATGCCTGTTTAATTACTAGGAACATGATGAACAAAAGAATGATGCTTTATTCAAGAAATTTTTAAAATTTAATCATTTGACTTCATTAGCTCAATAGACACCAGCTTTTATATAGTCCAGAAAGCAACAAGTCATGATACCCCAATGTTACATTAGTCACCCAAGACTTATGTACCCCTTTATACACAAACAAAAGGAATATCTACGGTGTATAGCACGTCAAACACCCTACACTGTTAAACATTTTCTCATATAATGCAGAGTTTTTACTTTCATTAAAAACTGATCTTCCAATGCAAACATTATGAAGAATCTATTTGAAAATGTCGCAAAGGATGATATTTTGTCCTAATTTGGGAGAAATAAAATCATATAAAAAATGATAGCCCCAGATATGACATTAAACCATCTTATGTTGCGGATCCAACTTTGGAGATTTGGGGAAAGTGAAGTACCCCTTTATTGTCATTGCTCCCAGGTCCACTTTGACTCGGAGTGATAACACCTGTCAGGATCCTACCTATGGGTCAAATAGAACTGTTTGACATTGAATCTAGGTGTAATGAAATGATTTATGTTAAATTGAATTGCTTGAAATAGAACTGTTTGATCATTTAACTATGTGTAAACATATAAGTGAGGTTTAATTGAACTGTTAGTGATACATAGCAATACTTCTAACCACTTCAGTGTGTGCAAAAAAATGAGCACAGGCTTGCTTAAAAATGTTATCTACAAAATGAGTTTACAAATCATATATAACTGATATATGTACTGACAGGATCTGGCATTAAATAACCTACAATGGTTGATAGGCCATAAAACCTAACCAAACTAAACCAAAAATTATGAATATAAACATGATCAATACATCATTTAAACAAAATATGAATTAAAAACAAGGCAGACGGAGGTTGGTTGGTTGGTTCTTTTGTTTTACAGCATATCAACCCTTTTTGGGTTATTTAAAGTCAAATTATGTCATTTGATAAAAGTTTTAAGCAATTCAGTTTAGTATAAGTAGTTTTTTCATTTACACACAGTTAAATGTCTACAGTTCTCTTTCAAACAATTCAGTTTACCATAAATACACAGTTTAAACACACAGTTATATGTAAAAAAACCAGTTATTTTCAAACAATTCAGTTTAGCATAATTACATAGTTTAATTCTATTTGAACCATAGAGAGGACCCTGTCAGGTGTTATCCCTCTGGGCCAGAGTGGACCAGGGAGCAATGGCAATAAAGGCATTTCTCAAAGATCCAGCATTACTGAAGCCTTGTCTGATTAATTAGTGTCATATTTAGAGTCTTACCTTTCTGCAAAGATGCAGTCAGTGTATTCTGAAACCCCAGCTGATTGGTCAAGGCAAACTGAAAAAATCCCATTGATTTAAGGGATTCCTACCATACAGAATTCTTTATTGTTCTGATGATGATGATGATGATGATGAATGACCCAGTAGCTTGTAATTAATCAGTAAAGTCCATCCAACTCTTTTTAATCCCTGCATCTCTAAAAATTCCAAGTTTAGAGACATGTTATCATTACAGGAAGTTTTACTTAGGTTTCTGTTTCTTGCAGTTTACTTCCTGTTTTCTTTGAAACATGGATTCTACAGATAACTATTTCATAGAGCAGAACAAGTATGATGCTCTATTTCATTTCATATATTAAGGTCATTCAATAAATAAGGGGAATTTTTTTGACTGAAATAGAAACTATCATATATGTAAGGGTCATTAAAAAAAAAAGGGGAATTTTTTTTAACTGAAGCAGGAACTATTATATATATGAGGGTCATTCAATAAATAAGGGGAATTTTTTTTGACTGAAGCGGGAACTATTATATATATGAGGGTCATACAATAAATAAGGGGAATTTTTTTTTACTGAAGCGGGAACTATTATATATATGAGGGTCATTCAATAAATAAGGGGAATTTTTTTTTACTGAAGCGGAAACTATCATATATGTAAGGGTCATTCAAAAAAAAAAGGGGATTTTTTGGGCTGAAGTGGGAACTATTATATATATGAGGGTCATTCAATAAATAAGGGGAATATTTTTAACTGAAGCGGGAACTATTTCATATATATGAGGGTCATTCAATAAATAAAGGGAATTTTTTTGAGTGAAGCGGAAACTATCATATATGTAAGGGTCATTCAAAAAATAAGGGGATTTTTTTTTTGACTGAAGTGGGAACTATTATATATATGAGGGTCATTCAATAAATAAGGGGAATTTTTATAAAATTGAAGCGGGAAGAATTATATATATGTATGAGGGTCATTCAATAAATAAGGGGAATTTTTTTTGACTGAAGCGGGAACTATTATATATATGAGGGTCATACAATAAATAAGGGGAATTTTTTTTTACTGAAGCGGGAACTATTATATATATGAGGGTCATTCAATAAATAAGGGGAATTTTTTTTTACTGAAGCGGAAACTATCATATATGTAAGGGTCATTCAAAAAAAAAAGGGGATTTTTTGGGCTGAAGTGGGAACTATTATATATATGAGGGTCATTCAAAAAATAAGGGGAATATTTTTTGACTGAAGCAGAAACTATTATATATATGAGGGTCATTTAAAAAATAATGTGAATTTTTTTTTTTTTTTACTAAAGCAGGAACTATTATATATATGAGAGTCATTCAATAAATAAGGGGATTTTTTTTACTGAAGCAGGAACTATTATATATGTGAGGGTCATTCAATAAATAAGGGTTTTTTTTTAAACTGAAACGGGAACTATTATATATGTGAGGGTCATTCAATAAATAAAGGGAATATTTTTGACTGAAGCAGGAACTATTATATATGTGAGGGTCATTCAATAAATAAGGGTTTTTTTTTTAACTGAAGCGGGAACTATTATATATAAGAGGGTCATTCAAAAAATAAGGGAATATTTTTGACTAATAAGGGGAATATTTTTGAATATACACGAGTCATTCAATAAGGGAATTTTTTGAAAAATACACTTTTTTTCAGAATTTTTTCCCCCTTGAATGTAAACATGGCATTGCTTGAAATTCGTATATAGCAGAAACTATTTTCATCTCCCAAAAATATTGGTTTGGTGACTATTCCAAAATGACAGCAAATCAAAATGGTTCAGGCTTGTTCAGAGGACTGTCATCAGATTTTTGATATTTGGGAAAGGCAAACCATGTGATATTTACAGATGACTCAATGATGTGTACGAAAAAATATATTTTAGTCAAAAAAATCAATACAAATGGGCTAAATATGGCTTTGCCAGGATGATCCTGAGTTATAAAGTCCACGTAGTGAAAACAGACTGACTCACTGGTAAAGAAAAACATCTGGGCACAGCAGTTAGCAAAGAAGGTCATACTAACAGTCTTCAGGGACATGAAAAACTGAGCACTATTAATTTTCTTAAAAACAGTGCAACTATAAACAGAAGCAAAGTTGCTTCATTTACTGAATGACTCTTGAATATATTTATATATATATATATTAATTGTGTTGCCATTAGCGTATATGCAAGACTCTTCATATGAATCAAACTCTTGGTAGCTGTTAAGCAGATATATGTAAACAATAACAATTGTGATACATAACCGTTTAAATTTCCTTCGCTTGTGCTAGTTTCCTCGTGGCTGAGTGGTAGAATCTTGGATTGGCGTTTGAGTCAACCGGGTTTTGATCCTAGCTGTCTAGCCACACTGGTGAGTTCTGATAGAACAAAACAGATCTGTCTGTGGATGACAATATATATATATATATATATATATATATTATATATGTATATGAGGTAAGTAAAACCTCATATTTAATTCCATTTTGAGCCAAAGCAAAAAGTTATGAATTTGAATGCAAATTTTTAAGCCAGGAAAGTCATCCCTACTTGGAAAACAAACACAAAATCAATTAAATTAGAGTTGTAATCTAGGCTAAGATTAGAGCTTATATATATTCATACCATCTTTAGATAGCAATATTTTTTTTCCTTTATTCTCTCACAGTTACCATGTTTCCAAGTGTCTTTCTTTTTCCACATATTTCCTTCCTACTTCTATGTTCTTCACTCATTCCACTCTCTTCTAAACTGTCCCACTCTCTTGATCTTCCTTCTCACTCTCATCCACTCCTTCCCCAAACCCTATGTATAAGACATCTGTACTCTTTAAAATAGTTGCTGACAACCATTTCTCTTATAAACCAATACCCTTCCAAAAATGTTGCAACTAAAACCCAGTTTTTCACACCAAAACACACACAAAAAAAAAACGTTTCCAGATGACACAATGTTAGACAAAATCTCTGGACACATTACCCTAAATTTGGTCCCATTTTTCGTTCCATTCAAGTATTTTCATTTTTTTGTTGTTGTTTTGTTTAGAGATGTTTCTTCACATTGGGCTAATAACAGCAGTACTGGCCTTTTTTAAGTTAAAGAACTTACCCATTTAACCAAACAAATACTTCCGACAGGGTTTTTTGTCACTGAGGAAATTCCAGCTCAAGTTTTAAAAGAATGACAGTTTTAGAAAATTCGGAGACAAAATGGTAAAGTTATAGTAAAATCCGAATGTTTGCAGTACAGTGCCAAGTTAAGAGACATTTTATGAGATTGAAGAAGTAGTGATAGAATTGTAGTAAATTCAAAACATCAATGTAATAAAAACAATAAGATTATGACAAGTAAATAGACTTGGAAGGATGTAGTAGTGGAAAAAATTTCTTCTCGTAACATTAGACAGCAGATTTATTAATCATGTGTGCATGTGTCTGTACAAAAAAATATATATATATATATATATATATATATTTGCATATAGATATATGTATTATAATATATGCATATACAAGTATCATTATATTTCATATATATATATATACACACACATATAAAATTTGTATATATATATAAATATCATAATGTAAGTATATATATATATATATATATATATAATAATTCATAAGGCATATATATATATATCCATATGTATATACATATATAGACAAATATGTGTACAGATGTATATATATATATATATATATATATATATACACAAATATATCAATACATACATATAAATTTATATGTATATACAAATATATCAATATATATCCACACTCATATATAAATATACATATACTAATACATATATATGCATACAGAGATACATATACTGATTCATGTATATGCATACATATAAAGTATATAGGTACACAAACACACACATATAGATACACATATATATGTATACATGTGTATATATATATATATATATATATATGTATAAAAATATACATACATATGTAAATATATGTATACACACATGTATATAGATATTTTTATAAATGAATATATATAAATACACATACAAATATATATATATATATACATGATAATGTGTAAGCAGATTTTGCTTTGGTTTGGGTTCATGGTATATCAACACTTGTAGGTTATTTTATGCTGAATCCATTTATATATATGTATATATATATATATATATACTGTTCTATTTGAACCAAAACAGTTTATCATAAGTACACTTGTTCAGTGTCAAAAAACCGTTCTATTTCACACAATTCAGTTTAGCATACCAAAACAGTTCTATTTCAAACAATCAGTTTAGCATAAGTACACAGTTTAGTTCTAATGGACCCTGTTCTATTTCTTTTTGGAACCTCACCATCAGATTATTAAGTTTCATATCCAGGACACTCATTGGTGAATCAAAAACACCAAAAAAAATTAACAGGACTTCTTCAGATCTTATGGAAAAAATAATTCAGAATAGACACGGGAAAGAAGGGTGTCTATTCTGAATTAAAAAATAATTCAGAATAGACACAGGAAAGAATGGTGTCTATTCTGAATTATTTTATCCATAAGATCTGAAGAAGTCCTGTTAATTTTTTTTGGTGTTTTTGATTTATATCAAAAACACATAACAGGATGGAAATAAATTTATAATCCTAATGTGACTGGTTTTTGTTTTTTCTTAAAGAAATTATTGCTCTGTAATGTCAGTTACATTGAGCTCTTTACCAGGAAAATTTAAATGTTCACTGTTGAATGTTTTTTTTTGTCCTGATGGAATTACTCCCAACTCCGGTTTAACTGGACCGAATAATACCTATATATATATATATATATATATACACACATATATATAAATATGTATTTATGTATTCATATATATGCATACATATATGTACATATGTATATATATATAAGTATGTAAGTACATATCATTATCATCATTATTGTCATGCTGCTAGCGCAGATTTCTCAGACTCTCACTCGTGATTTGTCCCTATCATTCTTTGCTTCCCACAGGTCTTCTAGACTTCATTCTGTTTCAGTTCAAAGCTGTTGCAGCTAAGTTCTTGTTAGTCAGTCAACACTTGCATGTCCATGTATATATAACCATATAAATATATTATACATAAAAATGGAAACACATATACATAAGTATATGGTAGAAATATGTGGAATGTTTGATAAAACTAAAAATTAAATTTAAAAATTAAATTAAAAAAAATGAAATATTGCACTTCTAAACCAGTTGTTTTAAGTTTTTGATTTATTCAACTTTCCACATAATTCTATCATCTTGTCAGATTCACCACTATCATCATTTTAACACACACATATATATAGATATACATATTGATATAAATACATATTTATATCTATCTATCTATCTATCTATATGTATTTAAAGCAAATTTATAAATTTGTTTATATTATAATGGGTATTAGAATTTTTGTCTTCATCCTAGCACTGCATATAAACACTATATCAACCTCTTTAGAATTGACCTGAATTACTCCATAATTTTTACCAAAAGCACAATATATGTATATATATATCATACACTAATATATATACGTGCATCTCTTACTTGACCTTGGATTTCTGGATTTATTTTAGAAACAATTTAATTTTTTTAGAGTTTTTTTTTCTGTTTTTAATTTCAATTTCAGGCCACCTAAATTTTATGGAATGCTTCTTTTCATCAAGGGAATTTGGAGGGAAAGCAGAGACAAGCCTTTTGGAGTTTGACATGAGATGAAGCATAGATGGGGGACACAAAACCTGGCAACCCTGCAAGGGAAAGATAAGAAATAATCTGATTATCAGAATAGTGTAGGAGGAATTCTGCTTTAGTTAGGGACCAGATGAGAGGGTGGCTAATCAAGATGGAATAGGAAAAAGAAAAAAACATGAGTATTTTTTGTAGGGATTGGATTTCAGTTTGGAAGGTTTTCAAGGTTTGTGATGAAGGCCTAAAAGAATTGAAAACAGACCCCTTTTTATTTTTGTTCAACTATTTTTTACTGTTTACTCCTTAAGGCCATACTGTCTGAAATTCTATAAGCATATTTGTGTTATGTTGTAGGCTTTTGAGGTATAAGGATTACAGTCATAGGAAATGAACATAGTGAACTGAGATCAAATCCCGAAGGAGGCTGTTTACATTTCACATATGCTTTGAAAAAGTTATGAATCCAACTATTCTCCTCCTAGCTATAGATAAATAGTTGGGTAAACTGGGCTCTTTAACCATGGTATGGTAACTGTTCTAAGAGAAAGAAAATTCTGAATTCAAACCTATTAAACTCTTCTTAAAAATAGAGCTTGTGTCACATCCTGCTCATGCGGAGGGGTTGGTAAAAATATATTTGTCTAATTTTAAGCAGCTGTAAAATATCTTCTATGATTTCTAAGATCATCAAATCAACACTTTGTTGAGTAACGGTTACACAATATAAGATTTCGCATTATTTATATCTATCATAATCATTTGTGTATACTGCACAATATTTTTCCAGATTTTCTAAAAGTTAGGGGAGTTAGAACTAAATGTAAACTTTTTTCCAGCTATATGTCTTACAATATTCGATATAGTTTGACTAAAAGTCAGTTTTATCAATTGTACAAATTAATTAATGCTTTGCGTCATTACAGAGAAATATCCACTTAAGTGTGTATTTCTTTGTAATTTTTTTTTCCTAATGTGAGTTTGTTTTTGCTGCAAGCTAGTTACATTTTTTATGTATTCATGTCTAAAGGTAAGTTATATCTATAGTCCAAATTAACAAATGTGTGACAAATACTTATATGTCTTCAGAGAAATTGCCATTCAAATGCATGTTTGTTTATAAATTGTTTCTTCTATTGCAAACTTATTTTTGTCAAAAGTTTGTAACATTTTTGAGAACATTTTTGGCTTTAAAAACACTATATAAAGAATATAAATTCTTATTTTTAGTTGATACAAGCTAAAGAAAATGTTGAACAAATGTCAAATTTAGTCTAAATTTAGCTGCTAAAAATTCCAAAAACTCAAGGCTTAAAAGAGATTTTTTTTTTTCTAGAATTTTGTAACCAAAAGTTAGGGGTGCATATTATGCATGAATGCGTATTATACAATGACTAATTATGGTGAGTTGGATATTCATAAGGAGTTTCATACTTTTGGTCTTATGGTCAATATACGTAATGGTAATTTTTCTTTTTACATTAACTTATCATGGTATACTTGTGAGCAAGATAGACTTACATATCAGTTATCACTGAGTCATGAGTTTATTTCTCACTTAGTATCGCAAACTTCTGATCTTGGACCAAATCTTTTAAACCGTTAAACTGGCAATTTCTTCTTTTTTGGTTTATGCATTACTCTGTAAGCCCAAAATTTTAGGGTAAGTGCTGTTTTAGTCTAGACTGTAAGCCTAATATTTTGAGCTAAGAGCTATTTTACTAAACACCATAAGCCAATAACATAGAACACCATTTTACTGTATACCACAAGCATTTGCTTAGTTTTTTGGAGGGGTGCTATGCTTTGCGTAATAGTTACTAGTTAGACAAGTAAACCATTATTAGTGAGTTTGAATCTCACTGAGTGACTCATATCAGTGACTTTGGGCCAAATTAAGATAAGTTAAGTAAATTACAACTTTAAGATTACTATGCATTTAACAACAACAATCTATGATATAATAATAATAATAATAATAATAATTTGTGTCAGTACTACTATATGGTTGCACCACATGGATGCTGACAAAACACCTAGAGAAAACGCTAGATGGGAACTACACAAGAATGTCATGAGTTATATTGAACAAATGTTATGAGTTATATTGAATGAGATATATTGAACAAATCCTGGAAGCAAAAATCCACAAAACAACAGCTGTGCGGCCACTTACCTCCCATCTCTAAAACCATACAAATAAGATATGCAAGACACTGCTGGAGAAGCAAGGACAAACTCATAAGTGATGTTCTCCAATGGACCCCCACACATGGATGTATCAGTATTGGTCAACCAGCGAGAACTTACCTACAACAGATCTGCACGGACACAGGATGCACTTCAGAAGACCCGCCAGGAGTGATGGATGATAAGGACAGATGGAGAAAGAGAGTTAGGGAAATCCATGCTAGCAGAATGATTTAATGATGCTGATGTGGAACTTGTCCATATATTCAAAAGGTTATTATCAATGTAAAGAAAATATAAACAATATAATCACTTAGCAGAATTTGTGCAAACAGAATGTACATATTTGCTGCCTTTCCTTATGTTACATTGTTGGTTGGTTGTTTGGGTTTTATGGCATATCAAACTTTGTAGGTTATTTAATGCCAAATCATTTTTTAAACAAATAATTAGTTCTATTTCAAACAATTCAGTTTAGCTTAAGTATGCAGTTTCAATGTCAAAACAGCTCTATTTCAAGCAGTTCGGTTGAGCATAAGTACAGTTTATTTGTCAAAACCATTTCTATTTCAAGCTATTCAGTTTAGTCAAACAGTTCTAATTCAAACAAACCAGTTCAGCATAAGTATGCACTTTACTTCTATTTAACCCATAGATTGGACCCTATCAGGTACTACCATCCAGGGCCAGAGTGGACCTGGGAGCATTGGCAAAGAAAGGGGTGCTCTAAAATCCCCAAAGCCCCAGCATCACTGGAACCTCACCATCAGATTGTTTAGTGTCATATCAAGGACACTTGTTGGTGGTGGTGGTGGCGGGGGGTCTTACCCCTCTGCAGAGTTGCAGTCTGTGTATTCTACAGCCCTGCCGACTGAGCAATCTTAAGCTAGGTCTCAGTTAATGGCCCAGTTAGAAATTATACTGCATAGAAAGCAAAAGATCCAAAAATTCTTTTACAATCAGAACCAGCTTGTTTGTTCATTTAAATAGCCCATATGTTTTGAATGATTTATATCTGAACAACACATCACTAATAGGCATCACACCTAATAAGGGTACTATGTGTACGATATCTAGCTACTAGTCAACATGATCCAGTGATTTTTTATTCTTTTATGAAGGGATTTATCAATGCAGACAAGTAAATTTCACCACCATGGGCCTATATGCTTTTATTCACCCAGTAAAAATCTTATTCACTCCCCAGAAGTCTGCATAGACCATTTTGAGAAGCCCAAGACTAAACAGAAAGCATGATAATAATATAATTCATCAAATGTCTTTTTTGTCTATCTGTCTGTCTGTTATCACAGAAACCAAGGGTGGCTAGAAAATTTTAATCTGGTTCTTGGGATCCTCTGAAGCAGCACCTGATCAAACTGATCACTCCCATCTACAACATCCAAGCCGATGAAGTTAAAAAAAAAAACCCTACAATTTTCATCCAGTTCAATAGGTCTTTGATAATATGTTAGAGCATTTTTTTTAAATGTCTATAGTGAGAACAATGAATACCATTTTACCAACATTTCTATCATGGCTAGGCACTAACTGTCTTAAATCTGGGCCTGAACTGAGATTGAAAGAATAAAACATTCTCTTCTTATTTTAATTCTTTTCTTTTCCTTCTTCTTTATAAAATTCTTCTTCTTTTTCTTGGTATTCTTTTGATTCTTCTTCTTCCATGTCCTTCAGAATATTTGTTTATCTCTTGAAAATATTGATAGCTGTTTTTCAGCTTGTTTTGGAATTTTTTAATCACATATTTACTTTTTTTTTATTCTTTATTATTATTATTATCATAATAATAATAATAATATGATGATGATGATGATGATGATGATGATGATGCCCATTGCAGGTTTTTCCTACCAGACTGAGCTGATGGTCTTTCACTCGAGTCTGAGTGACCGTAAGTCTCGTCAGTTCTCCAGGTCTCTTCTCAGTATTCTAGTCAATCTCACTAATGCTGTAGTTTGGTTCGTTGGTTGGTTGGATTTTATGGCATATCAACCTCTACAGGTTATTTAAAGCCAGAGCCTTTTTACACATATATATATATATGATTTGTAAATGCATATTTTTAGGTTGGTGATGGTTGGGTTTTATGGCAAATTAACCTCTTAAGGGTCATTGAGAGTCAAATTCTGATATGTATGTGTGTGTATATATATATATATATATACACATATAAAAATGAATATTAATTGTAAATAAATAGTCTGGAATTAGTGTTTTAAAATAGGTCAAAGCTTTTTGTCTGTATAAACGTGATGGTCGAAGGTGTTGGTAACATAGTCTATACCTTTAATAGGAGGCCAATTGTTTTTAAGAATTTGATTATGTTTTTGAGAGCAATGTTTTTAAATAGTTCCTTCATGCTGTTTGGATTGTCTTAAGTCATCCTCTGATATCCAACTCTTCCAGCCCCCTTTCCAAAGCTTTGGTGACCATTCCAAGCACATTCCAATTACAAACAGTATCACCATTACTCCCATCTTCCACAACTTTTTTAGTTCTCTGGCAAGATCTTTGTATTTGTCTCTCTTTTAATTTTCTTTGATTTTCTCCCAGTGGTCTGCCAGGACAGCAAAGTCCTCTAGATGGCAAGTTCTCTTTGTTTTTTTAATTATCACTAGGTCTAGTCTTCTGAGCAGGATTAGACGATCTGCTTATATCTCGAAATCCCAGAGAAATTTATGCTTCTCATTCTCCAGGACAGATTCTGGTTTGTTCATATACCATTTGTTTGTATGGTCAAATTTCCATTTCTTCACCAATTTCTTATGGATCACCATCCGCATCCAGTCATGTTTAGCCTTATTTGTGCATGTTTGCTACATTGCTTATTATGTGATTAACAGTTCCGTCTCTATCACCAAAAAATCTACACTCGCTATTCCATTGCATCTTATCAATTTTTGCTTTAATATAATTGGTTCTTATAGCATTGTTTTGTGCTGCCATTAGAAGAGATTCAATTTCTCTCTCAAGGTCTCCGTTTCATAGTCACGTCTAGTTCTTCTCATATGAGATTTTGCCAGTTTGTCAATTGAAATAATGATAATTATTATTATTATTATTATTATTATTATTTCGGTAGTTCTATTTCTCTTGGTACCGTTCAATATTTATGGTGATTTTTTTTTCTCTTGCTTATAACTGTTTCTTTCAATTAAAAAATCAAATTAGGCTTTATTATAGAAGAAAGTACAAGTGCTGCTTAGGATTTGGGATTAAACATGAATTACGGGGACAAATAGGTGGATTTCCATTAATATAAGATTGCTTGTCGTTTATTTATCTTTGGGATGTGGAAATGTTGATAAAATAAGTCATCAGTATTGTTTCTGGTGACTGTAATCAATCTTCCTCCATGCCTTTCTATGTCATCAGTATTGTTTCTGGTGACTGTAATCAATCTTCCTCCATGCCTTTCTATGTCATCAGTATTGTTTCTGGTGACTGTAATCAATCTTCCTCCATGCCTTTCTATGTCATCAGTACTGTTTCTGGTGACTGTAATCAATCTTCCTCCATGCCTTTCTATGTCGTCAGTATTGTTTCTAGTGACTGTAATCAGTCTTCCTCCATGCCTTTCTATGTAGTCTTCGAGTCATTGTATCAATGCATCAGCGCTATCTTCAATACTGGCAAGTCCTCCTTTTCTTGGCACATATAATCTGTCAACGTCATCTCTGGAATGTAAGGCCTTATGCATGGTTATTAGTTTTCTTGTTTTCTAATCCATTTATAAAGGTTCTTCTTTGTTTCACTTTAAGAATGGTCCTGAGAGTCTTACAAAGGAGACAGCCCAAGTATTTATCCCCTTAATAAGGTTCCTGCTATATAGATGGGTTTTCAGTAGTTTTCTCATTCTTCTGAGGTACTCTTATTTAATTCTTTTCTTTACATCGGTTAGTTTTGTACTCTTTTTTATAACTGTTACTTCTTATTAAAAAATCAAACTAGGCTTCATTATAAAACAAAGTACAAGATTTGGCATTAAACAAAAGTTGGGGGAATAAAGAGGTCAAATTCCATGAATACAAGATCGTATGTCATTTATCTTTGGGATGTGGAAATGTTAATAAAATAGGAAAGGAAAGCACAATAAGAGATTCTGTTTTTCTGTTATTAGTAGTATTATTGATGGCAAGTATCCTCAAATCTCCACTACCTTCATCAGAGACATTAGCAATGTCTTGTACAAGGTCATCAATTTCCTTGTTTGTCTTTTAACAAGTTTTAAAAGAAAACGGGACATCTTATTGTGGTCTATTTCTTTCAATTATAATATGTCTGATAGTCTTATTGCTATCTCAACATTGCTTTTTGATTAAAAAAAGAAAAAAAAAACTTGCCTACAATTTAAATGCTTGTCTGTAATGTTAAGTAGATTAGCCATTTCCAGAACAGGCCAGAACTAGTTTGAGCAAGCCCAGGGCCCTACCAGCTGTCCCTATCAGCTGAGGCATAAGAACAAAGTTCTTATTCCACAAAGTAAGGTGTGTTGATTGTCTAGAACAGTTTTAGGTTGGATGCAGAGGCATGTATGGGTTTGTTGTTGTGAATCAGTCAGTGACTGTTATTTAGTTGATGAATCTGCAAATACCAGCAAAAAGCTGGGGGAGGGTGTTCTGCAATGATGCATGTTAGAAAAACACATTTTTTGATGGGGTTCAAGGTTAAGAGAGAGTACACAACATAAGTATGTTAAGCTGGCTGTCAGGAGAAAATAAAGAGGTGCAAGGAGGGGTAATATTAATAACTCCATTTTGTTTTTTTGTTTTCTTTGCTTTTGTACTTATGAGAGAAAAGGGTTCAAAATAATGTTCTGTTATCTTATTAATAGCATAGTTATGACTTATTTTGAAATTTAATCAGTAACTGGATCTATCTATTTATTTACAAGCCTACTTTAATTTATTGGTTTGGTTTTATGATATATTAATCCTTATAGGTTATCTAATGCCAAATCCTGTCTATACGTATATATTAAATATTTAGTTTAATGTGGATGCATTTAATGGCATACCAACCATTTTAGGTTATTTAATTCTAAATCCTATTTTTATATATTTAATTTGAATATATATTATTGTTATTATTGTTGTTTATCCTGCACATTAGAATAATGACTTCTACAGTTTGTTAACACATTTTGTTGAAAACATTTTAAAATGAGCCTTAGCTCATTTTTTTAGCACACAGTTAAATGGTTTCAATTGTTGCTATCTAACACTAATAATTCTATTCAATAATAAGCATTTGTTTGCACACAGTAAAGTAGTTGCAAGTATTGCAATTTAGGCACACAGTTAAAGAGTACTACTAATCAACACTAATTATTCAATTCAACTTTACTCATTCATTTGTAAATAGTTAAATTGTTCCAAGTATTTCTATGTATCATTAATAATTCAATTAAACATCAGTCATTTGTTTACATAGTTAAATGGTCAATGAGTTCTATTTCTTAGAATTTTGATTATACATTAGTCATCTGTTTACATACAATTTAACTATCAAACCATTCTATTTGAACCATAGATAGGACCTTATCAGGAGATACCATTTCATGTCAGAGTGAATCTGGGAGTAATGGCAATGAATGGGTACTCCACATTCCCTAGAGCTCCAGGACTGGAGCCAAACCATCAGATGCAGTTTAGTGTCATATTCAAGACACTTGTTCTTGGGGGTGTTACTCCTCTGCAGAGATGCTATCGGTGTATTCTACAGCCCCAGTCAATCTGAGCTGTACTTAAAATTGAAAACATGTATTGCTTATAAATAAGTGTTAAAAAAGATATATATTTCAGCACACATAAATATCATTCAATAAATGAAGTGGATTTTGTCTAAGAAATTTGTTCTGTTTAGAATTTTACCTTTTTCACTTACTGCTGTGCCCGGAATCTTTTCATTACCAGACAGTTTTGACTCAGGTTAGAGGTGGCAAATCCACATTTAGCTCATTTGTAAACATTGCTTTTAGACTAGAACATGCTTATTCATACACATCACACATTCTTCTGTAAATTTCACATGGTTTACACTTCTCTGCCATCAAAAATTTGATGATTGAACTCTGTTTAGAACTGGAGCACTCTGTTTGATTTGAATTATCTCTACCTAACATTCTGTCCTTCTTGAGAGAAATGAAATCATACCAAAAGTCATAAATCAGATCTATACTATAAAATATAAATAAGATACCTGTATGAAACAAAGCAATGTAAAAAAAAAGATTGTGAAATAAAATTGTCAAGTAATTTCTATCTAGCATTCTAACAATTTGCTTTAAAACCAAAATATCTACCTATAAACTATTCACTAACAAATCATAGATACCAGACATTAAGAGTTAACATTAAATAACCCAGAAGGGTTGATACACCATTAAAATAACCTTATATTTATGAAAAAACTTCTGAAAAAAGTATATTTTCCTTATGTCAAAAATATCCCCTTATATATAGAATGAACTGGAGTAATTGATATCATTGTAAGAAGTTAACATGGAGATACTTGTTCAAATCTTGGATAAGGCTGTCAGTGTTCCTCGTGCTAATACCTTGGGGAAAGGTATGAATCCAACTATTCTCCCTCTAGCTATGGATAAATTGTTTGGCAGACTTATCTCTTTAATCTTGGTTTGGCAGCTGGTCTAGGAGAAGGAAAACTCTGAATTCAAACCTATTAAAGTCTGCTTAAAAATTGACCTTGAGTCACATCCTGTTCATGTAGAGGGATTGGTAAGAAAGCTACTATATATGTTTCATAATTCCTGAGCTGATGTATGTTGTCAAAATGACTGAGTGGTTAGATGCCATGTCTTGTGTAAATTAGGCAGGGTTCAATCCGAGCTTGAAGCATACTGCATGTCTAGCCACACTGAAGAGTTGTGATAAAACAAAACTTTCTGTCTGTGGATGACAATATATAGATAGATAGATAGATAAATATAAGTGTTATTAAAAAACTAATAGGATTCTTTCTTTTTTTTACACCAAGATTATTTCTTATTACATACATCTACTTTTCTAAAATTTCTTTCCCAAACCAACCAATATTATCATTGGTAAGCTTTTAAAACTACACTATATGATAGTTCTAAAAGTTTTGATTTATTGATATTTCATACTTTTTATTTATATATATATATATATATATATATATATATATATATATATATATATATATATATCCAAACTGAATCACTGCTGCAAGGTCATTGGCTTCTACGTCAATGCAGGTATAACAAAGTTCATGTGTTTTAAACAAGAAGTAGCCATCTCCACTTTGAGTGGCAAATCTTGGAAATTAGTACACTTAGTCTTATACCTCCGCAGCAATATCTCATCTACTGAAAGCAATGTCAACATATGCATATGAAAGGTGTGGACTGCTATTTACAGGAAACCAATCAGATCACTCTAATGAAATAAAATGGGATTTCTTCCGGGCTGTGACTGTATAAATACTACTGTATGGATGCACCAACCGGACTCTAATAAAATACATTGAGAAAAAGCAAGGGGGAAACTACACAAGAATACTACATACTGTTTTGAATAAATCCTGGAAACAGCGGCCCACAACAGCAGCCTTACAAAAAATCCAAGTAAAATGAATGAGACTTGTAGGGTACTACTGAAGAAGTAAAGACGAATTCATTAGTAATATTTTTCAATGGACTTCCACACACAGATAAAATAGTTTGACTGACCAGCAAACACTTAAATTCATCATCTCTGTGCAGATACTAGATGCAGTGATAAGGGTTTGCCCAGGCTGATGGTGTGAGAGAGACAAGGGACTCTGTGATATCAGAATCCTCTTAGCAATTAAAGCAATTTCCAGTCAAATTTGCTGCAGCATAACATATTGGAGATAACTGCAAAAAGCTAATTGGAATTCTCCACTTCTTCCTAAATAGAAGCACCAGTATCATCATGGACCACAGTGACTATGAAAACCCAATGAATTCACAGATAATTTTGAAAACGATAATAATACTAATAATAAAATAGTTCATATAAAAAGTTTTGACAAAATTATCTTACAGCTTTGTACATCAAATCTGGCCTGACAGGAAATTGATTATTGCAATTTAAATGACAACAAATATGTTAATAATTAATGAAAGATAATTATTATTAATTAAAAACAGTTAATGCTAATAAAAAAAATAAATCATAATTAATCATATACAATTAATGATAGACGGAGATTAATAATACGTTCACACACTTGCATTAAGGCTAGATAGACAGCTACTCCATGTCTTACTTCCTTGAAAATCAGTATTTGAATATCTAGCCTTTAACCATACATGATCACCAACTACCAACTTTGACATATTTATAAAGGTTGTAGGGAGACTATAAATAATTGTCTTCCTTTGGATTAGAAGTAGGGGCATGTCTTTGGACCACCTATAAACCCCATAATTCAAATTAACCTCTTTCATTCCCTCTTCTACAGATGGTAAAGATGTAGTTTTTCTCAGTCTTTTTAAGTACTAAAATAAACCTTTTCACCTCAGTTCATTGAATAGAAGAGAGACATTGTTTTCTCATTTTCCTCAGCATTGAAATGTAAAACTAGATGGTTAACTAATGGAGACAAGTCAAACTTTTTTATAATTTTTAACTTCTTTTTATACATTGCTAATTCATGGAATAATGTGTATATTTCATCTTGGGACATGTTTGTGTATTTTTCTAAAACTTCTTACATATTTTTATATGGTAAATTATTATGAAGGCGTTCATAGTATAATGGTTATCATCATAGGAAATGCACTTGGTGACCCAAGTGCAAATCCTGGACAAAGCTGTTTGCATTTCAAATAGGAATCCAACTATTCTACTTCCATCTATGGATAAATAATAGAGCAGACCGAGCTCTTTAACCCTGGTATGGTAACCAGTATAGGAGAACCAAAACTCTGAATTCAACCCTGTTAGACTTGGCTAAAAATTGACCTTGTGTCATATCTTGGTTGTGCTGAGAGATTGGGTAAATATATATGTTTATGCATATACATTAGATGTCCAATAATGAAATAAGCTAATCCTAATTTCAGATCTTGGTTTGGTTTATTTTTATGGCATATCAACTACTGTAGGTTATTTAATGCCAAATTCTCTTTATACTTATTTATTAAACATATGATTTCTAAACACATTTTGTACACAATATTTTTAAATGAGACTGAGCTCAAGATTTTGTTTTTTTTTGCACAATTAAATGGTTTCACTTATTTCTATCTAATACGAATAATTCTATTTACTATTAATCATCTGTTTGTACTCAGTTAAATGTTTTCAAGTATTGCTATATATCACTAACAATACAATTAGATATCAGTCATTTGTTTACACACAGATGAATGATCAAACAGCTCTATTTCAAACAATTCAACTTAGCATAAGTACACAGTTTTTTTGTTTACACACAATTGAATATAAAAACAATTTCTAACAATTCAGTTTAGCATAAGTACATAGTTTAAATGTCAAAATTTTTTACTTGACCCATTGACAGGACACTATCAGGTGCTACCACTCTGGGCCAGATTGGACCTGGGAGCGATGGCAATAAAGGGGTATTCCGCATTCCCCAAAGCTCCAGCATTACTGACGCCTCATCATCAGATTGTTTAGTGTCATATTCAGAACACTTGTTAGGGGAGTCTTACCCCTCTGCAGAGATGCAGTAGGTGTATTCTACGGCTCTAGCCAACTGGGCTATCAGACCTTGGTGAGTGGAAGCACAACTAAATATCTTATCAAATACTATTATAAATAACTGGTAATCTCTCAAACAAGGTCTTAATCACTGAGTAGATAAAAAAGATGAATAAATTGTCATGCATGATTCAATGATTTTACAAGTATGTTGATTTTCCCATGGCTATGGTAGTAAGAAGGTTGTGTTGCTCTAATATTTTATGTGAGAAGAACCTGCTTTGAAAATTAGTATCAAAATCTTGGATTTTATTAGGGTTAAGAAATCAATGATATATACTCTTGGTAAATATGTCACAATTTCAAATCAGAGAGAGAGAGAGAGGGGGGGGAGGGGGAGAAAGAGAGAAATGAATAGACAGATAAAATATAAGCAGAGGTAGATTGATATATAGAAAATAAACAGGAATAGACTGAGATAGACTGATATATATGAATTAACTATGATAGATAGATAGATAGATAGAGAGAGAGAGAGATGAATTGATTGAGCAACATGCATATATATATGCATCCATATATGCATCTATATAAACAGGTTAAGACAGATAGATAGATAGATAGATAGATAGAAATTAAACTTTGGTCTGAATATACTGGGATACAAATAAATACAGATATAATCAGACAGAAATAGTTGAATGTTGTTTTTAAATTATATTTTGAATGTTTGTGCTTTCTGCTTATTATGAAAACTTTACCATTTCTTTTTCTTAAGTCTTTGGTAAGAATCAAGGGATTATTATTTAAGGAACCAAGTTTTTCATGCAAAAATGAGAGGAATGGAAGGAAACCAGAGAAGACAGAAAAAAAAAAAAAACTGAAGAAGAGAATGGGAGTGGCATTGGAAACCTACTGTTAGGTTTGCTTCCTGTTATTTCAGGTAGAGCCTTTCTCTTCCTTCACAGATTTTTCTTTTTTTTTTTTTCAAAGTCTTGTAAAAATATCTGGCCCAAAATTTTCTTTAAAAAATAAAGATAAAGAAAAACACAGCTGTAGATGGAGGGGGGTGTCATTTTACAGGCTCTAAATAAACAAGGAAAGGAAGTAAGTGGCTTCTAATGATGATAGGGGTTTTAGGGTCAGCTATTTAGATATCTGGTCCAATCAGATTGCCTTAAAGTGAGCTTGAGTCTCACTGGGTGCCCTATTTATATGGTTTTGTGCAACATCTAAGCAAAAAGCTTAGTAAATTATTATGAAAGAAAGGCCCTGATTTACATCTAATATAAACACTAAGATTTTTTTTACCTTTTTTCAGTTTTTATATTCTATTTCCAAAGCTATTGAGTAACAAACACAAATGGCACCATTTTCTCAGTATTATTCGCTGACCTTTGAGTTGGCCATGTCAACCCTTTTTTTAAAAATCACTATTTGTTTTTTATACCTCCCAGGATATCTTTACTTTTTACTATCTTCTCATATCAACATTTAGAAATTTTTTGAATGAAAAATATATACTATGAATGCAGTATCTGTACACAGATCAAATTCTTTTAAGTAATTCAGCTGAGATCCCAAAAAGATCCACTTAATTTCTTTGTCTTACTGTTTTTACATCATTCTATTTAAACTTAAATTTCTTTTTACACTATTGTTGTTTTTTGATCTGGTTCAGCAATCTGTTCAAAAAATATACTATCAGAAAAAAATCCAATTGGTTTATAGACTTTGTTTTTGAAATCTGTCTTAACTGTAAATTTCCTGTTTGAGGAGGAATATTGAAAAAAATGTTTGCCATAATTAGAAATTCCATGAATTATTTTAAGTTTTGATTAGATCACCTTTCATTCTTCTTTCTAGCTAAGTTGTTAATCCTAATTTCTGTAATCCCTTTGAGTAACTGTAATCTTTTACTTTTTTTATTATTTTTGTCACTCTTCTTTGTATGTCCTCCAATTTCAATATTTCACACCAATTTCCATATCTCAACACTGGAGTCCAAGCCTGAGTACTATATTCTATATGAGTGGATATTCAATGCTAAAGTCAGCCTTTTCTTGTAAGAAATGATATAGATTCAAGTATGTAATAACAACCATTATTCGTAAACAATTATAGCTTCAATAATAATATCGCCCAGTCAGCTGGAGCTATAGAAAATACCGACGACATCTCCCCATCCAATGAATGTCCTGGATATGATACTAAGCCGATGGTGAGGTTCCAGTAATGCTGGAGTTTTGGGGAATGCCAAGTACCCCTTCATTGCCATCGGTCCCAAGTTCACTCTAGCCTGGAGTTGTAGCACATGATAGGATCCTATCTATGAGTCAAATAGAATTGTTTGACATTACAACAGAGTGCAAACAAATGACATATACTGAATTGAATTGTTAGAAATAAAACTGAATGATCATTTAACTGTGTGTAAACAAACGACTGATGTTTAATTGAATTGTTGGTGATACATGGAACTATTTAACTTAGTTGACTTATGTTTATAAATCATATATATCTCATATATATATATCAAGGATTTAGAATTAAATAACCTACAATGGTTGACATTTGCACACAATTATATGGTTTCAACTATTCCTATCTAATACTAATAATTTGCACACAATTATATGGTTTCAAGTATTCCTATCTAATACTAATAATTTGCACATAATTATATGGTTTCAAGTATTCCTATCTAAAACTAATAATTTGTACACAATTATATGGTTTCAAGTATTCCTATTATTGGGTTCTGGTTAGTAAACGCTTGTAATATTAAATAAATGACAAACCACGATATGAGAGGAAATAGAGATATATTCTCAGGAAAAAGGATATACAATAGAGAGACTATTAGGAGACAAGAACATAGGATTAGTGAATACAGAATAAAGATATAGTCCAACGATAATATTGGCTTCCGTTATTACAGTAGCAAGTAAGGTGATCTAGTACGATCTCCAGTCTCCAACGCTCTAATACTATTCCTATAAGAAGCTGCTCTTCACCTTCTACTCTGCCCTGGTATTAGTAGCTACTGCTATATATGGCAGATGGACTAGTTCATTGTGTGGAAAAAGGTGGGTGATACCGAACACCTATCTAATATGGATAATTTGCACACAATTATATGGTTTCAAGTATTCTTTTCTAATACAGATAATTTACACATATTTATATGGTTTCAAGTATTCCTATCTAATACTAATAATTTGTACACAATTATATGGTTTCAAGTATTCCTATCTAATACTAATAATTTGTACACAATTATATGGTTTCAAGTATTCCTATCTAATACAGATAATTTACACATATTTATATGGTCTCAAGTATCTGTACTACTGTTTGGTTGCACCACTTGGATTCTTATCAAAACATTTGGAGGAAAAAAAACACAAAAAAGACTCATGTTCAATTTTCAAGCAAGGTATAAGGCTGATTTGGATTCAGAGTTTTTTTTTCCCAGTCAGGCGAAAAAGAACTCAGTCTACCCTATTATTTACTCAAA
This sequence comes from Sepioteuthis lessoniana, assembly GCA_963585895.1. NCBI lineage: Eukaryota > Metazoa > Mollusca > Cephalopoda > Myopsida > Loliginidae > Sepioteuthis > Sepioteuthis lessoniana. Next base: position 56,009,197 of record OY757926.1, on the reverse strand, counting down.
GCTACAGGAAGAACAGATTGATTCATGACTTTTTCAAGGGTATTAGTAGAAAGTAAATGTAAACAGCCTCATCCAGGATTTGAACTTGGGTCACCAATCCTATTTGCTATAAAGTTAATTGTTACACAACAAGCACCTCTTTTCTGAAGGAGGGTGATGGTATGTGGTCCGATAACCATAAAACCTTTGATTGCAACTGATACTACAATCAATTGGTCTAAAAATAAACTATATCTGGCCAGTTTGAAATGTTAATGTCTCTGGTAGGCAATTCCAGATTTTGTGCTGATGTGACAAGATTGCGAGAAGTAAACGTATTGCTCCAAGTGACTTGACATTCTTGAAAGGGAAAAGCATAATCTCATCAAGTCATTGCAATAAAAATGCAGTAGCATCAAGGTATCTTCTTTGGTTTCAGCTTCTTTATTTAATGGCATATCAACCTTTAGTATAGTATAGCATATATATATATATATAAAAGATATTATTCAATCCAGTAAATCCGGAGTAGGGAACAATTCCAATCAGGACCAATAAAATATTCAAAAATAGAATATTAAAATTAAATAATCCTGGTAAAGAGCTCAATGTAAATAAAATTCCCAGGACAAATAATTTTCTCTCCAAAAAAACCAACAATTCATTACATTAAGATAATAAATTTATTTCTATCTGTTATATTCTTATGTGCCGTATCATAACGACACAATAATTAAATAGATGCAGGACGACTTTTTTAACAAATATATGTACCTCTCACTTTATTGTAATGGTTCGAAAAGGGTTACTCAAGGTTTGCGTGTGAGAGGGAGTTGGAGACCGAACAGAAACTGCAATATTTTGACCCCCACTCTTATGGCCATCAACGTTGTGTCTTTCTCGTTCTCCTGATGCTCAACCGGAGGCCCTGGGGCCCAGCTCTCTGCTGGATTATGGCTTTCTTTACTGCATTTTATCAGCAACTTCTCTGGACCCCAACTTAATTGAGGGCTCCAACTCATCAGGGTACCCAGGCCCCTTCGGCCTGATGTGGCTTTCCCTACCACATCTCGTCAGAAACTTCAACAGATCTCTCAGTGGAACCCATCAGGGGCCTCAAGGCCCCTTCGGCCTGATGTGGCTTTACCTACCACATCTCGTCTATCTCCGTCTCCAACTCTAACTGCAACTGTTGTCTTGACTGAGTTATATAATAGTTCAACGCCCACTCAGTCGCCTACTTGATCTTTGGAATTGCGTGTTGGATCATCGTCAAGCGGAAATAACTGTCATGCAGTTCACAGCAATAATAGTGACAATAATAACAGCAACACTTACCTGAGGTCCAGCATAGTTAAGACTAATGCTTACTGGACAGGGTTGGTATTTATGAACAAACATATCCAATTAGATGTTCTAGCCAATCACAATCCAAGGAATGGACCGGCCAATGTGTGCACATTGGAATCTCCCAATGTGCCATAAATAGCTCTTTCATTGAGGACTGATTTACTTTAGCTTTGGCCTTGCTAAAGACGTTGCTCTTAGCCTAGCTACTGACTACAAGTGTGTTTCGTGATCCAACAACTCTCTTCTGGTGTATCAGTCTATGAGTGTACCATGGGAATTTTTTTCCTCGTCCCATTTCATCAGCCAATTTCTGCCCACGCAATTTCCTCTCATAACTGCCATTAGAATGTGTCACTTCCTTCCGGTGCATCACTCTGAATGGTATTTTTGGCCGGGTCGAAGGTCAAAATACAACATATCCAGTAAAAAGCATGCTTTTAACAGGATAAAAATAAATTAATTATCTTAATGTGACTGATTGTTGGTTTTTGGGAGAGAATATATATATATATATATATATATATTTATTTGAACATACTTCATTTATATATGTATATATATATATATATATATTTGATCACACATACACATATATTTGTTCAAGTTCTCTGCCATGAACAGGATGTGATACAGGGTCAACTTTTAAAACAAAAAGGTTTACTTTTCCTGGACTGGTTGCCATACCAAAGTCAAAGCACCCTGCCCACCCTACTATTCATTTATGGTTAAAAGAAGAATAGTTGGATTAATACCCCAACTCCAATGAATATCCAAGATATGACACAAACCAATTGAATGGTGATGCTCCAATACTGCTGGAGCTTTGGGGAATGCAGAATATCCTTTCAACGCCATCACTCCCAGGTCCACTCTAACCCGGAGTGGTAGCACCTGATAGAGTTCTATCTAAGGGTCAAATAGAAATGTTTCACATTTAAACTGCATACAAACAAATGATTTATGCAAAAATGAATTGTTTGAAATAGAACTGCTTGATAATTTAACTGTGTGTAAACACATAACTGATGTTTAATTGAATTGTTAGTGATACATAGCAACACATGGAACCATTTAACATTGCTGACTTAAGCTAAACTGAATTGTTCAAAATAGAACTGTTTGATCATTTAACTATGCATCAACAAAATATGTAAACAAATCCCATATTCTATATATATACATATAAGAGGATTTGGAATTAAATACTCAACAATAGTTGATATCCCATAAAACAAAACAAAACCAATCAAAAATATTAGTTCAATGTGAAATGAAAACAGCCTCTTCCGGGTTTTGAACTTTGGTTGGTGAATCTATTTCCTACAAGGATAACTTTTATGCTACATGCAACTCCACACACTCACACACATATTTCTTTTAGAAAAAACAAAAACCAGTCACATTAGGATTATAAATTTATTTCCATCCTGTTATGGGTTTTGATATAAATCAAAAACACCAAAAATAACAGGATTTCTTCAGATCTAATGGATAAAATAATTCAGAAATATATATATATATATATGTTATATTTTGACCCCTTGCCCCGGCCTAAAAATGCTATTCCAAGGTGATACACCGGAAGGAAGTGACACATTCCAACGGCCAGTAATCGAAAGAGATCGCGTGGGCGGATTAAGGCTTATGATATGGGACAAGGTGAAGGTTTCATTGTGCCATTACAGTCATGCACCGGAAGAGAGTAACCTCTGAACTGCATGACAGTTATTTCCGCTTGATGACGATTAAACATTCGATTTCAAAAATCCAGTAGGCGATCGTGTGGGCATTGAGTTATTATTTAACTCAGTTGAGTTTGGGTCCCAAGCAGTTGCCAGCAGACTCCCAGAGGGTTAGAGACGAGATGTGGTAGGGAAGGGCACACCTGACCGAGGGGGCTCTCGGAAAAGCCCCGATGGAGTGGACCCCAAGGCCTCTGGTTGAACATCAGGAGAACAATAAAGACACAACGTGACGGTCATAACAGTGGGGTCAAAATATGAAGTTTATGTTCGGTCTCCAGCATCCTCTCACATGCAACCCTTAAACAACCCTTTCAAACTCTTGGAATAAAGTGAGAGGTGAATATTTTTCTAAAGAAGTCTTCTTGTGTCTTCCTTCCTGCATCTTAATTTTTCTTGCGTCTTCCTTCCTTCATGCGTCTTAATTATGGTGTCGTTGTGATGCTGAATGAACGTGTAAATAACTATATAACATATATACAGAGAGAGAGAGAGAGAGAGTATTTTAAAAGTTGTCACAGATTTTACCACTAAGAATTATGAAATGACAATCTAAAGGAGAACTAAAGTTAGGTATCCATGAAATAGCATCTATAATTATTTTATCATCTCTATCAAACAGTTTGTTGTTCAGAATGCATCTCAGAGTTTAACCCCATGAAGGAGAATACCTATAAAAAGCAATGCATAAACCATTGCTTATTGTATGGATTCGACAGAGGCATTTCAAAACATTTGTGTCATGTAAATAGATGCATTGAAGGTTTGTACATGTCAGCAGTTGTTTAAAGGAAAGGATTTAAAATAGTGATTGTGACAAATCCGAGAAGTCTCATTCTGTAGGGCAACCTACTTTCAACGAAGAACTTTTCAAAGAGAAAACTGAATTTGTTGCACATCAAAGCTCCAGAGATCTGGCACAAAAACAAAATGTCACATGATAAACTATGCATGAATATCTCACATGAATTAGGAAAACAAGCAAAGAGGAAAAATGGATCGTTCAGGAGCTTTTGCTTAAGAAATGAACACAATGGTCCACCATCAGCTGGGGTCTTTTCATCAAGAATACAAATACAGGTCACGAAAAATATGTTCTGTATGAATGAAAAAGACAATGTTTATCCCAAAATGAGTTGGCCTAGTTGGCTTGGGCTGTAGAATACACTGACTGCATCTCTGGAGAGAGGTAACACCCCTATCCTCATAAGTGTCAGGGATATGACATTAAAAAATCTGATGGTGAGGCTCCAGCATTGGAGATTTGGGGAATGTGGAGTACCCATTCATTGCTATTGCTCCCAAGTCCACTCTGAATTGGAGTGGTAGCACCTGATAGGGTCCTATCTATGGATAAAATTGAACAAACTATGTGTGCAAATAAATGACTGATGTTAAATCATGATCGTTTTATAGCAATACTTAAGACAATTTACCTATGTGCAAAAACAGCTTGGCTCATTAAAGAATGTTATCAACAAAATGATTCACAAATCATATATATATATATATATATATATATAATCAGGTTTTGGCATAAAATAACATGCAATGGTTGATATGCCATAAAAAACTGTGACTGCAAATTTACTAAAAATCCCAGAACGGGGCTTTATTTTTCGCACGTGTGAAGACGGGGCAGAGATGGCACTTGATCCCTTGTAGAATAAGTCCTCATTCAGAGTTTTTCCTCGGGCATATAGGAACTTGCATATTATGTGGGGGATTAATTTATGGCTAGACTGACTGCCGTTGGCAAGGGGTTTCCAATTTTCACACTATTCACACACCCACCAAGGCCACTGGTCTTCCTACCCCTAGAACAATGGAAGATATGGACCTCTAGGTTTAGAAGTAATAATATTAATTTTAGTAGTTGGCAACTCCAGTTTCCCATGTGATATTTTAAAGGAATTCAAATAGGACAAATTAAGCGAAGATAACATAAGGCGAATAGAAGTTGAAAAAGAAACATGAAATAACAAATTCGTAGCAAACGATACAAAGAACGACTCGAGCACGTGGGAACATTAAAATACATCAATCTTTTACTGCACATAGATACACATCTTCAACATGTCGGCTATATCATAAATGAATAGTACATGAACACAAATGTTTTTCTTCTTTTTTTTCTTTCGTTTTTAGTCTTTCTTCAACTTGAGAGAGAGAGAGAGAGAGAGAGAGAGGATACATAATTAACGGATAGTACTTAAACATAAATGTCTTTTTTCTTCTCTTTTCTTTCTTCTTTAGTCTTTCTTCAAATTGAGAGAGAGAGAGAGGGTATATATAATTGGGTATAGGGAGAAACAGTCTCAAAGTTTACTAATCTTATTTTGATGGATTCCTGTGGAGAATATTTCCTCTTTTACGGGCTAACAGACTTTATGTTATTTTTAGTACTGGCTTGAAGATAGGACTCCTTGTCCAAGCTACTTTTCGTCTTCCTTTACCCGGAGTCTTGGCTTTAGCTGTGCCCCATCTGTTCGCGATGATCTCTGTCCAAAGACTAACTTTCTTCCTCCCTACTTCTGCTGACGGAAGGAACTTCCACTCCTGCCCTAGGGCTTCTAGCCAATCATTTGGCTTCTCTCTTCTTCCCCCTGGTCAGGCGATTCGTTAGGCCTACTATATGTCACACCATATCCCATTCTTTACCCATCAGGTCACCAAGTACAAACATCTGTTAGCTTGACCCACATTCTTTACTTTGACCTGCATTATCTCTCTTAACGGTCATTCTTTGACGGCTTGCAACTGTTAATTCGAATACGGAGGAATTAGTAGTAATCTTATTTCTTCTAACTCAGGGGGACACCACGTGACAAAACAAACAAACAAACCAAATCTTATTTATTTACTATATATGTATGAAGAGGATTTGGCATTAAATAACTCAGAATGATTGATATATATATACTTAAATATACATTCATACACACGTACATATACAAATATATTATATGCATATGTTTTGACTTAAAGTATCTCATAGGGCTAGCCACACTAATGAGCTGTATTACAATGAAATGAAACAGCCTGTCTGACAATATATATGCATTTATACATAAATATATATATATATATATATATATACAAGGATCATTAAATAAGTTTCCAGACTTTTTTCGTATGGGCACTTTTATTGATAAAACACACATGAAACTATAGTCCCCTTTGAAGTAATCTCCTCTGTCTGCAATGCACTTGTTGTACCATTCCAACAACTTCTGGAAGACCTCATGGAAGTCCTCTTGTGTGAACATGTCAATAACTTTCACCACAGCCTCTTTCATCTCCTCAATTGTCTCATAATGACAGTCTCTGAGCTTAGGGAATAACCAAAAGTCATAGGGAGCAAGGTCTGGTCTATAGGGAGGCTGAGGAACTGTCTTGATGCCCATCTGGCTCAAATAGTCTGAGACAAGGATGGAGTTGTGGACTGGTGTATTGTCCTGGTTGAAATGCCACTGATCTGATTTGAAGAGTGCTGGTCTCTTCCGATGGCATCTCTTCCTGAACTCCCTTAAAACCTCAACATAGTAACCCTAACCCTTTGGCCTATCAACTTTGGTGTATTGAGTTCCTTACTCCTCCCACACCTCTCATCTTCCCTCACAGACTCCCTGCCATACTTGAATCTCTTATGCCACTCAGATTGCATTTTTAAAATTGACCAGCTGTGTATTCCAATTGCTGCTGTAGCTGTTTATTTGAACCTGAAATCATAAGAATTAGTCAGTCATCTTATATAATGTATAGCAATAACAGACTGAATTTTCAAGAGTGTACGCCAATTTTAAATGCTGGTACAAAAAAAAGCTGGAAACTTATTGAATGCACCACGTATATATATATATATATATAATGACTGAGGGACCTGAATAGATGATGTCTGGTATTTGAATGAGTGTCATATTATATCAAGGTCACAATCCCAGTTCTTGAGATATCAAAGAATGGACAAACCATGTAAATCCATCAGAATTGCCAAAGGGAACTTATTGAATGCACCACATATATATATATAATGACTGAGGGACCTGAATAGATGATGTCTGGTATTTGAATGAGTGTCATATTATATCAAGGTCACAATCCCAGTTCTTGAGATATCAAAGAATGGACAAACCATGTAAATCCATCAGAATTGCCAAAGGGAACAATCACATTTATGAAACAAGTATGAAAGTTTTGTAATAGAATCTTTCTCTTTGAATAAGATCCAGTATGCAACAAATTTTTATTTCAATCCTGACTGTGGAGGTTGTCTCTGTGATTTAGCACTATTTGTTTTGCTGCCTTTAAGAAGCTTGATATTTACTCCGTCACTACGAGTGACAAATGACTTTCAATCATTGTTCTTGAAGAAAAACCAAATCTATTCAAACCTAAATCAAGAAGATGAATTAATGCTCCTAAGATATTATATTGTAAATATCTTTCGGCATCATTTAAAAAGAAGAAAGCCCCAACTGAAATAAAAAGAAACTTAAAAGCAAATTCAAAAGTAAATAATGAAAAAAAATCTCAGAATTGAATGAAAGTAATCAAGAAATTAAAATTTCAACACAAGAAACTCCTAAACGCCTCTTCACTTTATATATATATATATATATATACACACACATCTATTTTCATATATGTATACATACATGCATGTGTGTATATATATATATGTATATGTATATATATGTATATGCAATCATATGTATATGTATGTATATATTTGTATGTATGTATGTATGTATTTACATAGGTATAGATATATATGTATGTGCATGTATATATATATATATATATATATACACACACAAATTCATATGATTGCATATATATGTCAATGTGTATGTGTGTATACATATATATATATATATACACAAATAATATGAATGTGTATATATGTATATTTTTTTTTCTTTTTTTAATATTTTCAAACCTGTTCCTTTATCTCTAGTGGCATAAAAAAAAACAGATTACGCAATTTGTATGTAAAAAAATATCACTCTAACTTATATCTAGAAAAAAAATTCGACAAAAGAAAAAAAGACTAAAAGCATGTACAGGTTGAAAATAATCAACCAACACTGCAATGTCTAGCCAAAAGAAAAAAACAATGACAGAGTTACCTAAGCTAATACATAAAAGTGCTCAATACACTAAGTAAAGCAAAATTAGTATACCTAATGAGCCAGAAACTATCTTTCGAAATTTCATCTAACGGATCTTCAGAATAATTCCGACTAAAAAAGACTTGGCCTAAATGAAATTTTATAAATAAGTGGCCACAACAAGGAATTAGGATAAAAACTAAAAAAAAAACAAAAACAAAACTCACATTCTATCTGCCAAGTAGCCAAAATTTTCATGCTTGTAAGCATTTAGTATTTCAGATCTCTGGTGGAGTAATTCATTGGGATTATTGTAAGAAGCTAGAGCTAACTTTTTCTTCTAAATAGGAAGCAATATCTATCACAAGCCTTATATTTACAATGTTTTTTAATATATCCCTATCTAATATAGTATCTATACCTTGCTTCTTTATAATTTCAGGCACATACATAAACAAGTCCTGTACCTGTAAAGTGGGTTGGTGAAACTTAGGTAGAGAATTTCTGATTCTTTAGGCATTAGGTAAGTATCATACAATAACTGATGTTTATACAACAGCATTGCTTCTAACAAAGCCTTCATCAGATGATGACTCTGGGTTCAGGCATGGTTTTGGGGCCGAAGCATCATTACCACTAACCCAGAGCGCCCCAGCAGTATCTCATGACACCACCAGACTTTGTCAGATTGTTGTTGCTCTGTGGGATTGCCAGATCCACGCTGATGCCGTTAGAGCCTTATCTTGGATCTTTTCCATGTATTTTCTCTTGTCCGATGAAGGAAGTCCGAGATTAGTTAAGAAAACAGAGGCTGAGTTAGCAATAAAACCTCTGCACCCAACTTCGAGACATATATATATTCACATATATATATGTATATATGAGTGTGTGGGTATATATATATATATGTATATATGTAAATATATGTATATATATGTGTATATTACATGTGTATTTATATATACACATACATATGTATATATATACTTATATATATATATATATATATATGTTCATGTATATACATATATATATATATAAATTAAGAATAAAGTTGGTGCCTATAGTCGAGAGTGACCCAAAGGTTCTTTTTCAATAGCTACTACACTGAGGTATAAGGGAAGGTGCTCTACTCCTTTCTCTGGATTGCTCCACTTTACTCTTGATGATATAAATATTACATTTATAATATATATATATATATATATATATACACACTCACACACACACATATTCACATATATATATATATATATATATTCATGTGTTTGTGTGTGTACACACATTCCTTGGCATTTATGCGCCTAGAGTATTATATTTTACAGGTACAACCATTTCAGTGATTATATATCAGTATGATCAAGTTTTTTAAGAACTTATTCTTAAAAATCCAAATTTTACTCCATACTTGCTGACTGAGCTGGTTAATAATAAAAAACCCACAATCTTCTGATGGAAGTTGTATATATATATACATACTTCACTTCCCCTTCTTTTAACTGCCCTATTATTAGTTGCATGCAATCATTTTTAGGGAGTGAGAAAAAATTGCTGGTCTGTAGATGGCAATTTTTTTAATCTCTGAAAATGACTGCAGAAAACCAGAAGTAATAGGACACCCAAAGTAGGTAATATATATATATATATATATACAAATTTTGTCTGATGATCCTGTTTGAAGAATTCCTGTTTTGTTTTATTAGAGAGATCATTTGCTTTGGTTTCTTTGTTTCATGCCATATCAACCTTCATAAAAAGAGATCAGATTTCTATTTGAATGACAGCCTATCAATAGCATTTCCTATGCATATACTGACATCACTTTCTGTTGATGAGATATTGCTACCAAGGTATTTGAACTGGTTTCAGAGGCCTGCCTTTTAATGTGAAGTTGGCTCCATTTTGTTTAAAACATGTGAACTCACTTTCATCTTGAGCTCACATAAACGCCAATGTCTCTTACTACCTGCACCAGGCTATAAAAAAGGAATTCAACTTGGCCAAGTGTTTCTACAAGAAGCATGAGATCATCAATGTAGTTTTACATTCATGATATGGTTTGGTTTTTTTTTTTTTAGTTTCTTTATTTAGAGGCATATCAACCTTCATAGGTTATTTAATGCCAAAGCCATCCTTCTAGAAGAACAGCAGTGATGCTATTTAACCCATAGTTGGGAGGTTAAGGGGGTTCATATCTTTCCCAAGGCTATTCATCCGAAAGTAAACATAATAGCATGACTGGAGTTTGAACACACTTACTACGATTCCATGACCCTGCACTTTAACCATGACACCATGAGGACACCCCGGATATTTTCTGGGGGATATTGTCTGCTTCTTGCTTTTTTTAGCATGAAATCATTTTCTTTCATTAGAATTTATGCTAATATATCTCCTTGCAAGAATCCAGAGATAAAATATTATATATATATATATATATATATATATGCAAGTATGTCTAGACAAGCATCTGCTGGGGTCTTGGAACAAATCCCCCACAGATAAGTTGAGATTACTATATATAGAGAGCAAGAACTATCTAGTTTTAAGCATTGACTAAGAATCTTGGAATATATTCCCAATGGATATGATTGGAAGCAAAATGGAGAAACTATGGAAGCTAAAGAACAACAAAATTGATACTCTCATTTGGGATAATTCCACGGAAAAATATTAAAAAAACTAAGCTAATGTTTTTGTTGCTATTTTGCCAGAGTTGCCTTTCTGGAAATTAATTAAAGAAGAAACCACAAAAATGAAAAAAAGAAATGATTGAGACAGCTTTATATGTATATAGTAGGGTGGGAAGCAACTCCTAATATGCAAAAAAAAAAAAATGCTCAAGAAAAGAAGATGGAAAAAAAAAGAGAGAGAGAGTAAGAGAATGAAAGAATGTGTGGGTGGGTAGAGATTACCTAATTTTCGATGGACAACCAGACCTAGTAATAATCAACAAAAATAAGAGAACTTGCCGAATTGTGAACTTTGATGTCCCAGCTGACCATAGAGTAAAAGTAAAAGAAAGTGAAAACAAGAATAAGTACCAGGACCCTGCTAGAGAATTGAAAAAACTGTGGAATATGAAAGTGACGTTGATATCAATTGTAATTGGTGCTTTTGGTGCAGTCACCAATGAATTGGTACAAGGACTAGAGGAGTTAGAAATAAGAGGTCGCGTGGAGACCATCCAAACTACAGCATTATTGAGATCAGCCAGAATACTAAGAAGAGTCGAGGAAACTTGCTGTCACTCAAACTCCAATAAAAAACCATTGGCTAATGAAAAACTCTAAAAGAAGTAAATAATAATAAAGAAACAGAATCTCTTTTGCTCAGTTGGCTGGAACTGTAGAATATACCAACTGCTTTTCTGCAGAGAGGTAAGATCCCTGCAGTGGGTGTCCTGCATATGACACTAAATAATCTGATGGTAAGGTTCCAGTAATGCTGGAGCTTTGGGGAATGTGGAGTACTCCTTCATTGCCATCACACCCAGGTCCACATTGACTCAGAGTGGTAGCACCTGATAGGATCCTATCAATGGGTCAAATAGATCTAAACTGTGTACTCATGCAAAACTGAATTGCTTGAAATAGAACTGTTTTGAAATTTTAAACTGTGTACTTATGCTAAACTGAATTGTTTGAAATAAAAACTATAGTTAAGAGAATAATGAACAGTGAGAGAAACAAAGAAAAGGAGTAGGTAAAATGGAGAGAGTGAGAGAAGAAGAAGGAATGAAAAAGAGATATAAAGGATTAGGGAATGAAAGACAAGCAACCATAGATTAGTAAATAGAAAATCAGAGAAATAAAAAAGGAGGGAGGGAGGGAGGGAGGGGAAAAGAAGAGAGAGAAAAAGGGCGATGAAAAGAAACAGAGAAAGAAAAGGGAGAAACAGGACATAGAGCACATGCTCTTTGAAGGTTTCAATGGAAGCACGTGCGGTGCAATGGTTATTTGTCGGAAATGGTTACAGAGACCAGAGTTCAAATCTGAGTCAAGGTGGTTTGCATTTCACACATTGCACTAATACCCTTGGGAAAGGTATGAATTCAACTACTCTCCCTCTAACGTTAGGTAAATAGCGCAGACTGAGATCTTTAACCTTATTATGGCTACCATTTTAGGAGAAGGAAAACTGACTTCAAACTTGTTAAACTCCATTTAAAAATTGACCTTGTGTCACATCCTACTTGTATAAAGGGGTTGGATAAATACATTTATAAGGTTTCAACATCAACCAGTGATTCTTTCTTTTGAAAAAAAAAGAAAGAATTTCTTTTTTTTCTGTTTCTAATTGAATTTATTGTAATTAAGTAAACAAGGTTGGTTGACTCGATTTATGGAACTTGTTACTTTGTTTTATTTTCATTTTTTGCCATAACACAAGAAGACCAAAAAATGTTTTCTAATCATCATCAATCTTCAGAAAACACTTTTAATATCTTAAATGCACTTTTAAAAGTTAATCAAGAAATAAGAAAAATAAAAGAAAACATTTGAATCTGCATGTGTCCATAATCTTTCTACTCGAATAAACAGAGTTCCTTTTCCAACAATTTATCTTTGATTAAAATAACTAGCATTGCAGTGATCTGATTTCTGTATATTTTTATTTTACAATAATAATAAAATGGTACATGATTGAATGATTTTAATTGTATGTCAACCTGTCTCGGGTTAGTTTATGACTGAAGGTTAGGTAATCATGTTCTTTGTATGTTTATGTTCACATTATTTGTGTAGTTGTTTCTTAAGAGTTTTTTGTACACAGGTATATGATATCAAGTATAACATTCTAATACATATGTGGTGCACTAAGTTTCCAGACTTTTTTGTACAGGGATTTAAAATGGTTGTAGACTCTGGAAAATTCAGTATGTTATTGCTATATATCTTATGAGATGACTGACCAATTTTTATGATTTCAGGTTCAAATCAACAGCTACAGCAGCTATTGGAATACACCCTACCAAAGCCTGATTGTAACAGCTGGTGAATTTCAAAAATGCAATCTGACACTTTATAAGAATGATATGCAATAAAACAGGGGATATGATCACCATATTCTAACTCCCACTGCTTGTGTCTATTACCTTCCAAGTAGAATGAGCAAAGTTATATTTGCACAATTTGTCTTCAATTAAAATAATCAGAATTGCAAGGATCCAATTTTTGTATTTTTCTATTTTACTATAAAATAGTAAAAATGCCACATTATAGCTAAAGTTTTGCTTGTACTATATCTTTAAAATGTGTTAACTTATAGCTGCAGTTCCCAAATTCATTTCATCCTGGAACCCTTTTCCTGAAGCCCAGTTAGCAGGGGTAGTAGAATACACTAACTGAATCTCTGTAGAGGGATAAGATACCCCTGCCTCAATGAGTGTCCTAGATATGACACTAAAGAATCAGATGGTGAGGCTCAAGCATTGGAGATTTAAGTGAATGTAGAGTACTTCTTCATTGCCGTTACTCCCAAGTTCACTCTGACCCGGAGTGGTAGCACCTGATAGGGTCCTATCTATGAGTCAAATAGAATAAACTATTGTAAACAAATGAAATTCCAGAACCAATATCTGTACTTTTTGGACAACCATTGTTGCCCTAATTTCAATCAGACATTAAACAAACCACAAATCATTTGAACAATGATCTGGTGAAATTAATAATTTATGGGGCTGCATTTCTGCAGATGAGTAAGACTACCCTATCAATGAGTGTCCTAAATATGACATTAAACTGATGGTGAGGCTCCAGTAATGCTTGAGCTTTAGGAAATGTATACTACCTCTTCATTGCCATCACTTCCAGGTCCACTCTGGCAAATTAGTAGCACCTGAAAGGTTTCTATCTATGGGAACTGTTTCACATTCAACTGTGTGCAAATAAATGACTTATGCTGAATTGAATTGTTAGAAATAGAACTGTTTGATCATTTAATTGTGTGTATTAACAAAATGTGTTTATAAATCATATATTCAATAGATATGTAAAAACAGGATTTGGCATTTAATAACCAACAATGGTTGATATGTCACAAAACCAAACCAAACCAAACCAAACCAAACATTTTGGTTTTCAAGTTATTTCTTCTTCCCATACACATATATGCCAAATTATAATCAATTATAATGAATGAATTTTTAAAATTTACTTAATAGTTCATAACACCTGTTTCCAACTCAATACAATTATTCAAATGGATGTTTTAATTTTTTTCAATGATTCTGGTCGCAATTTCTTTTTAGAGTGAGGGTTCACATGCACAAACTTCATCCTGGTGACAAAATCTTCACATTTTAAATACAGTTGATGAGACACTTTTTCTCCAGATTTTGTCTGATGATTGTGCGATCTTCATGAAACTTAAAGCATGCATTTACCCAAGCCTTCTGTCATGAGCAGGTTGCAACACAAGATCTGTTTTAAAGCAGAGTAAAGCTGGTTCAAACTTGGAGTTTTCCTTTACCTAGACAGGAAGCTAAACTAAAGTTAAAGAATCTAGTTTACCCTACAATTTACACATAGCTGGGGAGGAGAAATAGAAGGGTTCATGCCTTTCCTAAGGGGATTAGTGCACAGGGAAATGCAAACAGCCTCATCCAGAATTTGAACTTGGTTTGCTAATTCCATTCGGTATGTAAGAGACTCAATAAGTACATAGCTTGGATATTTTAGATTATATCTATATATATATTTTTTTTTCATCATACAACGTGTGAAAGCATGTGCGATACCCTAGCCTCATCAGCTGCCAACCAGGGTGATAACATAGTTTTGGTAGCTCAAGTTGGTACTGCCACTCCTGGCACTACCGAGCAGCTTTTGTCATCGGATAGGGTATTTAAAAGAAATATATATCTATGTATACACAAGATCAACTAAAAGTGGACATTACATTGGACGTTCGTTTATCTTCATTTTGGTGCAGTTTGTAATTTAAAAATGTGTTTACTTATGGCCGTTAGATGTCATAGCAACTGTTTCTTGATCTTACATAATTACACGAGAAAGGTTGTTCCGCGTGTATAACATTCATGTTGAAATCCTTTCTATATCCGTTATCTATTTGGTTCGTTTTCTTTCATTTATGCGTTACTGCCCAAAAGCACTCGAGACAAACGTCATATATAATTCTGCTGAAAGATTTTATTTGTTGATCAATGGGCCCTCAAGATGGGTGGTGAGTAAAAAGAAAGCTCCTGGTCTAAGTTTGTCCAG
Source organism: Sepioteuthis lessoniana (assembly GCA_963585895.1). Lineage (NCBI taxonomy): Eukaryota > Metazoa > Mollusca > Cephalopoda > Myopsida > Loliginidae > Sepioteuthis > Sepioteuthis lessoniana. The sequence continues at coordinate 55,993,786 of OY757926.1, read as the reverse complement.
GTAGCTATCTGATTACTCTTGGGCCACTAAATTCTTGGCTTGCAAAAAATGTCTCCAGGACGCTGATGGTCAGCAATGGGCTCGTGAATACTGTGGGGGTAAACCTGATTCATAGGACCATCATTCAATTTACATTCTCCGGCAGGAGAATTACGTTCTTCGCACCAGTGCGCCTTGTGGATTCATGATCCTCGCAAGCTGTTGAATTTTCTGCCGCAATCACACGTTGTAGCCGGGTACATATCCAGATTGTTACCGTATGAGCAAATAAGATGGGTGATATATTCTCCCTCCCCACTACAGATACCCTGAGGGCATTTTTCTTTCATTGTATTATCCATATTTGGATATTTTAGATTATATATATATATATATATATATATACACACGTGTGTATATATATATATATATATATATATATTTAAGCATGTTCTCTTGAAGACTGCAGAGTATTTTCTTTTTAGGGTCTTTTAGTGAAGACTTCAAGTCTTGTTATTATTTTCCTATGATCTGGGTTGAGATGGAGGAGAAAGTGCCCCATACTAGCTCAAGAGCACTCCACCATTTTGCTGGTCATCTGCCAGAGTTGTGTTTGATTGTTTGCTGCCGTGAGTTAGTTTTTTTATACTGATTTGGAATTTTTTTTTTTTCATTATATATAGCTAGCTCATTCTGTTAGGAAGAGTGTTTGGAGGACTAGTGAAATAGTCAAAAGCACTCTGGCATTTTCTTCATCACCTTGACCCAGACATAAGGAAAATAAGAAGAAGACTTGAACATCTTCACTTGAAGATCCTAAAAAGAAAATACTCAGTGATCTTCAACAGAACATGCTTAAATAATGATTTGCTGTCTAAGTGCACAATATATATATATATATATATATATAAACATGCATGTAAGTGGGCGAGTAAATATATGTATGTAGAAAGATCTTAATTTACCATTAAGAATGTAAAACAAGAATTTTTTACCCAAATAGAAACTATGTCAATATCCCTTTCTCTGTCTCCCAGTTTGTTAATGTACCTTAGCCAAGTGCGTACTCTACCCAAGAAGCGTTATTGCCAGAGTAATAAATAAACCTGCCGAAAAGCCACCGAACAATAAAATACTTTTAGTTGAAGGCCATTGTTAAACTATTTTTTTTTTTTTGCTCGATTATCTTTTGCATTCATGAAGTATTTATATGTTATCTATTGTAACTGTGTACATATATATATATATATATACATGAGGGGGTGCTGAAAGTTTCTCAGTCCAAAGGGAATGACTGAGAGCCATGAAACGTACATCCTATTCCACATATTCATTGCCCTATCAGTGGAGTTTAGAAATGCTGTCTGTAACTCTTGCAGAAGGTTTGGACACCCCTCTCCACAAAAAAGGGGTGTCCTGCATATAACATTAAACTGCATTTAATAGTGAGGCTCCAGTTCTGGAGATCTAGAGAGTGTGGAGTGCTCCCTCATTGCTATTACTCCAAGATCCACTCTAACTTGAGTAATAGTACTTGTTAGGATCCCATCTATGTGTCAAAAAGGATGTGTTTGAAAATTATTCATATTCAATTAGACTGAGTGCAAAAGAGGGAAAAAAAAACACTCTTAAGAAATAACTATACAAAAAATGTAAATATTGACATACAATGAATGTCATTTCCTGACCTCTAAGCATAAAATAATCCTAGATGAGTTTACATGCCATTAAAATCAATCCTGTTAAACACACTTTGCACAACATTTCTTAAGATTCTTAATTCTCTCTAAAAAAGATTCTTTAAGAATTAAACGCTTGAAGCTTCATCATTGTATTTCAATCATTGTAACATGGGTTTCTCAAAGAATAGTTGTCACTTGTTCTCCATATCAAGAAGTAAAGAGAGATAAGTTTTTCATAACCCCACTTCCCACAAAAAACAGCATATTTTATTTCAAATCGGTCAGATGGTTTGGTTTGGTTTCGTTTGACTTCTTTGTTTTAATGGCATATCAACCTTCATGAGTTATTTAATGCATAAGCCATCCTTGTAGAAGGACAGCAGTGATACTATTTAACCAATAGCTAGGGGATAAGGGGGTTCATGCTTTTCTCAAGAGTATTAGTCCAAAAGTGAATGCAAATGCAATTGCATAACTTGAGATCAAACATGCTTACTTTGAAGTAGTAGTCCGGCACTTTAATCTTTACCCCCATAAGGACTCTTCCCGCACCCTACCTAGGTAAGAAGGATATTGAAATACGTTTGGTGGTTTTTTTCTTTACAGAAGCAAAAATTGTTCATCTATAAACCATTACCTCCTCCCACTCAGACAGGGAAGTGGATTTGTTTTTGTAACAAAATATTCAACTTAACTTTACACTGTCCTGGTACCGATTGCCATTTAAAAAAAAAACTATCCAAGTCTCAAGATTGATTGGTTGTTTGGGTATTATGGCATATCAACCTTTGTAGGTTATATAATGCCAAATTCATTTTTATACAAATAATCTGTTCTATTTCAAACAATTCAGTTTACCATGCATACACAGTTTAATTGTTAAAAAACATTTTTATTTCAAGCTATTCAGTTTAGTCAAACTGTTCTGATTCAAACAATTCAGTTTAGTATAAGTATAGATTTTGTTTACATACAGTTATAAGTCAAAACAGTTCTATATTAAACAATTCAGTTTAGTTTAAGTACATTTTCAATGTCAAAAACAGTTTCATTTTAAACAATTCAGTTTAGCATAAGTACGCAGTTTAAGAATAAGTACATAGTTTAATGGTCAAAAACATTTCTATTTCAAGCTATTCAGTTTCATCAAACAGTTCCAATTCAAACAATTTAGTTTAGCATAAGTATGCAGTTTAGTTCTATTTAACCCATAGATAGGGCCCTCTCAGGTGCTACCATTCCAGGCCAGAGTGGACCTGGGAGCGATAGCAGTGAAGGGGTACTCCACATTCCCCGAAGTTTCAGCATTACTGCAACCTCTCCATCTGATTGCTTAGTGTCATATCCAGGACATTCATTGGGGGGGGGTCTTACTCCTCTGCAAAGGTGCGGTCAGAGTATTCTATACCCACAGCTAACTGGGCAACCAAGTCTCACGTCTGGTTGCTTCTTACACTTAAACAATGGTTCACATGACAAAACAAAGTTAAGTACCTGCTAATGTCCTGTCATAACATTATGGTTTGTAAGCTTCAAAGACCATTAACGCCATAAAGAATTCTACTCTCACTGAGTGTCCCACAATTAAGTTTTGCACCAGACAAAACTAAGCAAAGCAAATACCTGTTCATTCATCTTAAACATGCAGTTAATAAGCTTCAAAGAATATTAACACGATTGAGAATTCTACTCTCACATGACTCTACTGACCTTATCTTGTCCTTAGCTAAACTTAGTAAATACCGATTTAATCATATCTAATCTAAACCAGAATCAAGGTCAATTTTCCAAAAAGCCATTAGCCCTAAAGGAAAAACAAACAGCCTGGTCCAGGTTTTGAACCCAGATCCCTACAATGATAATCATTACATTATGCATAGGTTTGTAAGCTTCAAAGACTATGAACACCATATAGAATTCTACTCTCACTGGGTGGCCTACAATTGTTATCTTGCTCCAGACAAAACTAAACAAAGCAAATACCAGTTTATCTACCAAAAACATGGGGTTAATGTGCTTCAAAGACTATAAATGCCAAAAAAAATTCAACACTCTCTGAGTGTCCTTCCATTCTGACCTCATCTTGTCCTGAGCTAATCTTAATAAATACCTATTTACACAGATGTAATCTAATCTAAGCTTGGAATCACTGACAATTTTCTCCACTGTGGGTTACAGTAATAATCCTACTCTTGGTCATGTCATTGATATAGAATGGTATGCATTAAGTAATTATCTAAATATCAATTAAAAGTTTGCAATCAGCAAAAAGCAAAAAGAAAAACAATTGAATTAATTACAATTCCCCATCATTACGTTGATCTTTTTTGTTGTTGTTGTTGATTTTTTTATGAAGCATCAATTTATTTTAATGACTGTCGTAATATTCCAACAAATTGAGGAACAAGTGTTGAATGAAATGAGTAGATATAATTATTTACTAATAAGAACAAATTACCTAATGATTATGGTGGAGAGTCCCCATGGCATAGTAGCTAATGTTCTGGGCTATAGCATTGTAGTATGTGAGTTCAAACTCCAGTTGCATGATTACGTTCACTTTCAGACTAATAACCTTGGGAAATGTCTGGTCCCCCTTAACCCCCCAAGCTGTGGGCTAAATGGTACCACTACTGTTCTTCCACAAGGATGGCTTGGCCATTAAACACGTAATATGAATATATGGTATAATAATAAAAAGAGCAACATTAATACCAAGTTCAAAATCATTTGCCAACCAATTCATTTTCAAATATATATATCATCAGCCTTTCTCAAAATCCTTTACCGAAACTGTTAGACATGGGCAGAAATCACACTCTCCCAGTCGCACTTACCCACAAAACAGGAGGTTTGAATTCTATGCAATGGAATATTATCTAAAAATACAACTTCATATTTGAAACACCATATATATATATATATATATGAAAGTAAATATGGATCAAAATCCGACAGTATGAAGAGAGCAGAAAAACATAATCCAAATACATCATAATAAATTCACCTATTTGGATTATGTTTTTCTGCTATCTTCTTATATATATATATATATATATATATATATATATATATATTAGAGAAAAATGAAAATAAATCTAATGGTATATAAATATAAAATATGAAAAAAAAAAAAAAAAATTCTGAAAATGTATTTTTTCATTTATGATAATATCCCAACATTCATTTTTTTTTTCGGATGTTAGGAATAATGAAATTTTAAATAAACCATGTCCAGGGCAGATATAATAGATGTTAGGAATAATGAAATTTTAAATAAACCATATTCAGGGCAGATATAATAGATGTTAGGAATAATGAAATTTTAAATAAACCATATTCAGGGCAGATATAATAGATGTTAGGAATAATGAAATTTTAAATAAACCATATTCAGGGCAGATATAATAGATGTTAGGAATAATGAAATTTTAAATAAACCATATTCAGGGCAGATATAATAGATGTTAGGAATAATGAAATTTTAAATAAACCATGTTCAGGGTAGATATAATAGATGTTAGGAATAATCAAAATGATCAATCTGTGAAAATCACTTCTAAAAGGTTGGAATATTTGATATCATATAACTGTGTGTTAAAAAACCTTTTAAAAAATAACAGCACATGTAAATATAAATGTACAATGAATGCAATTCCTTAACCCCTAGACTTAAAATAACCCTTGACAGGTTGACATACCTTTAAAATCAATCAATCAGTCTTAAGAAACAACTACACAAAAAATGTAAATATGAATGTACAATGAACACAATTCCCTAACATTGAAGCACCAAATAACACCAGACAGGTTGACATGCCATTAAAATTAATCAATGAAAGCCTACTTGGTACTAAAACTGCAGTACCATCACAGTCAGAGTGTAGCTGCAGCTCTATAACTCAAGGGTGCTGAGCATTTACATAAGAAAGAAAACTTTTTCTGATTAGATTGTTGATAAGGGATAATTATTAATACCACATGCAAGGTGATAAGTAAATTCATAGATAAACAAGGAATAGAAAAAAAAAGTCTTTTTCATTTCAAATTATCTATATAACCTAATTAATATGATTTGGAAAATATGAATATTAAACTCAAAAGAAAAAATAAACAAGACTTTTTTTCTTTTTACTTTGTATCTTTTTAGGGTGAGGATGTGCGGGAGTTTCTTGTTTCCTTATTTTTATTCTAACCTCAAGAATTTCAAGCCCCCTGCAGCCATGAGCCACTTGCCCAGTTGACTGGGTGAGTATAGAATATACTGCCTGGACCTCTGCAGAGGGGGTAAGACCCTTCCCCTAACAAGTGTGCTGGATGGTGAGGTTCCAATAATCCTGAAGCTACAGGGAATGTGGAATAACCCTTCATTGCCATCACTCCCAGGTCCACACTGGGCTGGAGTGGTAGCACTTGATAGAGTCCTATCTACGGGTCAAATAGAACTAAATTGTGTACTTATACTAAACTGAATTGTTTGAAATAGAACTGTTTTGACATTTAGCTGTGTGTAAACAAAAACTATACTTATACTAAACTGAATTGTTTGAATTAGAACTGTTTGACTAAACTGAACAGCTTGAAATAGAAATGTTTTTAACAATCAAACTGTGTACTCCTGCTCAACTGAATCGTTTGAAATAGAACTGATTATTTGTATAAAAAGTGATTTGGCTTTAAATAACCTATAAATGTTGATATGCCATAAAACTCAAACTTTGCTAAGTACAGCTAGTTTGAATTCAGATTTTTTTTCTCTGAGACTAGTTACTTTACCAAGACTAAAGATCCCAATCTGCTTTACAATGTAAGAAGTGGATTCATGCCTTTCCCAAAAGAATTAGCATAGAGTGAAATGCAAATAGTCTCATTCAGGATTAAAACTCTGGTCTCTAAATCCAATGTAAAATGTTATAATTCATGGTTTAACTGATTGGCTGTATTGTTGCTAGGCAATAGGGATGTAGAAAGGGGGATTCACTGTCTAGAATTCCAGATATCTAGGAAGTAATATGTAAAATTTTGTATGTATTTATTTAACTCCACCCTCAAGAAGTGACATAAGGTCAATTTTTAAGTGGAGTACAAGTGGTTTGAATTCAGAGTTTTCTTTCTTCTAGTCTGGTTACCTGTTCAAGGCTAAAGAACACAGTCTGCCCAACTATTTACCCATAGCTGGCTGGAGAAAAGATTAATTTATGCCTTTTGCATGGATATTGGTTTAAAGAAAAAATAAATAGCTTTGTCCAGGAATTGAACTCTTGTCACTGATTCCATTTCCTATGATAATAGCTGTTACGCTAAGTATGTCACCTAATTTGATATTTGATAGCCTGATTGGTTGTATTTTTGTTTGGCAATAGTGATGTAGAAATGGAGATTCCCTTGCTAGAATGCTAGTTGCTCAGGTAAATATACTTCTAGGTAGTGGCACAAATACAGGCGATTTGAGTTCTAAGGGTTAAAACTTTCCTAGGCATTTTTTTCATAGTACTAATGTTAACAATAAAACAAGATCAGATGGTTATAAGATAACTAATTGAATTTGTCAGTAGATAAAAATAACCTTAAAAAACAATTAAGTCAGTCAGTGATAGTTTTATTTTATTTACTACATTAATTATACTAATCTAATTTACTAAATGGAATCTGCTCTCTCTCTCTCTCTCTCTCTCTCTCTCTCTCTATATATATATATATATATATATATATATATATGTGTGTGTGTGTGTGTGTGTGAATAGATAAATAGTTGGTTTGTCAGCTGAGCTAAGATTATACAGGCAGCATCCCTTAAAGAAGAGTAAGACAGGTCTCTGGTTCATGAAAAAAGGGTGTCTTGGAGATGATACTTAACTACATCTGGCAGTGAGGTTCCAGTTCCATAGTTTTGGAGAGAGTGGATTTGCCTCTTTAATTGCTTGTTGTAGACTGGCCGTCTGAATAATTGCAGTTGAAAATAATTTGAATGAAGATGAAACGAATTCCAATGAAAAAACAGTTACAAGCAAAAAAAATTGTGCACATGAACTTATTGAGAAAAAAAACAAACAAAACAAAATATTGTTCAGCTTTCAAACATTTCTCTTTCCCCTGTTATAGAAAAAAAATACTCCCCTCTGACCCAGGATGTTAGTAGCTTTTAGGGGTCAAGTAGATATTGGAGACAATAATTTTTTAACTGATTATAACATAAAATATGACATGACATGTTGTAAACCAATCAGATAAATAGATTTTAAATAGTCAATTTGAAAACTATGATATTATATTTTTACTCAACCTCTCTGCCATGAGCAAAATGTGACACAAGGTTACTTTTTCAGCAAAATACAACTGGTCTGAATTCAGAGTTTTTCTTGGCTAGACTGGTTGCCATAACAAGGTTAAAGAGACCAATCTGCTCTACTATTTACCCATAGCTCGAGGGAGAATAATTGGATTTATATCTTTCCCTAGTGTATTAGACACAAACTGCCATGTCAAGTGTTTGAATTAATTTTCCTTCTCCTTAACTGGTTGCCATAACAACGTTAAAGAGCTCAGTCTGCCCTACTATTTACTTATAGCTGGTGGGTCAATTTCCGATTATGATAACCATTATACCACAAGCACCTCCAGTATATTATGAAACAATCATAATAGACCAAGATAAAAATTCAAAAAAGTAAATTCCAAAATTTTTTTTAAGAGTTTAAAAAAATTTTTTTAATATACTTTTAGGAAGTTTTTTATCTTAAAAAACATTTTCCAGAATTTTTTGTAAAGAAAAGTTTTTTAAATGATTTTTAAAATGTTTTGAAAGGAAAGTTTTATTTTCAACTTTTTAAAAAGTTTAGGTGAAGAAAAGTTCTTTTTAAAATGTATCTAAAAAAGTTGATATTCTACAAAAAGGATTGAAAAATCAACAGGTTATTGAGCATATCCATTTGTTAAATAAAAATTAATAATCAACCAGACTTTTCAAAAATTGTTTAAATTTAACTATCAAAATATATATCTATTTTTCAAACTATGTATCATATCGTAGTAAGGAAAAGATACACTGTGAAAAAGAGTTAATAGTTTATCAAGTCAAGTGGTACAGTCCGACTAGTATTATAAGTCTCATGCTGTTGGTGTTACATCTGAAGTTGGTCTTACTACTGACCAACGTCCTTTCAGAGCTGTCTCTCTGCTTCTGCTTCTGTTTTTTTTGTGCTTAAGAGGCATGGCGTCTTTTATACTTCCATGATACCGGAAGTCACGTGGTACGAACCACTATAGAACACTATGCTTGCATATATACAGAGTGTACATAAAGTTTGTGTATACTTTAAAACATTTATAACTTAAAGTATTAATTTGGTTTGGTTTTATGGCATATCAAATATTGTAAGTTATTTAATGCCAAATTCTTTATGTATATGTATATATACTTTCAAGAAAAAAAAACAAAATTCAGTCATATTAAGATTATAAATTTATTTCCATCCTGATAAGAGGATTGATATGAATCAACAACTCCAAAAAAATTTAACAGGACTTCTTCAGATCCAGTATGGAGATAAATGAATACAACCAGAATGGGGATGGTCACAGGTGGGAAGTGGAAGGAAGGAGCCTTCTCCTATTGGTTTTTTCTTGAAAGAATATTTGCTCTGTGATACCATTTACATTGAGCTCTTTACCAGAAATATTTAAATATTTGAATTTTGAATAATTTAATTGTCCTGACGGAATTGTTTCCCACTCTGGATTTACTGGAGCCTAAGCTCATTTTTTTTGGCACACAGTTAATTGGTTTCACTTATTTCTATTTAATATGAATAATTCCATTTACTATTAATCAATTGTTTGCATACAGTAAAATATTTTCAAGTATTGCTATTTAACACTAACAGTTCAATTAAACATCAGATATTTTTTACACACAGTTAAATGATCAAACAGTTCCATTTCAAACAATTCAATTTTGCATAAGCCAACAAAGTCCAATGGTTTAAAGTATTGCTATGTATCACTAACAATTCAATCGAACGTCAGTAATTTATTTACACACAGTTAAATGATTAAACAGATATCTGAGTCTAGCACATTTGCAATTACACCATGTTTTTGTCTATTGAAGAATTTCCTGTTCCAATCAAATATTTTTTTTTAAATAATCAATGAATTTACTGAAATTTAGGAAAAAAACACTCTTTACACATGCAAATAAGCTCTAATGATGGCCTATAAAAGGTCTGAAAGCGCTTGGAACTTTTTTGGTAAATTCATCTATCCATTCCACTCCAAAACCAAAACACATATCAGGAAACTGGAAAGGATCTTAATAAAATTATAGAGACAAAATGTGTCTTTATTACTTAAACAAGTTTATATACATATATATATATATATATATATATATATATATATATGGGATAAAAATAAACTTTTGCTGATTCCACCTTTGATAGTGGATGATTAATGTTGTATCTCTGGAGATAAAAAGTGAATTTGAAGCCAAGGACAGAGGAAAAGAGAGAATACACTTTGTTCAATTTGAGAATATCTAGACTATCATATTTATATGATAGGGAAAATGTAAAATAAGATGAGAAAGAAAGATATAGAGAACTTTTTTTTCTCATTCCTCTAATTTTTTAAAGTTGTGGTGAAGGATTCATATGGTAAAAAGTTTTTATTAAGTTACTTTTCTTTTTTGTTTACTTTTATTTTACATGTTAAGGACATTTTTCCCCCTGCTCTTAAATCACAATTATAAAAGCAAAAGTGGATATTTATGAGTGAAATTTTTGAAAGAAAGGAAATAACCTTATTAAAAAAAATAAGTTAGTGATTGCTTTAATTTACTATTGTAACTTAATTAGATTAATTTACAAATAGAAATTATATATATATATATATATAGGTATGTACCCATAAATGTGTTTATCTTATTGCATGTATGTGTGTATATATATATATATATATATATATATACATAATGCATGTATATATATATATATATATATATATATATATATATATATATATACAGTGTATCACTAAAGTGAGTACATCCGTGGCTGTCGCGATAATACCATTATACCAACAGCCACGGTATACCCCTCATATTTCTGCAGATATTTAAGTACATCACTTCATGGGACAACACTGACAAAATGACATTTTGACACAATGAAAAGTAGTCTGTTTGCAGCTTATATAACAGAGGTTATTTATTTTCCCCTCAAAATAACTCAAAATATAGCCATTAAAAACTAAACCCCTGCCGACAAAAGTGAGTACACCCCTTAGGGAAAGTTGTCAATATTAACTTACACCATGTCAACTGTCAATGTTTTGTGTGGCCACCATCATTGTCCATAACTGCCTTTACTCTCCAGGACATGGAGTTTACCAGAGCTTCACAGGTAGCCACTGAAATGCTCTTCCACTCCTCCATGACGACATTGCGGAGATGGCGGATATTTGAGACTTTGCACACCTTCACTTTCCACTTGAGGATCCCCCAAAGATGTTCTGTTGGGTTCAAGTCTGGAGACATGCTTGGCCAGTCCATCACCTTTACCCTCAGCCTCTTTGGTAAAGCAGTGGTCGTCTTGGAGGTGTGTTTGGGGTCATTGTCATGCTAGAACATTGCTCTGTGACCCAGTTTCTGGAGGGAGGGAATCATGCTCTGCTGCAGTATTTCATAGTACAGGTTAGAGTTCATGTTTCCCTCAACGAAATGTAACTCTCCAACACCTGCAGCACTTATGCAGCCCCAGACCATGTTATTCCCACCACTGTGCTTGACTGTAGGCATGACACACTTATCTTTGTACTCCTCATCTGGTCGCTGCCACACATGCTTGAAGCCATCGGAACCAAACAAATTAATCTTTATCTCATCAGACCAGAGGACATGGTTCCAGTAATCCGTGTGCTTTGTTGACATGTCTTCAGCAAACTGCTAGCAGGCTTTCTTATGTATTGTCTTCAGAAGAGGATTCCTCCAAGCCTGACAGCCATGCACACCAATTTGATGTATAGTGCGGCGTATAGTCTGAGCACTAACAGGCTGACCCCCCACCTCTTCAATCTCTCAGTCATGCTGACAGCACTCCTACGCTGATCTTTCAAAGAAAGCATTTGGATGTGACACTCAGCATGTGCACTCAGCTTCTTTGGACAACCTACCTGGGACCTGTTCTGAGTGGAACCTGCTCTTATAAAATGCTGAATGATCTTAGCCACTGTGCTGCAGTTTCCCGGACCATTGGCAAATACTATACTCATTAGGCCAATGGCCTGGTCAATAACCAGCAAACCATTACCAGTGAGTTTTAGTTTCAGTGGGTACCCCATACATTCAGCGATGTGATAGAAGTAAGCAAAGCTTGATAAAGAACTAGTTCTAATTTAAAAGTTGTTCAAATTGATAACATCACATACCTATAAAAATTAAATGAAATATAACCTTACAATATCACAAAAAAAAAAATCTTAAATCACAAAATTGAAAATTTAGTTTTGGAAGTAAGTAGCCAACTGTTGTAGGTAAGTATTCTTTTTTTTTCAGAAAAATTTAGTTAATTTTTTTATATGCAGTTCAGATTACAAGTCAAGGTTGATTATAACCTAAGTGTAACCAAAAGTAATTATAAAATGTATCAACAAAATAACTGCTAATTTAAAAAAAAATTAAACATTATTAATAAGAAATAATTATTCATTTTCCATCTTAATTTCTTAATTAACCTGTTTTTATTTTTCATTTTTAATATGTGAATTTTGAAGCAAAATATGCAAATTAGCTAACTTTAATAGGAAAAAAACAAAAAACAAACACTATTTTTATCAAGTTATACAGTGAGCAACTCAAAAATTATAAAATGCCCAAAACAACTGCATCAAGAAAATATGGTTGGTTAGTTGGGTTTGATGGCATATCAACCACTACGGGTTATTTAATGCCAAATCCAGTTCACCTCTATTAAATATACATGATTTGTAAACACATATATTGTAGAGAACATACCTTAAAAAATAAAATAGCAAACAAACAAACATAGTTCATTTACTTGTACACAAGTAAATGGTTTCAAGTATTTCTATATTACATGAGTTAGTTTATTTGATATAATTTGTTTGCACAGCCAAGTAGTTGATATTATTTCTCACTACAGTTTTACTCACAGAGATTTAATGGTTTCAAGTATTGCTATTCAACAATAATTTATTTGTACTTAGTTGATTGGTAAGTTGGATGGCTAAGATTTCCAGAATTGTGAAAAGTGTTATATTTTCAGATATAACCCTGTATCTCTCAAGAAAGAGAGAACATCATCCATGTGGACATTCTCAAACCTATCCCTCATATTATCTGTTTTAAAATGCCACTCTCTTGTGATAGCTAGAGCTCCACATTCCTCTAGCACATGTTTAATAGTGTAAGGTCTCTGGTATGTCAAACATTGTGGTAGCTGTCCCTACTTGAGTATAAAAGAATGAGTGAGATTTGTGTGGCCAATCTGCGATTGAGATATAATGACTTGTTCTTTTCTTGATTTTCTAAAGTCTGGTCTCCATTATCCCAAAGTGGGCTTTATTTGGAAGAGTCTCTTGTTTATGTTGTTATTCCAGTGTCTTTGCCATTTTGAAAGAATTTATTGATTTAGGGTTTCAAGTCAGTATACAGAATGGAGATATTGTCGGGGCTCAGATCTAAGGCCAATTTGGTTACCGAGTCAGTTCTTTCATTTCTGCTCTCTCCAATGTGACTTGGGATTCAACACATAATTATTTCTTTATGACTAGACATTGAGTCTAGTCTACTCAGCAGTTTAACTATTAATGGGTTCTCCAGTTTTTTATTTCTCAGTGATGTTAATACAGAGAGTAAGTCAGAGAATATGATAAATTTGTTATGTTTGTTTATAGAAATGATGTTGAAAGCAAGGTCAATGGCTCATACTTCTGCTGTGAAGATAAAGCTTTTCATTGGAAGGGCTTTCTTGTGAATGGTTTTATCATGTATATAAATAAATATATATATATAGATAGATAAATATTTATCTCTCTCTCTCTCTCTCTATATATATATATATATGTATGTATAGGTATGCATATAGTTATGAATATATATACATATATACATATGTGTATGTATATATATATATATATATAGATAGATATATATAATTTAAATGAGAATATGTATATATATATATAAAAGTAAAGTTGGTGAACATAGTTGAGGGCCAATTGAATGCAACCTTTTCAGTAACTAATACACCAAGGTGTAGGGAGGGCATTACTCCTTTCCCTGGATTACTCCACTTTACCATTGATATGTACCTTTTAATGTTGAGTGTTAAGCAAGGAGGTATCAAGTACCATTTTTTGAGTCTTTGGTATGATTCAACCAGGGATTGAATCCTGGTCTTCTAAGCTATTGGCAAACACTCTACCCACTTTTTGCTCTTATATATATAGATATGTATATATATAAAGGAGGATCATTAACTCTTTTTGACTGCCCTACTACTACCAGTTACATGCAATCTCAAGGCTGCAATTCTTTTCTTACTCTCTTGAACAGATTACATAAAACTAGAAGTAATAGGGCAGCCAATGATGGGCAAGTGTACTATGTTTATTTTAGGTTTTATATATAAATATAGTGCACTTTTTTATATATTCCGGAAATACATTTTTAAAAAACTTGTTCACTTTAAATCTATCTATCCATCTGTCAATATATTTCTTTTTCTCGCAAGTTTTTCATAGCAGTTTTCCCAGGTTGTTTTTCTCTGAAGTCTGAGGAATAGCATGTCTCTTGAGGTCACCAGGACTCTTCTCAATATTCTAGCTGATCTTAACAGTGCCGTGGTTCTCTCACTGCCTTCACTGCCTTCAAGGACACATGGCACAGTGGATAAAGGCGTTGGTCAGATTCAGTGACATACCCAAAGAGTGTGAATTCAATACCCGATGAAGGCAGTGAGAGAACTTTCAGAAGAGAAATTAACAGGATATAACAGATAACTAACATCCATTAAACATGGCTCATGGAACTAGAACAGTCTACCCCGGTAAGTGAAATAAAGGGTAAAGTTCGTCATTTCAACCACCGGGAGAAAGCCAGAGTATATAACAGTCAAAACATTGTGATAAACATGGCGACAAAGATGAGGACACTAGTCCAAAAAATGTAAATAATGCTCAACAATGCTGTAGGTTGGATGGTCTCCTCTTATTTCCAAATTCTCCAATCCCTGTACCAAACCTTTGGTGATCATACCGAGCATACCGATTACATTGGTATCACCGTCACTTTCATGGTCCACAGTTTTTTTCAGTTCTCAAGCAAGGGCTAGGTACCTATCTCTCTTTTCGCTTTCTTTTAGTTTTAACCTGTGGTCAGCCAGAATGGCAAAGTCCACTATTTGGCAGGTTCTCTTTTTTTATTGACTATGACTAGGTCTTCTCATGTGGTTGAGATTTCATGATCACAAAATCCCAGAGAAGTTTGTGTATCCCATTTTCCAGGATGGTATTATTATCATTATTACATATTAGTCTTTGTGCAATTGCTGTCAAACTTTTTTCTATACACTTATTCAATATAGATTGTATGGATGCTGACTAAGTTCTGAAACCAACATCCAACAAAACAGAAGCTGTATGGCCACCTATCTCCCATCTCTAAAATCATCCAAATCAGATGAACAAGACATGCAAGACACTGCTGGAGAAGTAAGGATGAGCTCAAAAGCAACATTCTCCAGTGGACCCCTTCACATAAACAAGCAGGTGATGAATGACTAGCTAGAACATATCTACAGCAGCTCTATACAGACACAGGATGTAGTCTGGAGATCCTGCAAGAAGTGATGGACGATAAAGACAAATGATGAGAGTTAGAAAATCCATGCAAGTTTCAGTGCAAATACCTGTATTATTATGAGTGCCAGATGTATGGTACAATATCTCCAGATCTTGTCATGATGTATTATTGTAAATGCCAGATGTATCATACAATATCACCAGATCCTGCCATGATGTATTATTGTGAATGCCAGATGTATCTTGGAATATCACCAGATCTTGTCATGATATATTATTGTGAATATCAGATGTATCTTACAATATCACTAGATCTCATCCTGATGTAATATTGTGAATGCCAGATGTATCTTGGAATATCACTAGATCTCATCCTGATGTAATATTGTGAATGCCAGATGTATCTTGGAATATCACTAGATCTCAAGATGTATTATTGTAAATGCCAGATGTATCTTACAATATCACCAGGTCTTGTCATGATGTATTATTGTGAATACCAGATGTATTTTACAATATCATTAGATCTCATCCTGATGTAATATTGTAAATGCCACATGTATCTTGGAATATCACTAGATCTCATCCTGATGTAATATTGTGAATGCCACATGTATCTTGGAATATCACTAGATCTCATCAAGATGTATTACTGTGAATGCCAGATGTATCTTACAATTATCACCAGATCTTGTCATGATGTATTATTGTGAATACCAGATGTATTTTACAATATCATTAGATCTCATCCTGATGTAATATTGTGAATGCCAGATGTATCTTGGAATATCACTAGATCTCATCCTGATGTAATATTGTGAATGCCAGATGTATCTTGGAATATCACGAGATCTCATCATGATTTATTATTGTGAATGCCAGATGTATCTTACAATATCACCAGATTTTACCATGATTTCTGTCACATGATGGAAACAACAGATCAACATAGAGTCACTTTGTATAATCTTTTCATATATTCCTAACTGACTAGTAATGAAGTGTTAATTCAATGATGTAAGGATTTGAATTAACTGACTATATGACACATCATCAAATGGAACTTGAATGAGAATAGATGTTCCAGGAAATTCACATTCAGTCAACAAGAACTCAATAATAAATTGTTGATTCAGTGATTATAATTGGAATTGCATGACAAAAAGATAATCTCATTAGAAAGTCAAGATAATGTTCCACATAAATCAAGTTCAAATACCTAACTTTTCAAACTGGCAATTAACGCTGAGCAGTTGAAGTTGAATTTGTAGCAACATGTGTATAAAATATCATATGCACACAAACACACGCTAATACACACGCACACATACACATTCTATACATATATATATATATATATATGTACACATACACAGACTATATATATAAATACACAAACACAAATTACATATACATATACACACTTACACACACAATATATATATATATATTCTCTATAGAAACACTAAAGTAAAAGTACGATCACCGGATGGAGACACAGAATACTTTGACATTGTAGCAGGAGTACTACAAGGGGACACGCTGGCCCCGTACCTCTTTATCATTTGTCTAGACTACGTACTTAGAACATCAATTGACAAAATCAAAGAGAATGGCTTCGAACTGACGAAGAAAAGAAGCAGAAGATACCCCGCAACAACAATTACCGACGCCGACTACGCCGATGACATAGCGATACTGGCAAATACACCTGACCAAGCCGAAACTCTTCTGCATAGTTTGGAATGAGCAGCAGCAAGCATAGGCCTCTATGTTAATGCACACAAAACGGAATATATGTGCTATAACCAAATGGGGGACATCTCCACTCTAGAAGGAACGCCACTTAAACTAGTAGACAAATTCACGTACCTAGGAAGTAGCGTCGAATCAACCAAAAAGGACATCAAAAACAGGCTAACGAAAGCATGGACAGCTATCAATAGGCTATCGATTATATGGAAATCAGACCTAACCGATAAAATGAAACGCAGCTTCTTCCAGGCAGCGGTCACATCGATACTGCTATATGGATGCACTACATGGACGCTAACAAAACGGCTGGAAAAGAAATTAGATGGCAATTACACAAGAATGCTGCGTGCAATCCTGAACAAGTCCTGGCAGCAACACCCCACAAGACACCAACTGTACGGCCACCTGCCCCCTAACACGAAAACTATTCAAGTTAGACGAACCAGACATGCAGGACACTGCTGGAGAAGCAGAGATGAACTCATAAGAGATGTACTCTTATGGATCCCCACACATGGCCGAGCAAAAGCAGGGCGACCAGCTCGAACGTACATTCAGCAGCTATGTGAGGATACAGGATGTTGTCCTGAAGACCTACCTAGGGCGATGAACGATAGGGAGGAGTGGCGAGAGAGGGTCAGGGATATCCGTGCTACCAGCGCGATATGATGATGATGATATATACATGCATATATATACCTATATATATATATACATACATATATATACATATATATATATACATATACATACACATATATACATATATTCATAGATATGTATATATATATATGTATATATATATATATATATATATATATGTATATATATATATGTATATATATATATATATATATATATGTATATATATATATAAATGTATATATATATATATATATATGTATATATATATATATAAATGTATATATATATATATAAATGTATATATATATATATGTATATATATATGTATATGTATCTTTTTGATAGCTACTACACCAATGTGTAGGGGAGGGCGCTACTCCTTCCCTGAATTGCTCTACTTTACCCTTGATCCGTACCTTATAATGCTGAGTGTTAAGCAAGGAGGCATCATCTACCATTTTTTGAGTCTAACCCGGGCCATTGGCGAACACTCTAACCCCTTGGCCAATGTCCGGTATTATATACATATATATACGTATATATATGTATATATACACATATATATACGTATATATATATACACATAAATATATACACATATATATATATACATACATATATATATATATACACACATATATATATATGTATATATATATATACATTTAAATAAAATATATATACATATATGTATATATATACACATATATATACGTATATATATATATACACAGATATATATATACATGCATATATATATATATATACACACATATATATATACATGTATATATATATATATATATATATACACACTTAAATAAAATATATATACATATATACACTTAAACGCAACATATATATATATATACAAATATACACACAATACACATATATACAAATATACACACATATACAAAATATGTATATGTACATATATACATATACACACTATAGATATATATCCATACATATTCGCATATAAACAAACCATGTATGTATATATATATATATATATATATAAATATATATATATATATATATATATATATATATATATATTCACTAACAAACAATACTTTCATTCCAACAAAGAATATATATATATATAGAGAGAGAGAGAGAGAGCGAGAAAGAGAGAGAGAGATTGATAGATAGATGGATAGATAGATACACGCATACATAATGCATATATGGATTTATACACACTCAATACATAATAAATACCATCACACATTGACATAGATCATGTATGCAGGGATTGTAGAATATGTTCCCGACACCTCTGTAGTGACGTAATCACCCCCACTCTTGAGAGTTCTGAGCATGGGAATAAACCATCTGATGGTGAGCTTACAGTCCCAGAGCTTTGGAGTATGTGGAGCACCCCTTCATTGCTATTACTCCCAGATCCACTCATAACCAGAGTGGAAATGTCTGTTAGGGTCTCATCTTTAGATCAAATAGAACTATTTAACCTTTTTCTATGCTTGAAACGATTTAACTGTATGCAAATGAAAAGGTAATGTTATATTGATCTATCAGTATGACATAGCAACACTTAAAACCTTGTATCTGTGTGCAAACAAATTAATAGAGATAAATAGAATTATTAGTGTTAGATAGGAATACTAGAAAACATTTAACTGTGTGTAAACAAATGAGCTCAGTCTCTTAAAAAAACGTTACTTAAAAATCATGTAGAAATAGGATTTGGCATTCAATAACCCAAAATGGCTGATATACCATAAAAATCCAACCAACCAACCAACCAGCAAACACACATGTACACTTAAAATATTGTAACTTAAAGAATAATGCGATTTCCATTTCAATTTGTGACTAAATGATAATATCATGAGGGCTGCCTTCTTCCACATCATTTTTAGTCAATCAAATTGTCAATATAGTTGAGATAACGATGAAATGCTAAAAAGAATTCTTCACTCCCTCCTAAATAGAAGCATCAATATCATCATAGACAAATGTTAACTATGAAATGCTAATTAAAATCCTACACTCCCTCCTAAATAGAAGCATCAATATGATCATGGACAAATGTTAACCATGAAATACTTATTAGAATCTTTCACTCTTTCCTAAATAGAAGCATCAATATAATCATGGACAGCTGTTAACTATGAAATGCTAATTAGAATCTTTCACTCTTTCCAAAATAGAAGCATCAATATAATCATGGACAGATGTCAAGTATGAAATGCTAATTTAAATCCTTCACCCTTCCTAAATAGAAGCATCAATATAATCATCGATGGCTGTTAACTGTAAAATGCTAATTAGAATCCCACACTCTTTCCTAATTGGGAGCATTAATATCATCATGGACAGCTGTTAACTATAAAATGCTAATCAGAATTCTTCTTAAATAGAAGCATCAATATCATCATGGACAGCTGTTTACTATGAAATGCTTAGTAGAATCCTTCATCCCTCTTTTAATAGAAGCATCAATATAATCAGGGACAGATGTCAAGTATGAAATGCTAATTTGAATCCTTCATTTCTTCTTGAATAGAAGCATCAATATAATCATGGACAGATATCAAGTATGGAATTCTAATTTGAATCCTTCATTTCTTCTTGAATAGAAGCATCAATATAATCATGGACAGATGTCAAGTATGGAATGCTAATTTGAATCCTTCATCCCTTCTTTAATAGAAGCATCAATATAATCATGGACAGATGTCAAGTATGGAATTCTAATTTGAATCCTTCATCCCTTCTTTAATAGAAGCATCAATATAATCATGGACAGATGTCAAGTATGAAATACTAATTTGAATCCTTCATTTCTTCTTGAATCGAAGCATCAATATAATCATGGACAGCTGTTAACTATGAAATGCTAATTAGAATCTTTCACTCTTTCCAAAATAGAAGCATCAATATAATCATGGACAGATGTCAAGTATGAAATGCTAATTTAAATCCTTCACCCTTCCTAAATAGAAGCATCAATATAATCATCGACGGCTGTTAACTGTAAAATGCTAATTAGAATCCCACACTCTTTCCTAAATGGGAGCATTGATATCATCATGGACAGTTGTTAACTATAAAATGCTAATCAGAATTCTTCTTAAATAGAAGCATCAATATAATCATCGACAGCTGTTTACTATGAAATGCTTAGTAGAATCCTTCATCCCTCCTTTAATAGAAGCATCAATATAATCATGGACAGATGTCAAGTATGAAATGCTAATTTGAATCCTTCATTTCTTCTTGAATAGAAGCATCAATATAATCATGGACAGATGTCAAGTATGAAATGCTAATTTGAATCCTTCATTTCTTCTTGAATAGAAGCATCAATATAATCATGGACAGATGTCAAGTATGAAATGCTAATTTGAATCCTTCATTTCTTCTTGAATAGAAGCATCAATATAATCATGGACAGATGTCAAGTATGAAATACTAATTTGAATCCTTCATCCCTTCTTTAATAGAAGCATCAATATAATCATGGACAGATGTCAAGTATGAAATGCTAATTTGAATCCTTCATTTCTTCTTGAATAGAAGCATCAATATAATCATGGACAGATGTCAAGTATGAAATGCTAATTTGAATCCTTCATTTCTTCTTGAATAGAAGCATCAATATAATCATGGACAGATGTCAAGTATGAAATGCTAATTTGAATCCTTCATTTCTTCTTGAATAGAAGCATCAATATAATCATGGACAGATGTCAAGTATGAAATACTAATTTGAATCCTTCATCCCTTCTTTAATAGAAGCATCAATATAATCATGGACAGATGTCAAGTATGAAATACTAATTTGAATCCTTCATTTCTTCTTGAATAGAAGCATCAATATAA
Source organism: Sepioteuthis lessoniana (assembly GCA_963585895.1). Classification (NCBI taxonomy): domain Eukaryota; kingdom Metazoa; phylum Mollusca; class Cephalopoda; order Myopsida; family Loliginidae; genus Sepioteuthis; species Sepioteuthis lessoniana. Next base: position 55,972,049 of record OY757926.1, on the reverse strand, counting down.
TCATGGACAGATGTCAATTATGAAATGCTAATATGAATCCTTCATTTCTTCTTGAATAGAAACATCAATATCATCACTCTGATCAGTTAAAGACTCATATATGGCACAAATAGATCCATTTAAAAATCATCAGTATCTAATAGGACAGTGTGCAAAAAAATCTAAAAACTCAACTAGATAAAAAATTTAAATATGAATGTATAATGAATTTGATTCCAACCCCCAGGCATAAAACAACACTAGTCAGGTTGACAAGCTATCAAAATCAATCCTTTATTCTTTAACTGGGGCCTCTGTATGAGATCAAATACTGTAATCCTAGTATATCATCTGAATATTTAAATTAAAATATATATTCAGGGTGTTGCTATTTTATTTTCCATCAGTGTACATTATCTTATTAGTATAAGTTGGAAAAAAAAGTTATTAAAAAAAAGTGAAGATAGACAAGATTTTTTCTTTCTTACATCTTTTTTAGATGTAAGTTGGAGTGGCTTCTTGTGGGACATTTTTTAAAAGATTTCTTAGTTTTTTCAACACACAAACACACACACATATACATGCATACATACATACATACTTATATGTACGTATATACATAATTTCTGTATCATTAGATCATTTTTTTTGCCGTACTCTCAAATTTCTTGAAGTCAATTACCAAGCAACATCAGATAGCCATCATATGAATAATTGGATTTGTTGAGTGAAAAAATACCCTTAAAAAAATAATGATAATTAAGTTGGTGATAGTTTTAATTTACTTCATCTAATGAGCTCAATGATTACTTGTCTGCTTTTTTTTCATTTCACTTATCATCTCCTTACAAAATGAATACAAAAGAGAAACTCCAGTGTTGATTTATAAAACTATGCCTGTCTTAAGATTGGCCACCATCATCTCTCTGAGGAGAAATGCTTGAAAAAAGGATTGCCACCAAAGTTAATTTCACAGGCACTACAACAGATACAAAAAGCTCAGCATTTTTTGATAGAGCAAGTTTTCAGCTAAAAAAGACTATTTTCTTATACAGTGACCATCGTTGGCTATGACTTAGTCAATGATGAACAAGAGTCTACATAGCATGCTTGTATAAGACTTGCTCCAAAAGTAATTCTTCTTATTTACTTCCACAGAAACTACAACACATCTTCTCTCTCTCTTTTTCTCTCTCTCTTTATATATATATATATATATATATATATTGTAATACTGTAGTTATGTGATTTAAAAATCATAGATGGGACCCTAACAGGTACTACCACTCTAGGTCAGCATAGAACTGAGAATAATGGTAAAGAACTCCAGGACTGGAGCCTCACCAGCTGATGCAGTTTAATGTCATACAAATATTATGGACACAATACTCTGAAGAGATGTAATCAAAATCAAGGGTTTCTTTTTAAGAATTTTAAAATATTTGAATCCCTTTTGAAATATTTTATTCGTTTTAAACATGAGTATGTTATTATAAGCATTATTTAAATTTTGCATGTACCAAAAGTTATATATATATATGTGTATTTACCTAAACCCTCTTCCTTGTATATTTATTATCTTAATGTTTCTCTTTCATTCTTCTTGCAGAGTTTCATATATTCCCAGCTAACGTTCATGAGCATAGATAGTAGCCATCTCCCCAACAGGATCCTAGCATGAAAGCTCTGGGTTGACTCAAACAAATGGTCGAGTCAATCTGAAAGAAACCAGACTATACATGTTGAAAAGGTTAGTACCAGTACCAATTCCTTAGTTGTTAGTCTGGGAAACCTTAACCAACACTTTTATAATCAAATTCTGGTTCTGTAGACAAAACTATTCTACTTACTAATCCCTGGGGTGGTTTGATGTGACATAATATCAAGATTAACAGTTAACACAAATAACCTTGTTATTTCCTAAGTATTTAAGAACAACAAAATATAACAAAAAACAGTTGTATATATTTTAAACATAACTATATTCTTTTTATTTTTTCACCAATCGTTGTACAGTAGGATTTTGGTAGATTAGCACTGACTGTATCTACATATGCCTTTTGTCAAAGCAGCTATTTTATTGTATGTTCCTACCTTGTTTCTCTGAAGAGTTAATTATTCATTTGGGAAGATAACTCTCTCTTAACAAATTTCATGCAGGATCTGAACTCAGGTCACCAATTCCATTCAATGAAAAATGTTGTAATCTAATCTTTGCTAAAATAACCCAGTAAGGGTTGAACCCAGGTAAGAGAATGGGGTACACAGTAAGGATCAAGCTCAGTAATTGAGTCTCAAGGGATAAGTAGATGATAATTAAGATCCCCTTTTATGGTTAATTATAGTGTACAATTCAACCTTTTAAGCCAGAAAACAATCTCTACAAAACTTGTGGTCAACTGGCAAAAATTGATACCTTAACTATAGGGTGGTCAGCCAGTGCTTTGGGTGGTCTAATGATTAGCAAGCTAGAGTAGCAACCTTAACAAGTAAGTTTGAGTCTCATTGGGGGCCCTATTTCTATGGCCTTCTGCCATATCTAAGCAAAAATTATAGTAAATTACAACTAGTGGAACATTAATCCTAACAATATATATATATACCACTTACTAATTGTCTTTAATTGGAAGCATTTTGAGATGAGGCTTCTTAATCTGAGAATTTTTTTTTTTTAAATTTATTGTGGCCTTCTTGTCCTCTACCAAGATGAGGACAAAAAGTCCGCAATGAATAAAAAAAATAAAAAAATTAATTCTCATACCACTTACTGTAACTCCAGCAGACTGCCTTGAATATTTTCAAATTAAAATCACGTTTGGCAAACATATCTAACAAATTAACACAGAGATTGATATAAAATAAAAAAAAAAAAAATTAAATACAAATAAAGTATTATATTAATGCTATATCTTATGCTGTTTCCTACAGCCATAAACACTGACTATAAATACTTATTGAAATGTCACAGCCAACAAGCAGCCAGTCAGACAACTACAGTATGTAGTTTATGTGCACATCAACCATTGTAGGTTATTTAATACCAAATCCTTTTTTATACATATAAACAGTTCTGTTTCAAACAATTCAATTTAACATAAACACACAGTTTATATGTCAAAACAGATCTATTTTAAACAATTCAGTAAAAGATGAGTACACATTTCAAATGTCACAAAGAGTTTTATTTCAAGCAATTCAGTTGAGCATAAGTACAGTTTTTTGTTTACACACAGCTAAATGTTAAAACAGTTCTATTTCAAACAATTCAATTTAACATAAGTACACAGTTTAGTTCTATTTGACCCATAGATAGGACCCTATCAGGTGCTACCACTGCGGGCCAGAGCGGATCTGGGAGTAGTGGCAATGAAATGGTACTTCGTATTCCTCAAAGCTCAAGCATTACTCAAGTCTTATCATCAGATAGTTTAGTGTCATATCAGGACACTCATTGGGGGAGGTCTTACCCCTCTGCTCAGATACAATTGGTGTGTTCTACAGCCCCAGCCACTAGAGTCAAGCACAATAGATGGTGAATTTATATGAATATAAGTTCTAATGTGTGAGATTTGCATGTTTCATATATGGTTGATATGATTCTGATTTTAGAGAAAAATTATGTACACCATTCCCAACTGGAATAATCACAGTTTAATGTTTGGTTGTTTGGGTTTTATGGCATATTAACCTTTGTGGGTTATTTAATACCAAATCTATTTTTATACAAATAATTGGTTCTATTTCAAACAATTCAGTTTAGCATGAGTATGCATTTTCATTGTTAAAAACATTTCTATTTCAAGCTACTCAGTTTAGTCAAACAGTTCTAATTCAAATAATTCAGTTTAGTATAAGTATAGTTTTTGTCCACACACAGTTAAATGTCAAAACAGTTCTATTTCAAACAATTCAGTTTAGCATAAGTACTCAGTTTACTTCTATTTGACCCATAGGTAGGACCCTATCAGGTGCTACCGCTGTGGGTCAGAGTGGACCTGGAAGCAATGGCAATGAAGGAGTACTCTGCATTGCCTAAAGCTCCAGCATTACTGAAGCCTCACCACCAGATAGTCTTACTCCTCTGCTCAGATGCAATTGGTGTATTCTATAGCCCCAGCTACCTGACCCAAGCATAATAGATTGTGAATTCATATGAATATAAGTTTTAATGTGTGAGATTTGCATGTTTCATATATGGTTGATATGAATCTGATTTTAAAGAAAAATTATGTACACCATACACAACTGGAATCATGACAGTTTAGTGAGATGTAATAGTACTTGATTGAATATATACATATTTAGATTATTACTGTACTTATATGGCACAACATTTTAAATCAAGGTTATGATAGCCTATCCTCATTCAGGCTTACAAAATAACTTTTGGTCTACTAGTAGCCTAATATATGTTTAGGGATCAACGTATTGAGCAGGTTTAGGTTTTACCCAAAATTATGTATTTAGTGAATCTCTCCTCCACCATGGGCAGGATGTGACACAAGGTCAACATTTAAACAGAATAAAGCTGGTTTAAATTCAGAGTTTTTCTTCTCCCAGAGTGGTTGCAAAAGCAAGGCAAAAGAACCCAGTCTTCACTACTATTTACACGTAGCTGGAGAGAGAACAAGTAGATTATAGCCTTTCACAAGGGTATTGGTGTGAAGAAAAATGTAAACAGCCTCATTCAGGAATCAAATGTGGGTTACCAATTCCATTCAATGTAAATTGTTGTAATGTAATTTGATAACCTAATTAGCTGAAATGGGGATTCCCTGCTAGAATTCAGCCTACCTTCTAGATAGTGACACAAATACCCGCTCTTATTCATATCTGGGCTCCTGGGTGAAAAACAGCTGAATATGTAAAATGGTACATGTATTTATTCGACTCCTTGGGCAGGATGTGACACAAGGTCAATTCTAAATGGAGTACCAGTGGTTTGAATTCAGAATTTTCCTTCTTCTAGACCTGTTGCCTAACCAAGGCTAAAGAATCCAATCTGCTCTACTATTTACTCATAGCTGGAAGGAGAACAGATTGATTCATACCTTTTGAATGGGCATTGGCACCAAGAGAAATGTAAACAGCTTCGTACAGGATTTGAACTCTGGTCTTTAATTCCATTTCCTATAACAATATCTGTTATCCTAAGTGTGCCTCCTAATTTGTTATTTAATAGCCTGGTTGGTTATATTGTTGCTAGGCAATAGTGATGTAGAAATGGGGATTCCCTTTCTAGAATGCAAGCTGCCTGAGTAAATGTACTTCTTGGTAGTTGTTCAAATTCTGGCTACTTGGATTCCAAGGGTTAAAACATTCCTAGTCATTTTTTTAATGTTAATTATGGAACAAGATCAGATGGTTATAACATAAACTGAATTTGTCAGACGATAAACACAGCCTTAAAAAATCATTATTCTAATCATTAAAAAACACTTAAAGTGGAGACTGTCACTCCAAAAAAGAAGGGCAGTAACAAAAATTGTCCAGGTTTCTAACTCTTTTTAGTCAAAGAAGCTAGAGATATTACCTTATTATCTCTTCCTCGAGGAATAACCTCCTAGGATTTGATAAAGTTAATCTGTTCTCTAGCCAGAGAATTGGGAATTTACTCAACAGGTTTGTGCCAAATGTCCCTGCATAAAAACATGTTTCAGCCACTAATTGGGCCCTTAGTGGATGGAAAGATATTTATGCTGAGCAAACCCAAGCCTTTATAGGGAGCTAACTTGAATTTGATTAGTCTTTCCCACATCATCACAAACAATATTGAAAATTTTCAATGTTTAACTTAAGCAACTACAAGGTGAAAAAAACCTAAGTTTTCATCATGCTGCTCCAAAAAAAGTTGGAGACAAAGAGATGAACACATAGGAATGTATATGTTTGAGAAAAAAAAGACCAAGGAATAAAAAGTAAACATTTTTTAAAAATTTTGTTTAAAATGAATTTATTGCATTACATTCAATAATAGGATTATAAAGATTTAATGGTATAAATGTTTTTGATCTGTTGGATTTGATTTGAAATTTACTCTTGGAGATTAATAATTGTAAATACAAACACTTCTTATTTATAAGTTAAATTAATAAAAATTATTCAGGTTCATCAAGAAAAATAATAGTTCTATTAACTTACATTAGCATATTCTTTAGAACATGAATTTGATGTATACTGAGTTATTTTCTTTTTTGTACAACTCACTTTGCAAATTAATTCAGATAGAGGCTGATTCGGTTATTTTCTGGGACTGCAGCCTCTAATGCAATGGTTCCCAAACTTTTTTGAGCTGGCACCTATTTTTCTCTCTGGTTATGTATTTAGTGCCCTATTCCAGAATGGATATGCATATCTTTCTTGGTATCTGTCTGTCCAGTCCAAATCTCTGACAATTAATCTTTCTCTCTGTTCATGATCCAACTGGAGTTGTTGCCTTTTCAAATTTAAAAATGTGTTGATCATTAGTCTCTACAATATCTGAATTCTGATCTTGCCAGTATATGACCCATTATCCTGTACAGATCTCAACACTAAGTTACAAAAACTGTTATGTCATTGGATCACAAAATAAGATGCTTTCTGTTATAACCAAAATTATCAGCAACAACAAAATACAACAGAAAACAGTTAAATATATTTTCAACACAACAATATTCATTCTTATTTCTCACCGACCAGGATACAGCAGGATTAGGTTGGATTAGCAGTTTACTGTCTACACATGGTATGTTGTCAAGCAGCCATTTTGTTGTCAGATACTACACTTTTTCTGTGAAGAGTCAATTATTCATTAGGAGAGATAACTCTCCTTCAACTCTTTCGTATATAACTTAGTTTTATTCTTTGTGAAGTATATGTTCACAATTAGATTTTGTTATAAAACAAGAATGCTCTTCTTTATTTCAGCAAAAATTATAACAGCTACTGAGAGCTGAGTAATATGATATGATAGAGCAAGTTTTCAGCTACTAAACACTTCTTTCACACAACCTGTTGGTAGGGCTTAAAATATGCCAACTGTATTCCTAGCAGAAAGGGTAAGACCGCCACCCATTAAAGGAGTGCCCTAAGTATGACGCTAAACTGCATCTGATGGTGAATCTCTAATTTTGAAGATTTGAGGAATGCAGTGTAACTCTTCATCACCATTTCTCCCAGTTCTACTGTGAACCAGAGTGGTAGTATCTGTTATAGGCCAATCTATAGGTCAAATAGATCTGTTTCAAAAATGTTCATTTTCAACTGAGCGTGTCCAAAAAACAACTCTAAAGAAACAACAACACAAAACTGTAAATACAAAGGTAAAATGATAGCCATTCCCTAACTTCTCGGCATAAAATAACCCTTGACAGGTTGACATGCCATCAAAATCAATCAATCAATCTTAAGAAACAACAACACAAAACAGTAAATATAAACGTACAATGTATGCGACTCCCTAACCTATAGGCATAAAATAACCCAAGACATTTTAACATGCCATCAAAATAAATCAATCGATCTTAAGAAACAACTTCACAAAAAACGTAAATATAAATGTACAATGTATGAGATTCCCTAACCTCTAGGTAAAAAATAACCCTTGACGGGTTGACATGCCGTTGAAATCAATCAATTAGTCTAAAGAAATAACTACACAAAAAATATAAACATAAAAGTACAATGTCCATAATTCCCTAACTGTTAGGCATAAAGTAACCCATGACAAGTTGACATGCCATCAAAATTAACCAATTAATCAATCAGTTTTTATTAAGCATGTGTTCCTGATTTAGATTTTGTTTAAAGAGGATGATGCTCTGAAAGTAATGCCTCTTATCTATTTTTACAAAAATTCTGACAGCTACAAGCAGCACAGTAAGATAGAGCCAATTTTCAGCAATAAAACACTACTTTCTCAAATTGTTACCAATAACTTGAAATCATATATGTACAAATTATCAGTATTTGCTAGGAATACTATAAAACATCTAATTGTGTACAAATTATTATAATTAAATTGGAATACTTGAAATCATATAATTGTGCACAAATTATTATAATTAGATTGGAATACTTGAAATCATATAATTGTGCACAAATTATTATAATTAGATTGGAATACTTGAAACCATATAATTGTACACAAATTATTATAATTAGATTGGAATACTTGAAACTATATAATTGTGCACAAATTACTATAATTAGATTGAAATACTTGAAACCATATGATTGCATAAAAATTATTTGCATTAAGAATATTTACTTGAAGCAATAACTGTTTATAAATTATTATTAGATTAGTTACTTGAAACCACATAATTGCTTCTGAAAAGGAAAAATGAGAAAAAAAGACTCACTTTAGTATAAAATGACCCACAAAATGTTGATATGCCATAAAACCAACCAATCAACCTATCTGACCAAGTAACTAAATCCTCATTTTTTGTCTCATTTGTCCTTTGGGTCTATTCTCCACACCTAAAGAGAGGGGGGGGTTTAATGAATGCTCAATGGTAATACTCCCTAAAGAAGAGGTATTACTACACAATTGTGTAATGAATGTTCACTGGTATTACAGGTTGAAAAGAGATTTATCTTCAGTGGTTCATTTTTTGAATATTTCAGGTTATGACCCTGGCAAGTAGAAAAAACAATCAAGCAGGCAAAAACTGCCTTTCGTTTGTTTACAAACTAGAACAGTCAGATTATTTTTTTTTTCTTCTTTTTAATCTTTTTATGAATTCTGTGTTAAAAAAAAAAAACATTACTTAGTGATTTTATTTTCTAGTTTCTATTTTTGTTTTTGTTTTGCTGGATGTCTTCCCCAGGCCATAATATTTATTTTGTTCTTATGGATTTCTGATTAAAAAACGTTACAGAAATATCTTCAATCAACATTCCCATGTTGTTTATCTTTCTCTCTCTCTCTCTCTCTCTCTCTCTCTCTCTCTGTTTATATTTAGTAAAAAAATGTCGGTGAAGCTGCTCTTCATTGGAAAGCTGGTTGTTTAAGAAGGAAAACTCTAATTCCCTAAATACAAACCAATCTCAGACCTTTGCCATTAAGACTATTGATATGTGAAACAGTAATAGAGTCTTGCATCGTGATTACCCTAACCATCTCTTACCATGTCTAGGGCAAACTGACAATGATCTGGGCCATTGGGCTAAAAGGTTTAATGCCTCTAACACTTCTTATCCACTGCTCTTTCTATACAGATAGGTACAATCTTAACCAGACATTTGTTTCTAAAGTCCTATGTCTAAAAATATATAGATAAATCTACTGATTGGTTTGTTCGGTTGGGTTAGGTTTTATGGCATATCAACTTTCATGGGTTATTCAATGCCAAATCCTCTATGCATATACATCAAACACTGACTGCATCTCTCGATGGGTAAGACTTCCCCAATGGGTGACCTGGATATGAGACTAAGCAATCAGATGGTGAGGTTCCAATAGTGCTGGAGGTTTGGAGAATGCAGTGTACCCCTTCATTGCCATTGCTCCCAGGTTCACTCTGGTCCAGAGTGGTAGCATCTGATAGGGTCCTATCTATGGATCAAATAGAACTAAACTGCATACTTATGCTGAACTGAGTTATTCAAAATAGAATTTGTTTGACACTGAAACTGTACTTATGCTAAACGGAATTGTTTGAAATAGACTGTTTTGACATTTAACTGTGTGTGGACAAAAACTATATTTAAACTAAACTGAATTGTTTTAATAAGAACTGTTTGACTAAACTGAAAAGCTGGAAATAGAAATATTTTTGACAATTAAACTGTGTACTTATGCTTAGCTGAATTGTTTGAAATGGAACTATTTTTGACATTGAAACTGTACTGACACAAAACTGAATTGTTTTAAAAAGAACTGATTATTTGTATAAAAATGGATTTGACATTAAATAAGCTACACAGGTCGATATGCCCTAAAACCCAAACAACCAATCAACAAAACACATTTTGTTGATAACATTTTTAAAAAAGCCTAAGCTCATTCTTTTGCACAAAGGTAAATGGTTTCAAGTATTGTTATGTATCACTAACAATTCAATTAAACATTTGTTTATATACAATTAAATGATCAAACAGTTCTCTTTCAAGCAATTCAATTTAGGATAAATCATTTGTTTACACGCCGTTTAAATATCAAATGCTGAGTACCCCTTCATTGCCATTGCTCCCAGGTTCACTCTGGTCCAGAGTGGTAGCACCTGTAGGGTCCCATCTATGGGTCAAATGGAACTAAACTGCATACTTATGCTAAACTGAATTGCTTGAAATAGAACTGTTTTGACATTTAAACTATGTACTTATGCTAAACTGAATTGTTTAAAATAGAACTGTTTTGATATTTAACTGTGTGTGGACAAAAACTATACTTATACTGAACTGAATGGTTTGAATTAGAACTGTTTGACTGAACTGAATTGTTTGAAATAGAAATATTTTTGACAATTAAACAGTGTACTTATGCTAAACTGAATTGTTTGAAATAAAACTGTTCATTTGGATAAAAATGGACTTGGCATTAAATATCCCAGAAAGGTTAATATGCCATGAAACCTAAACAAATAAACAAACAAATTATTCTATGTTAAATGACCTGATCAGGTTTGATACGCCGTAAAACAAACCAACCAACCAACCAACTTATTGATAATTATTTGGTCAATATTTATTCCTCTTTGATCGTTCTCATGGTCAAACTCAAGATCTGATCAGTATTGTCACTTTTTTCCCCATTTTCCTCCATTCATGAAATGACTGGTCAGCTACAACTGGGTTCATCTTTCACACTTTCTCAACCATTCAAAGATGCCTTCTTTCACCTAAAATTCAGAGCTCAAGATATAACTTGATCTTTAGCCTATGTTGTTAGATATTTCTATTCAATTGTACAAAAGTTTGAGACAGAATTTGATCTTGTGTTCCATTTTCATATCATTCTACCAGTGTTGGATGACCAGCAAGAACTTAAATACATCAGCTTTGTGTGGATATTGGATGCAATCTTGCGGTCCTTCTAGAAGTGATGGATGATAGGGGCAGATGGTGAGAGAGAGTCAAGGAACTCTGAGCTATCAGCAAGACTTGATAATCATGAACCTAATAATTCTTCTCCCCAGCAATGGGTAAAAAGTAGGGCAAACTAGGTTCTTTAACCTTGCTGTGGCAACCAGTCTCAGAAAATCTCTGATTTCAAACCAGTTTTTCTTTGTTTAAAAATAGATCTTTTGTCACATCCTGCTAGTTGGGGAGAGGTTGCAGAAATACATACTTAATCAAACTCTCTCACAACAGTCCAAGACTATCTTGCCAAATGGGAACTAAATATTTTCAAGGTATCGACTGATTTGTAGTCAGGGTTGCCAACCTGAAAAATAAAAGAAAACTAGTCTCATTACTTTCTGGACAGACCTCTTGGTTTTATTTTCCAGTTAGAGAACTTCCTATTAAATGGATGCATATTGCCCTTGTATTTTTAATTTGATTTCCTACTTGTATAGAGGATTGCTTTGATCTTATTAATCAATTACAAATTGAAGCCTAACTTCTGCATTTACAATGTATCATTATCGTTTTCTTGCTTTCTAATTATATGAATAGTGAATGATAATTTCACAGCCAAAGGGACAAGAATATAGGTTGTACTGCTTCAATTAAATTCATATAGACTTTAACACTTTCAATGATTAAGCAATTTGTAGTTTATAACTAAATTCACAGACACTACAACTCTTTCAATGATCAAATAGAAAACTTTCAGTTTATTCACATACACTTCATCTTTTTCAATAACTGAACAGACAATAGCCAGGGCTGTAGAATACACCAACTGTATTTCTGCAGAGAGCTGAGTCTTCCCCAAATGAGTTTCTTGGATATGACACTAAACAATCTGCACCTCAATGTCGTAGCTATTGAAAAGGGAGCCTTCTGGTCATCCTCAATTATGGTCGCCAATATTACTTACTTATACTAAACTGAATTGTTTGAAATAGAACAGTTTCTTTGTATTAAAATAGATTTGGCATTAAATAACCAACAAAACCTGATTGCAGTAAAGCCAAACAAACAAACAAATAGACAGTTTATAGTTCACAACTAAATTCTTATGTGCTTCAACTCTTTCAACACATAAACAATTTAAACTTCATTCACACACTCTTCACATTTTTGAATGTTTAAACAGACTATTTGCTATTCATAACTAATTTCATGTTAGCTTTAAGTTTTTCAATGATTAAATTGAAAATTTGCAATCATGATTAATTTTGAACCAGTATTTTCCTTCATCTTAATTTTGATTGCTTTTTAAATCATAATTTACTCAGGATGTTTTTCTCTATGACAGTGAAAAATAGCTGGTTTCAGAAACAATAATAAAGGATAAGCACATGGTCTACTCTTTGTTTGGTTGAAGTCTGGTTTTTCATACCAGCTGTCTATACCAATTTCAACAGCAATGGTAAAGTTGATAACCGAATAACACTTTAAATATACCGAATACTCTCCTTTGCAATATGTCTGCATCGAGTCTGAAGGTGAGTCCCTGCAGTATCATGGTTAATGTGTTGGACTAAGACATTGAAGTAAGCAAGTTCAAATTTCAATTATTAAATTCACTTTAAGATTAATATCCATGAGAAAAGCAGAAACTCCCCTATCTACCCATAATGTGTAAAATAGTACAACTAATGTTCTTTAACAAGGATGGGTTTAGCATTAAATAACTCATGAAGGTTTATATGCCATCAAATAAAGAAACCAAAACTGAATCTGCATCATGTTTAAAGCAAAGGACTGGCTTCTTTTTTTTCTGATTGGCATTGTTTCATCTAGAAGATGTCTTGATGTCTAGGCATCTACATGGCAAACAAGTATAAACATTCTCATTTAAAGATTTGGTCCATATATTTTTGTTTACATTTTGTGCAAGTAAAAATTTGCACATTTTATCCCAACTTTCAAGAAATATTTTGGTACAGAGTAGAATGTTCACCAACAGTCCGGGAGACTGGGGTTCAATCCCAGGTTAAATCATACCAAAGATTCAAAAAATGGTACCTGATGCTGCCTTGCTTAACACTCAGCATTATAAGGTAAGGATCAAGGGTAAAATGGAGCAATCCAGGGAATGGAGTAGCGCCCTTCTCTACACCTTGGTGAAGTAGCTATTGAAAAGGGAGCCTTCGGGTCACCCTCAACTAAAGTCGCCAACTTTACTTTAAGATGAATACAAAAAATTGTAATCAAATTTCACATGTATATCTTTATGTTCTCTATATTCAACTCATATCAATTCCCTTGAGAAAGGCATGAACCCATTCCTCCTTGTACTCTGTTCTGTTACCTGATATATAGATAAAAACTGAGACTGATTGAAATGCTTTTCTTTTTTACAAGAATAAGTTTGGTTAGATAAATATCGATAGATGGATAGAAGATGATAGTTACTATGATATTGCAGTTCAGCAAATTAGCCATAAGGACACACCTAGATATCTGTCTTGATATGAATTGATTGATAGATAGATTGATCATAAGAAAAAAGAATTATGAGGATCATTAAATAAGTTTCCAGACTTTTTTGTGTATGGGCACTTTTATTGATAGTACACACATGAAACTCTAGTCCCCTTTGAAGTAATCTCCTCCAGCTGCAATACACTTGTTGTACCATTCCGACAACTTATAGAAGGCCCGATGGAAGTCCTCTTATATGAGTGTGTCAATGACCTTTGTCACAGCCTCTTTCATCTCCTCAATTCTCTCATAACGACAGCCTCTGAGCTTAGGGAATAACCAAAAGTCACAGTGAGCAAGCTATGGACTATAGGGAGGCTGAGGAACTGTCTTGATGCCCATCTTGGTCAAATAGACTGGTGTATTGTCCTGGGGGAAATGCAACTGACCCGATTTGAAGAGTGCTGACCTCTTCCGATGGAATCTCTTCTTGAACTCCCTTAAAACCTCAACATAGTAACCCTAACCCTAACCCTTTGGCCAATCAACTGTGGTGTATTGACTTCCTTACTCCTGCCACACCTCTCATCATCCCTTACAGACTCCCTGCCTTCCTTGAATCTCTTATGCCACTCAAAAACTGATGCTCGATTCATGCAAGATGCTCCAAAAGCAGTCTGAGGCATTCCATACATTTCTGTGGCATTTTTTTCAAGTTTAAAACAGAATTTTATTGCATATCATTCTTCTAAAGTGTCCTCACATCCAGATTGCATTTTTGAAATTCACCAGCTGTGACAATCAGGCTTTAGTAGGGTGTATTCCAATTGCTGCTGTAGCTGTTCATTTGAACCTGAAATCATAAAAATAGGTCAGTCATCTCATAAGATTTATAGCAATAACATAGTGAATTTTCAAGAGTCTATGACAATTTTAAATGCCTGTACAAAAAAAAGTCTGGAAACTTATTGAAGGCACCACGTACAATACTCAGTAAGTAATCGAGTCACTGCATTTTAGTAATGATCAATAAGACTAGTTCAATACCCATTGTCACATGGCATGGCACCCAAATAAATATTCAAAAAGTCTGGTACGAAGCCAAAAGTGCATTATATTGGATTCAATGGATTTTTGTAATGGTCTACGAGACTAGTACACTAACCATTGCTCTATGAGAAGATATGCAAATATGTATCAACTAAGTCTGGTACAAGGCTAAAAGTGTGTGACATCCAGTAAATATTGGACTCTTTTTATTTCAGTAATGATCAGCTTGATAAGTTCACTACCCCTTTCACAATTTAAAGGCTCTCAAGTAAGTATTTACCAAGTCTGGTACAAGGAGGCACAACTAGTATAATGTTTATTATCATAGGGTATGTAATCAGTGTCACGATCTTCCCGTTCATGGTGGATAGGGTGACATACCTATTCCTTGCTGGGTAAAACAACCACTATGGTGGTATCAGCTTGGACGGAAAAAAAAATTCTCGGGTCGTCACTCAGCCACAAACATCATTGGAAAGAATAACAGACTCAATACAACGCAACAAAACGAATTAATTTGTAGGTCATTTTATTTCATTACTGATAATTTTCTATACGGGCCATAATCTTTCCAAAGAAAGGTTAAAATGTGACAATTTAACATCAAAGGAGGAGGGGCAAAAATCCTAAAACCTTCGTGGAGACCAACAAGAGAAGGTGAAAAGAAACTACAGTCTTACTTTTTTTCAAAGGTTAAGATTCTTTCTCTATAAGTGGGGGCCGAACGCAGAAGATAATCCAACATACTCGGTCCAATCTAGACCGATTCATTGCACACAGAAACCTTGTCGCAATTAGTTTTTAAAGCTGGTGCCCAAAAACCTCCGGTTCTCCTTCGGGCATCTTCGCTCCTACTTGGGACACTCCGGCTCTCTCCGTCTTCTCCTTCACAGAGTGAAACATATTGTAAGAGAAGTGAGTGTGTGGGTGTGAGATAGAGGGAGAAAAGAGAAATATAGAGAAACCAAACACAAGAAAGATTCGGTGGGGCGTAACATCAGTATATCAAGTTCAAACCCTGGAAGAGGCTGTTTGCATTTCCCTTCATGCTAATGCTCTTGGGAAAGCATGAATATTTCTATTCTCCCTACCTTAGCTATGAGTAGATAGTAGAGCAGACTTTGTACCCAGGTCTTTTTAGGCAACCAGTCTAGGAGAAGGACAACTTTGAATTCAAACCAGTTATACCCGGCTTAGAAATTGACCATGAGTCACATCCTGCTCATAGTGGAGGGGTTGGGTAAATGCACACAAAGCCGAAAGTGTGTGACCTCCAGTAATTATTGAAGTCACTGTATTGTAGTAATGGTCTACTATACTAATTCACACAGCAAGGCACTCAAATAAGTATTTATTAAGTCTGGTACAAGGCCTAAAGTGTGTGACACCCAATAAGAGTTTGATTCATTGCAATGTAGTAATAGTCTGCTAACCATTGCTCCATGGTGAGGCTCTTAAACATGTTTCTTATCATCCAGATAAAAGACACATTCTCAGGTTAAACAAAGTGAAATGGATCAGCCTATATTGAGTTTAATTACGTACCATGTGCAGTTTCTCCTGATGAGACAACACTAATAATTAGCGGTAGCTTAATTAGTGGTAAACTAATTGTCTTTTTTTATACAATAATACACACGGGTTTGAAGCATTTTTCGTCATGATAGCTGTAAACATACCAATTAATTGTTATATTAGTCAGACTGATTTCTGTTGACTTCTTCCATTTATAGCACTTGTTTCTTTTAAAATTCCAGACAGCAAAATTTAGCTAATATATGAGAAATGATGAAAAAAAACCATATGAACTTATCTAAATTTCTGAGATCAGGAGTTTTTATTATTTACATAACATGCGCTTAGGGCAAAATGGTTATTTGCCATTTGAAGTAGAATTGGTGACTCAAGTTCAAATCTTGTACGGGGATGTTTGCATTTCACTTTGCTCCAATGTGTCGAGAAAATATAGGGGATGTAAGATTGTGGTGATGGTTGGTTAATTGTTGAGTTCTTTTGTGATGATTTTGAGGTTTGTGTTTGACTCTTTGTTCTTCTTAGCCCATTCCCTTGTAATCCTCTTATTGTTGGATGGAGCTGTAAAGGAACTTAGAATAGAAGAAAACAAAAATGGGAATACTTTAAAACTTAACTTTTATTCCACAGGTCAACAAGTATTTCATAGTGGGAAAAATTCTTCCCAAGCCAGGAAAAAGCTGTCTACCCAGTAGGACGGTGTTAGAGAGATCTGACAAAGAGTTTCTTTTTGGCACCAGGAGGCCATCTTTTTCAATCATGCACAGATTGTGCTTCCTGCCAATGGCCTCCTGGGAAATTATCATTTTTGCATTAGTTTATTTTATTTCGTGTTTCTTTTATTTCTATTTTTTAACTTTCTTATTCAAACCACACAAATACTCTAATCCCCCAAATTAAAGCACATTCAGGTCAAGGGAAAAAGAAGCCATAGCACTAACCTTAAAATGTGAAATAAAATGTTGTTTTCCATGGCATAAAATAACCATCTGATAACGTGGAAGCATAAATAATTGAATGAGGAGATACATTTCTTCTTCCTTATAACTTCTTCAGTGATCACGGTAAAAATATCACATGACCACAAACTATAAAAAGTTAGTAAAATGATAATAAACTTTTGGTTTGGAAGGTTTGATTCAGTTTGGTTTCATGGCATATCCACCATTGTTGATTATTTAGTGCCAAATCCTGTTTATACATATATATTAGATATATAAGATTTGTAAACACATTTTGTTGATAACATTTTTAAATAAGCCTGAGCTCTTTTTTGCACACAGTTAAATGGTTTCAAATATTACGATGTAATAGTCAAAATTTAATATCAGTCATTTGTTTGCCCACATAATTTGCTCAATTAAAACATAGATAGGACCCTATCAGGTGCTACCATTCTGGGTCAGAGTGAACTTGGGAGCAATGGTAATGAAGTGGTATTTCACATTCCCCAAATCTCCAAGGTGGGAGACTCGCCATCATCTTGTTTAATATCATATCCAGGACACCTTTTGGGAGGGATCTTACCCTTCTGCTGAGATGAAGTTGGTACATTTTTCAGCTACAGCCAACTGGGCTTGGTTAATAAGGATTTCAACCACACAAGCTAAGTACATTGCTCTTATCCAGCCAGAACAACAATCAAATGATCTTTGAAAAGACATGAATCAATCTCTTCTTTCTCCAGTTACCGGTAAATAGTATGGTAGAAAGAAAAATTCCATTACACGTGGGAAATAATTAAGGCAAATTAACTGATACAAGATATCTCGAATCAGGGTCAGCAGAATAAGGACAGTCTACCCATGTAAATAGAATAAAGGGTTTGGTTCAAAACACTCTGAAGGTTACTGGTTATAATAAAAGACACTCAAAGAACGCTGGAGAGTATGATGGAAGAAATGTTATGAGTATAGGAATCAAGATGAAGACAGTCTACCCATGTAAATAGAATAAAGGGTTTGGTTTGTTGTTTAATGGCATACCAAACTTCTTGGGTTATTTAATGCCAAATCAACCCTTCTACCAGAACAGTAGTGGTACAATTTAACCCATAGCTGGGAGGATAAGGGGGTTCACACCTTTCCCAAAGATAATTGTCCAAAAGTGAACATAATAGTACGACTGGAGTTCGAATTTACTATGATTCCGCAACCCAGTGCTTTAACCATTACACCATGAGGATACTCACTAAAAGGGTTTGGTACGGAATGCCCTTAAGGCTACTGGTTATAATAAAAGACACTTGAAGAAGGCTGAAGAGTATAACTGATGAAATGTTATGAGTATACGAACCAAGATGAGGACACATGTAAATTATGAAAATAATATCCTGACTGGAATTTTAAATCTTTTGAATTTTAAGATTTAAAATTTTAGCAAAGTCTTTTCTACAGCAGAACAATAAATATAATGAAGAGATGTCATTTCAATCATACATCTTAGATGCATCAGGGAGGTCTTCAGTGATGCGCTGTCTTCATTGCCGATTTTGGGTTATTTCTGCATCATATCGGCTCCGACAGTAACCCCGGCATGACTCTGAAAGAGCCAAGCCGCCTCCATGATCGCGATGTGCTACACTTGTGCCTCTACCAAAGCAAAGAAAAAAACAAAAATAACGCCGGACTTCAGCCGTTCTTATGGACATCTGTCTTTTAGTAAACAGCCAATGAAAACAGGGCATTCCACACTCCTCTGCTATATAATACCATCTTTACCTCATCCGGTTTCGCCCGGCTACTTCCAGAATCGGTACCGAGGTAAGATGTTATTTTAATACTCGTCCGTGTCCATGATTTACGCTTCACTAGACTTACACGAATCTCCCGCCAAATCTGTCCTATACTAATACTTCTAAACTAACATGAATTAAGCCCCCGCTCAAAACTATTCAGTCAGTCTTTAACTCTTACCTTATGCCCTTATTCGAAGAAAAAAAAATACTCCTGTTTATTTGGCTCACGAGATCATTTGCTACAGATTAACTATATGCATGTAATGAAGTAAATGTGGCATAATACATATCGAATACTTAATGATAACAGTCTATCTTCATAAATGCTGGCATAATGACTTAAGTGTTAGACTGCAGCCTCAAAGTAAGCCTGTTCAAACTCTAGTTCACTTTCGGACTAATACCCATTGGAAAGGTATCGTCTGTCTTAATTTCCACCAGCTATGAGTTAAATAGTATAAGTGCTATTCTTCTACAAAAATGGCTTTGGCATTGAATAGCCCACAAAAGTTGATATACCGTTAAAACAAAGAAACCAAACCAAACATAGATACTGCTAACAGGATTTGTTCAAAACAGTATGCAGCATTCTTGTATGGTTACCATCCAGCTTTTTCTCTAAGTATCTCATTATAGTCTATGTGGTGTAACTGTACAGTAGTACTAACCCAACTACAGTTTGGAAGATTTCCTGGTTTATTTAATCAGAGAAATCAGATTTTCATATGGTTGTTAACATGTTTTAGCATGGACAACCATCGATAGGCTATTGGTCATATAGAAATCAGACCTGACCGATAAAATAAAACACAGTTTCTTCCAAGCAGCGGTCATGTCGATACTGCTACATGGATGCACTACATGGACACTAACTAAACGTATGGAGTAAAAGCTTGACAGTAACTACACAAGAATGCTGTGAGCAATATTGAACAAGTCCCAGAGGCAGTACCCTACAATGCAGCAGCTGTACGGCCACCTACCACCCATCACGAAAACTATCAAAGATAGACAAACCAGACAAGCGGGACACTGCTGGAGAAATAGGGACGAGCTCATAAGTGATGTACTCCTGTGGACCCCTTCACATGGACAAGCCAAAGCAGGAGGACTAGCCCGAACCTACATACAGCCGCTCTGTGCCAATACGGGATGTAGCCCTGAAGACCAGCTGGAAGCAATGGATGATAGGGAGGGATGGGGAGGAGGGTCAGGAATATCCGTGTTGATGGCGTGACATGATGATGATGATATTAACATGTTAATAGTGAATTGGTCGACCAAAACCAAAGACTGAATTCTTTTTAGAAAGAAAGCGCCATATGGGAGGAAGATTGGGGAGCCAGTGAATCTACAATTATGTGCTTAGGGCAAAAATTATCATCATCAAGGCATGTTGACAGCATTCCCTTGTCTCTTTCTCATCCATCTGTTCATATGAATCATCACTCATAGCAAGTCTTCTAGATGGCATCAAGTGTACACACAGAACTAAGGCATGTAAGTTTTTGCAGGTCATCCAATACTGGTGTGTCCATAAAAGAACGTTGTTTATGAGTTCGTCCTTATTTTTTCAGCAATGTTCTACATGTCTTGTTCATCTTACTTGAATGTTTAGCATGATAGGAGGTAAGTGGCCATACATCTGAAGTTTTGTAGTGTGCAACTTGCAGGATTTGTTCAAGACAGAATGCTGCATCCTTGTGTAGTTTCGATTTAGGTTTTTCTAATGACGTTCCGTTAAAATCAAAGCGGTTAAGAGTAAAACTAGAGGAAAAATTGTCAATATAGTAACTAAAATCAAGAGAAAAATCTGAATAGAGAAAATAATTCAAATAAGCTGACAAAAACCTCAAATTTTAAGATTTGAAATGTATTATAAATTGTAGCATACAATTAATCTGGCTTTAGTCGACCTTAAGATTTTCAGCTAAAAATTTTGGTTTAGACATATATCTGTTGAAAAAATGGTCCCTTAAACATACAGTAGGCTATTAGTAGAATGAAGGTTTTCATTGTTTATAGAATAGCCTTCTAGTAACATTTATTTTAAATGTTGTGCCGTATAAGTACCGAAATAATGAAACTGAGTTTATATCCAATAAACTACCTTTAAATCTTATTAAACTGTCATTACTCCAGTAGTGTATGGTATACGTAATTTTTCTCTGAAATATGAATTACATCAGCCATAAATGAAATATGCAAATTTCCTATATTAGAGCTTATATTCATGTAAATTCCCACTCCATTGTGCTCATATGAAATTGTGGAGATAACAGTGTTGAGTGTCTGGATACTGTGACTTTCTGGTTTGTGTTTACAGTTAAAGCATCACTGTTAAGAAACAGTGTGTGATGTAGCGTTAATATAATTCTTAATCTATATTAGTTATATTATTTTATATTAATCTCTGTAATAGAAATTATCACTCACGCAAACGACCGCGCGTCTGTTTGGCCTGTCAGGTAACGCGATTGGGTAGGAAAAGGGAAGAAAAGTGTAGTCTAGAATGTAAAGGCAAATAGAATAAAACTACTCACAAGCGGCATTGCGTCTGTTTCGATCGTCAGGGAAAGGAATAAGAAAAGAGGAACGAGAGTTTATGTATTTTATTTATAACTGTCGCATTAATTTGCATATTAGAGGGAATAGAGATTATAAAAAGACCAAAATGGAGAGAACAGTCGGTCGAGCTTTTGACGGCTGAGAGAGACCAGAGACTCTGTGCAACAAAACAAATTTGGTGCGGCGAACTGAGATAGAAAGACCCTTATTTTTAAATCTCAATCTCTATGTTCATTTGTTGAATATTTTCACCAAACACGAGTTCAAGTTGGAAATGTTTATGGCAGTCTGTTGAAATTACGTTAAGTGGTGTATATCGATTGTTAGGCGTACTGTGCCACTGGTTGACCACGCCATGGTAAAGGTTTCGATTTTAGCCCTGCCATACAAGTCAACCCCCAGTATTGTTCAAGCTTAAAAAGTCGACTTGTACGCTGCAATATATGGTAAGCAAATAGATCTCCACAGCAGAGTAACGTATATAATAATTGGCAATAATGCTTATCACTGTAGGAAATAGATTCTGAAAGCTAGGTTCAAATCCTGGTTGAGACTTTTACATTTCATGTTAATGCTCTTCGGAAAACCATCTATCCATCTATTTTCTCTCCAGCTTCAAAAGCCTGTACGACTGAGGCTGTATAATACACTGCAATTGGATAAGGCCCCCAAATGAGTGTCTTGGATATGTCACTAAACAATATGATGGTGAGGCTCCAGTAATGCTAGAGGTTTGAAGAATGCCGAATACCCCTTCATTGACAAATGACAAGCTGAATTAGATTGTTAGAAACAGAACTGTTTGATCATTTAGCTGTGTATAAACAAATGACTGATGTTTAATTGAATTGTTAGTGATATATATCAATACTTGGAACTATTAAACTTTGTTGACTTATGTTTACTAATCATATTTATCTAATATATATGAATAAACCGGATTTGGCATTAAATAAACTACGGTGGTTGATATTCCATAAAATAAAAAAAAACATTCAGCTTCAATCTCGATATTTTTTATCATACCTTATGTACATTAGGATCTGGATCTTACTTTATTTTTAACTACGTTTTAAGTTTTTTTTTAATTATATATTTTAAATTATATCTTAGTGTAGTTCTTTATATCATTTTCTATAATATAAAACAACTAATGTTACTATATTTTTATGTCATTAAGGTAGAACTTTTCTAGGTGAATATACTGAATACTGTATATAATGAAATTAAGACTGAAAAAACTTATCAACTTAATTACAAATAAACTTTATCTTGTTCAAAACTGTTTTTTTTGGAAGCCATATGGGGATAAAGATGTTTTTCCAAGTTTTGGCTACAGTCTTCAACTGACACTCTCTTCAGCTGATTCATCATGACTAGTTGCCTGTTAAGTGCCCAAATGGTTATTACAGAGCTGGGTTTTGATTCTTGGAAACAGGAAATAGTCACAAAACTCATATCTGATAAGTAAGAGGGCTGTTGTGTGTATGAACCCAAACCATGCGCTACGAGCTGGATGCGATACAAGATCAATTTTTAAGCGGAGTACAGTCGGTTTGAATTCAGAGTTTTCCTTCTCCTCTACTAGTTATCTTAACAAGCCTAAAAAATGAGTTTGAACAAGTACTGATCCATCGGGGAGAGAGAGAGAGAGAGATGGGTTGATGCCTTCCCAAGGGCATTAGCATGAAGAAACAACATCCAGGATTTGAACTTGGGTCGCCGATTCCATTTCTTACACTGATAACCATTATACTGAGAGTACCTCATGGTAAAAAAATTCTTTTTGGACAAAAATTAATTCACTGTGTTTGGTATGTTCCATTCTGTGTTCCATTTTCCTAATGCACTTAATCAAACACTCTTGTAATAAGACAAGCTCAAACTGAATGTTTTCACACATGTTGAAGGTCATCGCTGATCAGGTGATTTTCACTCTGGCATACCAACCTAAAAAATAACAAAACTTTCAAGATAGATCTGCTATATATTGAAAGAAAATGAAACTGCAATACCCCGAAGGACAAAGACGATTTTGATCTTATAGACTATATGCACGCTCGAGGATAAAAGATTTCTCGATAAAATTTTCAAAGTCTTTGGCGGGAAATAATGTACTGCAAGATGGTATTTACCATAAGTATGATTGTAATCTAACTGAACTCCAGTTGCTCTCTAATGTTCACTTTCAGATCAATATCCTTGGGAGAAGTATGAACTCTGTTATATAACCGAGAAAGACGCTCGAAGCCGAGGGCCTAGTGGTAAACAGGGATGAGAGGCACCTACAGCATTATGCCTGGTATCCGGACGACCTTGAGCTAAGGTGAAGAAAGCTCACTGATGTGAAAATTCAAAGCATGTAAACAGAAGGGTCACAGGCGAGGAAACTCGAAGAATGAGGTCAAAAATGATTGTGTGGCTTGGTTTGGTTGGGTTCTATGGTATATCAACCATTGTAGGTTATTTAATTCCAAATCCTCTTTATACATATACATTAAATATATAGGATTTGGTTGGGTTGGGTTCTATGGCATATCAACCATTGTTGGTTATTTAATTCCAAATCCACTTTATACATATATATTAAATATATAGGATTTGGTTGGGTTGGGTTCTATGGCATATCAACCATTGTAGGTTATTTAATTCCAAATCCTCTTTATACATATACATTAAATATATAGGATTTGGTTGGGTTGGGTTCTATGGCATATCAACCATTGTTGGTTATTTAATTCCAAATCCACTTTATACATATATATTAAATATATAGGATTTGGTTGGGTTGGGTTCTATGTCATATCAACCACTGTAGGTTATTTAATGCCAAATCCTCTTTATATATATATATATATATATATATATATATATATTATAGATATTAAATATAAAGGATTTATTAACACATTTTGTTGATAAAATTTTTAAATGAGCTATCTTACATGAATAACTCTATTTAATATTAATCATTTGTTTTGTTTGGACACAGTGAACTGGTTACAAGTAATGCTATTTAACACTAATAATTCTATTCCTTGCTATTCATTCATTTGTGCACAGTTAAATGGTTCCAATTACTGTGATGTATCACTAACAATTCAATTAAACATCAGTCATTTGTTTACACACAGTTAAATGATCAAACGGTTCTATTTCAAACAATTCAACTTTTCATCAGTGATTTATTTGCACACAATTTAAATGTCAAACAGTTCTATTTGACCCATCAATAGGACCTTATCAGGTGCTACCACTCTGGGCCAGAGTAGACCTGGGAGCAATGGCAATGAAAGGTTACTCCACATTCCCCAAAGCTCTGGCATGACTACAGCCTCACCATCAGATTGTTTTATGTCATATCCAGGATACTCATTGAAGTGGGGTTTACCCTTCTGCAGAGATTGAGTTGGAGTATTCTTCAGCCCCATCCGACTGGGCTGAAAAATGTTTGTGTCGACTCACAACATGATTATATGAATGCAATAATACAGGTCTGTATTAAGGCCCAATTAGAATATAAATGTTTACCACATCCAAATATGTGCAGGATGTGGTACAAGGTCAATTCTTTAAGCAGAGTTTAATAGATTTTCATTTCAGAGTTCTCCTTCTCCTAGACTAGTGGCCCTACTGAGGTTAAAAAGCCCAGTCAACTCAAGGAAGATATAAAGAATATTAAAATGGAATCTGGGTAATGTTGATACATTCCTTATTTTGAAACCTCTACATACATTTACTGCAATCCAGCGGAGTCACCTGTACATTCAAGCTTGAATAAATTGAAAAGTATACCTAACATTTTAGATCCTTGTAGAAGAACAGTTGTGGTACTATTTAATGCCAAAGCTACTTTTGTAGACGTACAGTAGTGATACTATTTAATACCAAAACTATTTTTGTAGAAGTACAATAGTGGTACTATTTAATGCCAAAGCTACTTTTGTAGACGTACAGTTGTGGTACTAAAATTCACTTACCTAGAAAGCAGCGTTGAATCAACCGAAAAGGACATCGAAACGAGGTTAACGAAAGCATGGACAGCTATCAATAGGCTATCGATTATATGGAAATCAGACCTAACTGATAAAATGAAACGCAGTTTCTTCCAGGCAGCGGTCACATCGATACTGCTGTATGGTTGCACTACATGGACGCTAACAAAACGGCTGGAAAAGAAGCTAGACGGCAATTACACAAGAATGCTGCGTGCAATCTTGAACAAGTTCTGGCGGCAACACCCCACAAGACACCAACTGTACGGCCACCTGCCCCCTATCACGAAAACTATTCCAGTTAGACGAACCAGACATGCAGGACACTGCTGGAGAACCAGGGACGAACCCATAAGAGATGTACTCTTATGGACCCCCACACATGGCCGTGCAAAAGCAGGATGACCAGCACGAACATACATTCAGCAGCTATGTGAGGATACGGGATGTTGTCCTGTAGACCTACCTAGGGCGATGAACGATAGGGAGGAGTGGCGAGAGAGGGTCAGGGATGTCCGTGCTACCAGCGCGACATGATGATGATGATGATTATGTAAAGCCAAAGCTATTCTTGTAGAAGTAAAGTAGTGGTACTATTTAATGCCAAAGCTATTGTTGAAGAAGTACAGTAGTGGTACTATTTAATGCCAAAGTTATTCTTGAAGAAGTACAGTAGTAGTACTATTTAATGCCAAAGCTATTCTTGAAGAAGTACAGTCATGGTACGATTTAATGCCAAAGCTATTCTTGAAGAAGTACAGTCATGGTACGATTTAATGCCAAAGCTATTCTTGAAGAAGTACGGTCATGGTACTATTTAATGCCAAAGCTATTCTTGAAGAAGTACAGTAGTGGTACGATTTAATGCCAAAGCTATTCTTGAAGAAGTACAGTCATGGTACTATTTAATGCCAAAACTATTCTTGAAGAAGTACAGTCATGGTACTATTTAATGCCAAAGCTATTCTTGAAGAAGTACAGTCATGGTACGATTTAATGCCAAAGCTATTCTTGAAGAAGTACAGTCATGGTACGATTTAATGCCAAAGCTATTCTTGAAGAAGTACGGTCATGGTACTATTTAATGCCAAAGCTATTCTTGAAGAAGTACAGTAGTGGTACTATTTAATGCTAAAGCTATTCTTGAAGAAGTACAGTAGTGGTACTATTTAATGCCAAAGCTATTCTTGAAGAAGTACAGTCATGGTACTATTTAATGCCAAAGCTATTCTTGAAGAAGTACAGTCATGGTACGATTTAATGCCAAAGCTATTCTTGAAGAAGTACAGTCATGGTACGATTTAATGCCAAAGATATTCTTGAAGAAGTACAGTCATGGTACTATTTAATGCCAAAGCTATTCTTGAAGAAGTACAGTCATGGTACGATTTAATGCCAAAGCTATTCTTCAAGAAGTACAGTCATGGTACTATTTAATGCCAAAGCTATTCTTGAAGAAGTACAGTCATGGTACGATTTAATGCCAAAGCTATTCTTGAAGAAGTACAGTCATGGTACTATTTAATGCCAAAGCTATTCTTGAAGAAGTACAGTAGTGGTACTATTTAATGCCAAAGCTATTCTTGAAGAAGTACAGTCATGGTACTATTTAATGCCAAAGCTATTCTCGAAGAAGTACAGTCATGGTACGATTTAATGCAAAAGCTATTCTTGAAGAAGTACAGTCATGGTACTATTTATTGCCAAAGCTATTCTTGAAGAAGTACAGTAGTGGTACTATTTAATGCCAAAGCTATTCTTGAAGAAGTACAGTCATGGTACTATTTAATGCCAAAGCT
The DNA here is from genome assembly GCA_963585895.1 of Sepioteuthis lessoniana. Taxonomy (NCBI): domain Eukaryota; kingdom Metazoa; phylum Mollusca; class Cephalopoda; order Myopsida; family Loliginidae; genus Sepioteuthis; species Sepioteuthis lessoniana. The sequence goes on along the minus strand of OY757926.1, from coordinate 55,944,921 downwards.
ATTCTTGAAGAAGTACAGTCATCGTGCGATTTAATGCCAAAGCTATTCTTGAAGAAGTACAGTCATGGTACTATTTAATGCCAAAGCTATTCTTGAAGGAGTACAGTAGTGGTACTATTTAATGCCAAAGCTATTCTTGAAGAAGTACAGTAGTGGTACTATATAACCCATAGCTGAGGAGAATAAAGGATTTTTCCTACTGGTACTAGTCTGAAAGCGAATGTAATAGTATGAAATACTACCATTACAGCATTAAATAACCCATGATGATTGATATTTCATTAACAAAATAAATCAAACATAATAGCACTATCCTGTCAGTGAAGATTACATTAATTCCTGACCATTGACAATCCTTTCCTTCCCGATTTTTAATCTATTTCAATAGAAAATTCATTAGAAATATATCATTCATATAATTGTCTTATTCTATTACCAATGAGTGTTTGAAAAATTCTTGGAATGATAATGACTCTTCTCAAAATGTTATACGAGATATGTTCAAAATATCAAGACTGAAGCTGTATTTGCAAAAACAGGAATAAACAATGAACAAAATGTTAATTCTCTTAGCATTCAATAATCATCCTTGTTAGTTTTCCATTGGTTAAAGCATAGAATTAGATTTGGAAGTGGAGGAGGGGTGCAGCCCCTTCAAAATCCTGTATTCCATCAAAAGCATTTCATTTTTTTTTTTTTTTCAAATTTGAAATAACACATATAGTTAATGATTGATTGATTGATCATTTTAAATGGCATTTCAACCAGTCTAGGGTTATTTTTATGTGTAGACATTAGGGAATAGAATTCATGTTTACATTTTTTACATAGATGTTCTTTAAGAGTGTTTTACTGACAGTTATCAAGTATTCCGATCAAATACAAACAATTTGTGCACAATTGTAGGCTTTCAAGTATTCTTACCTAATATGAATAGTTATGTGGTTTCAAGTAATTATTTTGATTTATTAATAATCATTGGTTTGCACACAGTTATATGATTTCAAGTATCAAATGATGTTGTGTACTGTGATGAGGGAAGATGGACCAGAACACTTCTTTACAAAGATGTAACTCTTATACTTTATTCTCAAAAGGGGTTGAAGCTTCTGTGGTGTTGAGAGACAGACGGAGACAGGAACAGACATAGACAGATTTCTATATTGACCCCTAACTTCTTCTCTTGACCATAGCACACCGTGTTATCTACAAGACCCCACTTAGCTCTTCTTCTGCATCTGGGTTGCTCATCTGGAGGCCACTGAGGGCAGTGGCCCTCAGTGGGGTGCTCTCACTGACAGCAAGCTGGCTCTGACTCTGGCCTTCACTGCCTCTAACTGCAACTAACTCAACTGCAGCGGGCATTTGCATATATCATTGCATAAAGCAAACAAACTTCCGATTAGATCACATGATCTTCTTCCGCTTATTTACACAGGTGCGTCTCTAATTGATGGCTTGGTCAAGGGTCAATATGTAACAATAATAATCCTGAGTAAAAAATTAGATCATCATGTAACTATTCTTAACACGAATAATTTATGAGTACAAGGCTTCAAGTATTTTTATCAATACAAGTAAGTTTTAAAAGATCTACTGGCCCCATGAATGGGACCTTAACAGATACTACTACAAAAAGTAGACTAGAAAAAAATGACAATGAAGGGGTAATCTATACTTGAAGTGTGATAGTCATCTTCATTAGGGATGGACATGATAATCCAATTTTAAAATTCTGGACAATGCTGTTTCCATTTCAAATCATGCTAATACCCTTGGGAAAGGCATAAATCTGATCATTATTCCTCCAGCTATAGGCAAATAGTAGGACAGACTGCTCTCTTTAACCTTGGTATGTTGGTTGGTTAGGATTTACGACATTACAACCACTGTAGGTTATTCCATGCCAAATTCTCTTTTTGCATATATCAAAACTTATATTTCTAAATGAATAATTTAAAGATAAATGTAAAAACAGTTCTACTGCAAGCAATTCAGTTTAGCAAAAGTACATAGTTTAGATGTTAAAACAGTCCCATCTCAAACAATTCAACTTAGCATAAGTACACAGTTTAGTTTTATTTAAACAATAGATAGGACCCTATCAGATGCTACCACTTCAGGCTAGAGTGGACCTGGGAGCGATGGTAATGAAGGATTACTCCACATTCCCCAAAGCTCCATCATTACT